>LPNX010792862.1:535742-550899 GCA_001517045.1 Pseudotsuga menziesii | reverse complement strand
AACCCAACAATACCTGGAAAAATCATCAATAAAGGTCAATGCATATTTGGCATGACTCATGGACATATGAGGGAATGGGCCAGCAACATCACTGTGAATCAATTCAAGGGGTGCAGAGGTTCTCTCATGGCTGGCTTTCTCAAATTTATGCTCTGGGTGTTTTCCTAGGTTACAGCCTTGGCATACTCCTTTGGAAAATTTTATCTTGGGCAACCCTATGACCATATCTTTCTCACTAAGATCAGACAAATACTTGTAATTTAAATGGCCAAATATTTCATGCCATAGCTTGCTAGCTTCATTAGCACGGATAAGAAGAGCAGAGGGGTTTGAGTAAGGCAAGAAGTGTGAAAACATGTATAAATTTTGAGCATGATTCGCTACTCCTTTTGCAATGATTCTTCCACTTGAGATTTTTGTGATCTCAACTTCATCTGGTGAGAATGTGAATTTCTTAGGAGACCCAGTGTGGGTCATCTGGTACACTGATAGAATGTTGGAGGCGAGACCAGGGACATACAGCACATTGTTGAAGTTACCATGATCAAGATCTATCCTTCCTTTGCCTTTGATTTCAGTGAGAGAGTCATCTCCCAGTACAATAGATGGTCCTTTCGACATATCCAGTGAGGAGAAATCCTCCTTAGTCGAAACCATGTGTCTTGAAGCTCCAGAATCTATGATAAAACTAGGTGAGCTTGATGTGCCAGCAACTAGAGAATGAACTCTCTCTCTGTCATCAAAACTTGATCCTCCTTCTCTCTTCTTTGAGATTTCTGGAAGGGAGATGCCATTCTTCTCCAGGAGATTGGTCAGCATATCAATCTGCTTTTTCATACAAGAGCTTTTAGTGTGATTTCCCTTCGAACAGTATGAGAACTTGTTCATTTCACCTTTGTTTTTCTTCTTTTGGGTATTTTTCTTGGGACCTTGTTGATCCTCTAGAGACTGCTTCTTGTCTCTAAGCATATCCTTTAATGAATTTCCTATAATATCCAGTATGACCAAGCGTAGTGCGAAGTTGCTTAATAGACTTCATAGGTGGTAAGTTCACAATAATGGCTATCTTTGTAAGATCCACCATTAATCCTTGCTTGCATACAATGTGACCTAACAGAATTCCAAAAGGTGCACAAAAGATACACTTCTTCAGGTTCAATGAAATCTGATGTTGTCTGCACTTGTCCAGCATAAGTCTTAAACTGGCTATATGATCTTTCAATAAACCAAAGATAGTCCAATCATCAAATTAAACTTCTAAGAACTTATGAATAAATTCCTTAAATGCAGATATGACTACTCTGGAAAACATAGCAAGTGCATTCTTCAATCCAAAAGGCATAACAGTATACTGAAAAGATCCCATTTCTGTAGCAAAGGTTGTTTTATGTCGATCCTCTGGAGCAATTCTGATCTAATGGTAACCTGAAAATCCATCAGTAAAAGAACACACTTCTTGACCTCTGACATTGTCTAAAAATTCATTTGTAAAGGGAGTAGTAAAAGGATCATGTAGACAGGCATCATTCAACTTCCTCAGGTCCACACATATTCTGATTTCTCCCTTGGTCTTCTTTTCTTGTACCACCATAGGAATGACCCATTCGGACTCTTTGACAGGATCAATGATTCCTGCAGCGGGCATCTTATCTAACTCTATCTTGACTTTTTCTTTATACTTAGGATTCAGCCTATAAGGGTGCTGCTTCACAAGCTTCGCATCAGGTTTCAAAGGGATTTTTATCACTCCTATATCACCAAGGATACCTTTCATTTCTAAGAACTTCGTCGAAAATAAGTCCTGATACTCATGGAGAAGTTCAGTCGCTTTGCTTACCATTTCTTCGTCCCAATAATCTCCAATGGTAGCATACTTAGGAATTTCTTCTGATCCAATGTTTAATTTCTTTGTTTTCAAGGGCTAGGTTACTTCAGGTGCTTTGACTGTTGGTCCATGTACTTCGCATTGTCCTTCTGAGTCAGGAATATTAATGTTGCGTGGGTCATCATCTTCATCAATGGCGAGGTTATAACATTCTACTGTATTAGCTTCTTGTTCCTTCCAATCAGGTTGGTACTTGGCTATTTATTTATCATCAAACACCTTAGTATGGATCAACCTAATAGCTGCATCCAAAACGGGGCAATCCTCATTAATAGAAAATGTAAGCACAAAACTATCAACAAGGTTATCCCAACTTATAGTACCATGGAGAAGCTCGACCTCCACATACCAGTTCTTTGCTACAGGTTCCAGAGTGTGTACAAACCTATGTACCCATTCTTCACAAGGTACATGCTTCCATGCTTCATAACACTATTTCAAATGTTCCTGAGGGCTAGTCTTACCATTAAATCTGATTCGCACCTCCTAAGGTTGATCCATGAATCTCAGGCAAAGAAACTTTTGACAAGCTCTCCAACTACAGATATGCTTTTTATGACCACTCCACCATCTGGTAGCTATGGCTCTGAAGGATAAAGCTAGGGTCTCCATTTTTTGTGAATCTGGTACTTGCTCTGAGAATTGTGTAATAAAATCTTTAGGGTATGTCAAGCCATCAAAAGTATGCAAGATCTTTATCTGTGAGCCAACCCATCTGATAGAATTGGTAATTCTTGCACATCGGTGTCCATGTAGCTCATATAGTCTATTCTGCCAATTCTCTAGGCCTTCATCTGAATTAGTCATGCAAGGATTGTCACACTGCCAATCCATTATGCCTTCAGTAATAGGGTTAACATAGTCTTCTTCTTTGGCTGTGATGTTGTAAATATGATCTAAAACATCCTGATCTTCATGTCTGACTGGCTCTGTATACCTTTCTCCTTGAGAAGGGTCCAATGGAACTATGTCTCTCAAGCCTTTTCCTTCAAAAGTCATATGTCTGTTCTTTAGGTTGATTACTGCATCATTCTCTATTGCCCATTCAATTCCTAGCAATGTTGGATATGGGTTGCTATCATCGATTATTTCAATGAATTCAAAATATTCTAAGGTACTGACTCCATCATTGTCCACTGGTACACTAGGGAATCTTCCCAAGGGCACAATCTTCTGCTGGTTGGCTAATCTCAGCTGTATAGGGGACCATTCAAGCATAGGTCTTCCCATTTGTTCCCATGTCTATCTAGTTAGGACATTCACTTCTTATCCTAGGTCTAAAATAATATCATTCATGTCATAATCTCCTATCTAAGCATGCAACCTCATTTCTCTTCCGGTCTTTCTAACTCTATTAACATTTTTTCCTCTATCAGAGCTTCGCTGAGGTTCGCAAGACGCAATAACTTTCTGTAACTCATTCAAAGCATTCTAATTTCTTAATAACTTCATATAGCTCTGTAAAAATGATGTTAGGGTACTTACTTGAGCTAGTGAAGCTTCTTAGGACTGTAACTACTGTTGTGTAGTTGATACTGATGTTCTTGAATCAACAAAGTATTTTTTGGCTTCCATAAATGTGCCTTTTTCTCTTCCAACATTGAAAAAGGGCATTTTCTCTTGGGTCTTGCGGACCCCAGCCTCGTTAGGCTATTTCTCTTTATTCTACACTTGCGTCGTAGCTCCACTCCTTGTAACAATGTTAACAGCTGGGATAGATCTTTTCTCTACAGCAACCATATGAACATTATAAGTAGGAGCGTCATTTCTTTCTTGTATCTTGGCTATCAACTATGGACATTGCTCAATCACATGATCAACTGCTCTGCAATATTGACATGTCGTAGTTCGGTTTTGACAACCTCTAGATACATGTCCTACCTGATTATAGTTGTAGAAAATTATATGGCCTCGACCTCTTCCAGACATACCACCACAACCTCGACCTCTGAAATTACCTCGACCTAATGAACTACCATGGTAACCATATCCATCATTGCCTTGTGCATTGGGTTGTACCCTATAAGCATCATAGGTTCGCTCTCTCATGAGATCAAAGCTGCAACACTCATCTTCGTTGTTTCCAACTGACTTACAGAACTTGTATTAGGGATTCTTAGGAACTTGAATATATATCTGTAGTAGGTAGCAATCTTCAGGTCAATGCTGACCAGTTGTTCTACAGATCTCACAATATAGGACAGTAGGGTTAAACGGGTTTGGTGCACCAGTATTCAGATAATTTCTTACTGCAGGGAACTGTTCTATGTCATGACCTTATGTCTTGCATCAAGTACACAACACCTCTTTGCAAGTAGCTTTCCCTTTCTTCATGTCGTGAAGATCCAAAGCCATTTCTGCTAACTGTGCTTGTATTTTGGCTATCCCAGAATTATCTCCGACTGGAGCTATTTCGAGCTTCATAGCAATTTCCAATGCTTCTTGCTGATCAGCAACCTTCTATTGCATGAGTGGAGTCCTGATATGCAGCAACACTGCTATAATGAAATATTATTTATGTTGCTTTCATCCAATAGTGAAACTAACTTGATCCAGCAGAACCTTGAACCTCTGATCAAAGTCCCAAACTGATTCACCTCGCTTTTGTTGAATTTCCTTTAGTTCATTTATGGACTGCGACTCTGATTTAGGATTCTTAAATTCTTTAATCATCGCTTTTTTAATGTCGGCCAAGACATAGTTCTGAGTACTGGAAAACTTCATAAACTAGGTCAAAGCTCGGTATCTGAAAGAGGTGACCAGTTGCGTTGTTCTTGTATTTTGATCCATAATATTCTTATCAGTCCAAACGGCTTCGCATAAGAACCAAAACTGCTCTGGATCCTCTGATCTAGTTCCTTTAAAAATTGGGAGCTTGATATCATCATTCATATGGGCCATAGTGAATCGAGGGGGGTGAGGAGGGGGAGGAGGAGGGAGACTGGTAACAGGAGGAAGGGAACTTACTGAGGTAGACTGACCTGCGATAGGACTACTCAGGCTAGGGTTACTTTCAGACTGCGACGGGTTCTCAAGGATGACAGATCTTCGCTGCGGAGTTATAGGAGGGTTTCTAACAAAAGCGGTTTCTTCAGATTCAGACTCTTCTGGGCTTAAAGGAGTATAATCGGTATTCTAGCCTAGGTTAAAGGATCCAAAATTTATCTTGTATCTTTTACCACTTCGAAGAAAACCACTTTGCTCGTCGAAGTCACTTTCACTTTCAAACATAGGTTAGTAGCACCTAATCTAGCAATCTGATTCAATAAGCAATATGTGTTTTTCAGCCAAGAGCATTTTAATTCTTAAACTAAGTGAGTTCAAGTACTTACCCCTTGGTCCTTTCAAGAACTGTCTTTCTGCTTCATTGAAAGAAGTATGTGTGTCGATGGTGAACTCCGTCACAAATTCTTCAAGGGTTCGCGTTGTCCAAAAGTCAACTGCTCTAGATACCGCGTTGTTCACTCTTTTCAACAGGTTAATTCTTTCTTTGCAAAAAGTCATCTGAGCTATGATGAGGATCTTTATTTTCTTGTTCAGCAAATTTTAGATAGGTTTCCTCTACCCAGTCACCGATTTCTTTTACTGAGGGCCTCCAAAACATATCCCTCCAGGTACGACGTAGATCCCTCTTGAGCAGATACTGGTTCAACCGGCAACAGAACCAATTTGTTGGTTGCTTAGGGTAGACCTAGGTTCTTATACTATTATTTTAACCAACAAAAATACCCACGGTGTTGGCCCTTTCGGCAACAACCTACAAACAGGTTGCAGTCTCACCCGAAACAACTATGGGGTGCCACAGAATCAGGTTTCTGCAGGAAAAAGAGGGATATTACTGTACCTTTAGCCTTAACACATATTAAACATATAACACAGAGCTTCGATAGTCACTTAATTAGCTTCGAATTTTAGATAAATAGATAGTTACTTGCTTAACCCTTAACTGGGAATTCACAGTGAAGTTAATACTTAACAATATATCTTACTTATCATTCACCTACTTATCAAATGCATAAAACAAAATAGCACAAAACTAAAAGGAACCACCACAACACAAGATATATGTGGTTCACGCCTAGTGTAGGGGCTACACCCACAAAACTGTGTTTTATTCAACTCTTTACAAACAACAGTTCTGATCTGCGCACTCAACTGCAGGTCTTCTCAATAATCCCAAAACTGTGCACTCAGCTGCAGATCCTTTCTTACAAAACCCTCTATGCACTCAGCTGCAAAGGTCATCCATGCACACAGCTGGGACTTAACCTTAAACCCTAAAATAGGCCTTATCTTCACATCAAATTATCATCATCATAACAATGACAGCAACCACAACTCCTTTGCATAAGTGCCTATTTATACAAGTGCACTATTACAATACCATGTGTTTAAACCATGGGCTTAAAAACCATGAGTTCAAACCGTCGGTTAATTACAAATAGAGGGGATTCAACCCAACCCCGATACCCCTAAGACTATTTTGGGTCTCAACTCCACTTACAAGCTTCGCACCAAAACTATGGAGTTGCCAAAATTAAGGACCTTCAGGGTCCGTTCCCCAACACTAAGAGCGCATCAATTGGAGATTGAGTTATTCTCACTGAGTCCAAGCAATTTTGAATCTCTTGAGGGTTTCTTCACCAATTTCAAGTCACTTTTTCTAATGCTCAAGAAATGTTGGATTCATAAAGCAGATGATCAATTAATCCTTTCCATTCTTTCAAAATTGGGTCCTGATTACTCAGTTTTTGTGTCTACTTTTCATGCTACTAGGCTTGCTGTTCCTAAGTGGAAAATGCCTTCTTTAAATTCTTTTCTTGATTCAATAACAAAGGAGAAAGATAAATTGATCCATATGGGTTTCCTTAATTCCTGAAAGGGAAAGGATCATGCTCTCTTGGTTCAAGGAAGCAAGAAATTCAAATCAAAAGAGAAGCAAATTGTGAAGAAGCCAAAGTCAGAAATTGAAGGTGAAGATTCTTATGAAGATTTAATGAAGAAAGTTAAGAATAAAGGGAGCACATCCAAGTTTTATTATTGCAGCAATGGTTTCCATTCATATAATAATTGTTTCAAGAAGAATATGGAAATCATGTCTCAGCTTCTTGAGAAGCGCAAGATCGAAGTTCCAGATGAACTAGAGAAGCTTGTTGATTTCTCAGAACAATGTCATACTGTGCAGTTCCAAGGTGATATAACTTATGCTTTGAGTGCCAGAGTTCTCTCCTTTTCTCATGTATATGATATATATTTATACATTATATATCATAATTAGAAATATTATATCCTTTCTTTGATAATCCTTCTCCCAGTCTACTAGATTCATCTCCCAAAAATTATGATTTTTCACTAGATATTGACTTGTCTTTGAGTATCTCTTCCTCACAAGCTTGTATATCTGATTTAGAATATTGTTTATAGGATGATATGCATGTCATGACACATATAATTCCACCATCCATACCATCTATCATACCTCTGAATAATCCAAAAACTATACAAATCCCAAGCTCACTAGTTGATTCCTCATTGGTCTCTTATACAATGATATTTATCTTACATGGTTTGAAGTCTTTCCTATCTTTCATTGGCTGGTTATCAATGTCCTTAGTCATATTTGAAATGATATTAAACATGTTTGGATCTATTCTAAACACTTATGGTTCATATCTTATGCCCATCCATCATTCATATTTTTACACCTATCAGTTTTCCCCAATTGCTCATAATTTTCCTAGTCTAGCCCTATATCCTCATGGAGCCACTAAAGCCTTTGTCCTTGATGTTCCATATGCTAATATTTCTGATATATCAGATTTTTATCAGCCTCATGTCATATCTATATAGGTGCTACATCAGATTGGAAGATTGACATGTGATTCACATCACAATTTTGCAGTTGTTCAGGGAATTGGGTGTGAAATAAATTGTCTTAATTTTTGTACTCTTTGGGAAGGAATATGCACAGATATCTTTTCCATTTCAGATTATGTTTGTAGATCAGATTTTGACAGAAGAAATAAGCATTCAGATAATGCTCCTACTTCATTAGATGATGAGATACAAGGAGTGTTTCCTCTTCCTTCTTGCAGGTTCTACACTCCAACACATGATCATGGAGTTCATGATTTCTTCAACAAGTCTTTCATCTAGAAGCATTTCACTCAGCTCATTCAAGTGAAGTTAATAATATGTTGAAGAAATATTAATTCAAAATTTTGTGTCTTGCCCTTTCTTGAGGGAGGATTTTCCCCATGTGGTTTTGCCTCTTTCCTCACTTTTCTGGACATAATAATTATTAAAGGGTGAAAATAGCCTTGTTGCTGGGCCCTATATGCATCTATATTTTTTTTCATACCATAATAAAGTCAGACTTATAGGGGGGTGTTGTAATATATTAAACCCGATCATAACTTAGGATAAAATAACTAATTATTCACCCACTAGCTTAATTAGTTGGCATCCACTTGCACCCTGAAGTCAATACATACCATCTATATACTAGGAATGATTTATTTCTATTTATGGGTTGATCTTGACCACCTTTTGACCATTCTGAATTAGTATATAGGACTTTACAACAGATTCTTCTTTTCCTGCTTTTCTATGGATAAGATAAAAGCTAGTCAACTAGGAAATTGGGAGCTTTTGTTTCCAAGCCATCCTCCATTAGTTTTTCTCCATTTTATAGGATTAGCATGTTTTTTCCATCTCCTTTATATCTCACTCATTCTTTTTCCAAATCGTGATGTCCTTGATAGATTTGGGAAGTGCTTTAAGCACCTATGAGAGTTTGCTATATTTTGGTAAGTCAGCCTTTCTGACCTTTAGGATTTGTTTCCATGCAATTCAATTTTCCTATGAGGGATGTACTATTTATGTACACTATTATTCATCATTATTCAATGGAAGGATACACACCAATATCCATCTCTTCATTCATGTGATTCAGTCTCTTTTCTTCTCTCTATTTTTCCTGTGTATGCTTGTGAGAATTCTCAGTAGCAAAATCTATTTCTTATGCTTCTTCTTAGAATCATTGCTCATAACATTGATCTATTATTTCTACAATCCCCATAAGATCCAAATCTAGTACAGGATGAGTAATTTCCTCGTATAAAATGTGGACAGTGGCATCCTGTGAAGAAAATAATCAAATAATAGTAAATTTGCATAGCCGGTTAGACTACAAGTTTCTTGTGATTTGAGACAACATTTGTAGATTCAGTTAGTTGATAACATGCAATGGATGAAATATGTAGACAATCAATCTATTAACCATAATTTAGACTAACTTCTAGGGAATGTAATCTCACAGACAGGAAAAGATGCATAATTTTTCGTAATTACAAGTCTTTTGGTTCCTCTTAGAGTCGCTTCTCAGCCTTCTTCATGATAATTATCTTTGCTGATATGATGTAGTGATTTCTGAAGGCTGGAAAAAAAAAATGGCACCGTTTTTATTATTTTATTCTTTTTATTTCAGCCTTTAGAAATCACTACATCATGATAACTAGAGTATACAAAAATTTCATTCTAGAACTGGGAAATACATGCTATTAGTAGAGGAGATGAGGAATTTCTTCACAAATCGAAAAGATCATCTATGGATCAGCCATTTGTAACTCAGATATCAGAATGATGGAGAGATCCACAATAGCAAGGATGCATGAGACAAAAGAATAGAACAAAGAATTGGGCAGCTCAAGTTTGAGTTGTAACCATGTCAACTGCTATAAACAAACCCTATTTGGGGTTTGATAGACCATTTAAATGAACAAACAACAATTCAAATTGGCATGTGGTCCTATCATAGTGTGTTCTAAAGACATAACCAAAGGCCACATTTAATCCAGAAATTTGTGTAGAAGAGCACAATGCCACGATGTTCTGAAAATAAAGGCATGGATATACCGAGCTATAGTACACATGGTAATCCTGGGAGTTACTAACACATCTAAAAATGGACTTGAGATGGATTTCGAGGACCTGACACTAGAAATACACTATGAGGACAACAACCCAAAAGAGGGAGACAATGGGACAAAGTAAAATGAGCTAAACTAGACAGTTCATGTTCATTGGAATTTGCTTTGAATGGGTGAAAATAGTAAGTAATCATAATACAAGGGCTCTTACTTCCCCATATTCTTCTGATTGTTTGGTAAACATAGAAATAAGAATAAAGGAACATTATGAACAGGGGCTTGTTTGTCGACTCAGTCCATGTTAGGGTGCTACATTAAAAACAATACAATGAAATACATGCTCATTTTGATTTTGAATATATCTATATTCATTTAAGTTTCTTAGATTGTGTATGCTATTCAAAAAAGAAATGTATGAACTTTACTTACGGAAGTATAAAAATTGAAATTTCTTTTCTGAAGCTGAAATTTCTTTCAGGATTTTTTTGCTTCATGTACTCAAAATTGAATCAGAACATGACTTGGGTAGGAACTAAAACATAGGCCAATAGTACTGAGATAAAAAATGAAAAAAATAACTAATTAAAAGATGATGAGCTTCTCAGATATGGAACAACAAAATTATGGGTTTTCCGTTCAATGGAAGAGCTCTTAGTTAAGTGGAGCAAGACTCATGCATGCATCCCATTCAAGTTTAGTTCACCCCAATCTCACACATTCTTTCGAATTCCACCACTTGTCACGACAGGAGAACACCACATGTTGCACATGCACAGGTGCCATAGGTCACACATGAATGGCACACAGCTAAAAAATAGGAGAGTTTTGATGTCCATGCATGTGCCATGAAAAAACATGTATCTTCATGCATGCACCATGCAACACCATGCAACTCAAACCTTATTTCCAAAAATAGAAATATCACACATGTCATTCGAAAAAAGCTCATTAAAATCTTGGGCTCACAAGGAGGACAAAAATATGATCATCTCTGCTGTGCAAACCTTCGAACTCTATCTCCTAAAAAGTAGGTAAACTTCTAAAAATTTAAATCTCCAATAGTAATGAAAACCTGTGCAATGTCTCTAACTATGAAAATGAGTCATCAATGAATCAACCTGCAACTGAAACCTGTGGGAACCTACCTTTGACCTGTGAAATTTGTCTCTCTATAATAAGCCTAAATATTGGCTAGATGAAACAAGGTGGCCCCTCCAAATTTTCATATGGGAGAATCTATGGGCGAGCAAGTCCTCAACCTCAGGATGTGTTTCTCGAATAAATTTTCAAAAAAATGTGTTTCTTGAATAAATTTTCAAACAATAAAAATGAAAGCAATGCATAACAATCAAATTTGTTGATAAAAGACTACAATTGTCAAATTCTAAGAGAAACAATTGAAACAATCAAACATCTCCAGAACATGTAAAAAAATAATTATGTGGCAAGCAAGGATCACAAGACAACAAACTGAGCAAAGACACAACATATTTTCAAAAAAATGTAATAAGAGAAGATGGGGAATAACAAAATTGAGTTTTCCATCTAACACAGTAAGGAAACAAAGACAAGAAGATACAGATAAAAGAAAATAATCTTTTAAGTACACCATCTCTATGTAAAAGTATCCCTATTTAAATCAAACTTTACCTGCTTCCTCTACTCTCTTATCACAATTCTTATCAAGTCAATTCATTACCTTTGAGTATCTGAAGATTGGACAGTTGGAAACAACATCCAACATGGAATTATTTGATATGGTTTGTCATTCTTTAATATAATCACCTTTACAAATTCATATCTAACTAGACTTGTGCCCATAGATAAATGAAGTAACCAACTTGTTTGGAATATGATTATTGGACCTGCAATATGTTAAGTTGCCAACATGGTAGGACCATTGGAAGTCCTGTAAAACCTTGGGACATCCTATAAAGCTCACTCTATCAGACATGCCAACAAGGTGTCATGTAACAATTTTCAACCACCAAATCAACACATAAATAAAATGTTAAGAACCATCAGGAATAGTCTGCAACTACTTATCCAGTTAGGGAAATGCATACCTGTGTAAGACATATTTCAAACAGGGACAATGGATTCTACTTCCCTTTGGATACACACATTATTTAACCATTATTTGGAATATCACCTTAACTTTGTGATGCCATATGCTGGGGAGCTCCAGGACTACTTGTTGAAAAAAGGAATTTTATATAGCCATAATACAATATATGTTCCCTAAGGAGATCATGACATCTAGTTGTTTCATGAAGCGTGACATTCTAAGTTCACATAACACTTTGGGGAGGAGAAAATAGTTGCTAACCCAGCAAGGTATTTTTATTGACCAAGAATGGGGAAAGTGATGGTAAGAGTTGTCCATAGTTGACCCCTTTGTAGCATATCAAATCCAACCAAATAGGAGATAGGAAAGTAAATATCATTACCCCTCATATTGTATGAGGGTAACACTTTTGAATTTTATCACAAAGATAGATCTTGCAAGGTTATTCATTTGATGGACTAGGGTACATGTGAGCTATGGCTTAGAGATGTCGCTCTCTTCTGATTTATTTGATGTTGTGGTTGCTACTAGAATTTTTTGGATGAAGTGTCTTCATGGTATTTTGATGAATGATATAGCATGTGTCTTATATCTTAGTGCACTTCTCTTATTTGACAATGTTGGTATATACCAGAGGGTTTGGCTCAACATTCACGCATTTGCTTAAAATTTATTACTTAGTGCGTATCATAGTGTGGAAACCCAACAAATTAGGGTCTACCTAAGTTTTACAGTGCCTAACCAAGTAGGGATAGGCACACAATAGAGCCATCCATCCTAGTGGATCGACCCCAAGACCTTCTACATGAATCTCAAATCACTCAACCACCCTAGCTAGCCTACTTGGATATGCTGCATTTTATATTTATTAAGAATATATAGGTTAAAAATTCCCAATACATAAATGAGAGCATGCATAAGAATGATGTGCATGTATTAAGAGTCAGCATGCAAGCATACACTAACAGTTAACATGTGTAATAAGAGTATCCCAACAAGATTTACTTGGGCTGAAATTCAAAAATACACAGCAGAAGATGACAATAGAAAATCACCCCCACATTGATAACTTCCTTGAGTCTCAATCCATTTGAAAATTTGATGAACTTGGATTTAGTTGAGGTCTTTGTAAATGTTGAAATATTGTAACTTCGAAGAATATTCTATATGTATCTTTTGTGATCCCTGATGGTCCTATTGGGAGAACCACTTGTATTACTTTATACCTTGATGCTTCTAATCGGAAGAACTAATAAGAGTCATGAGGTAGTCCCCTCAAATTGTAAAGGTGGGTCATTAGCACCCCAGTTGTTGTTACTTGAGCCTACATGTTTAACTTGAGCCTACATGATTAACTTGAGCCTACATGTCAGAACTAATTATTAAAGTGAATGGACAAATATAAATACAGGAGTGGCGCTCCTCATTTGGAACACACACACTCACTTGTGTAGCGCATTAGTGAAGGAGAGAGAAGTAGTAGGAGAAGGGGGAGGATCAGTATTTGATCAGTCTTTTGGTTTTACCTTTTATCTTTTGGGACATCTATATTGAGGAAGCTTTTACTGGGTTTTCCCTTTAGGGTTTTACTAGGATAAGTTTGTGTTGTTTTTGTGATACTATTTCTTTCAGTGATCGTGTTTATATGCTTTTGTTATGAAATTGAAATGAAATACTGATTATCTAGCTTAGCATATGGAATTTCCACATGGTATCAGAGCCAGCTTGAATAGGACAGCTTTCACAAGGTGAAATAGCCCTCTCTCTCTCTCCGAAAAAAATTAGGGTTTCAAGAAAAATTCTGAGTTTCAGAAAAATGCTTGCATAGAAAGTTGTGCCCTCCTAGAGCACATCTTTTGAGCCCAGAATCAATATTTTTGGGTGTGTGAGTCCTCGGGAAAGTCAAACCCTAGTTTGACAACTGCACCAGAAAACTGCTGAACTAGAAAATAGCTGGAAGCTACAGAAGCTTAATCTTGCAATTCTAATTTGGAATGCAAATACTTAAGATATCTAGAATTGAAGCACACTAGTCAACTCATCTCATTCAGGAGCATCTCCTGGTAATTTTAGTTTCTCATTCTGCAGAATTTCATTTTTTTGTGATTTTCTAACAAGATGGCCCCAAGCACTAAGCTTGAGGACAAGCTAGAAGGCATAGAGAATTTTCGAGCATGGAAATACCGGATTGGTCTAATTCTCCAAGAGAATGATCTTGATAAGTATGTCAAAGAAGAAGTTATAGAACCTTAAGAAGATGAAGCCAAGGAGAAGCACAGGAAGGATATGATTAGGGCACAAAGAATTATTGCTGACTCCATCAAGGATCACTTGATCCCTCAAGTGTCATCCAAGAATACTCCAAAATAAATGTATGATGCCCTATCTAGAATGTATGAGGGAAGAAACATCAAAAGAAATATGAATCTAAGAGCTCAACTAAAGAGCACCAAGATGAGTCATGGAGAATCCATCCAAGACTACTTCACAAGGGTTTCTCTCAAGATAAGCTTGATGAAGATGAAATGGTTATGATTTCTCTCAATGGTCTCACTAGACCATAGGAATCCTTCATCCAGATGATGTGTGCCAGAAATGAAAGCATGAAGTTTGATATGGTATGGGAAGACTGCATTTAAGAGGAGACTAGTGTGGCAAATAGAGAAGCATTACTAAAGGAAGATGATCAATCCCTAACCACTCACACCAAGAGAAGAAGAAGTCAATCTAATTTCAAGAGAATAAATTTCAAGGAGTCTCAACCTCCCAGAAGAATCCAAAGAGTTAGAGAGAACCCCCTAGGTAAAGACTACTCTGGTTTTCAATTTTTCATTGTGATAAGATAGAACACATTGCTTGAAATTGTCCTATGAAGAAGCAATAATATAAGAAGAAGATCAACAACAACAAAAGACATCATGCTCATATAGAAAAAGATGAAGATGAAGAAGAAGAAGGACCTCCAAGAAAACAAGCAAGAGAAGAAGATGCAGAAGAGTATGTTATACCAAAATCCTGTCACCATAATGTGAGAAGAACTTGGACATGCCTACTTGCCCTGAATCCTTGTTAGAATAATCAACCCATAGTATTTACCCACTTAGACATTATTTCATTTATTTTGTCTTATTTGCCTAGTCCATGAGTCCCACCATGTGCAAGTTGCTAATTGCCTATCCATAGAGGTCAAACTTGCCATATTTGACTCATGTAGCACCCTTGAGAGCTTTAGGAATCAAATTTGCTTTATTCCTGGCGTCCTAGGTGCCCATC
>LPNX010792862.1:455615-531680 GCA_001517045.1 Pseudotsuga menziesii | reverse complement strand
TTACAGCTCCATATTCAGTCTCCATTGTTGATAATTTGCATGATCAATTGTTAATTGCTGTGAGTGAAATTAATCTACCGCAGGCCTGAATTTCTACAATCCTAGCTATTAGAGTGGAAAATCATGGCTATCATCAATATTCTATGAAAATTCCTAGTATCTCGCTTGCCCCTTTATCCAGAAGTGGTACCCTTGTTCACACCGCCCATCCCCTGTTGCCCACAATCGGTGCCACCACTTTTGGCCCTTGGTCCAGAAGCAGTTATTACCAGAACTGCTCTATCATTGAAGGAGAAATGTGGTACCCTAGGTAAAAAGGGAAAAAGAGAAGTTTCTCAAGGCTTCTAGATGATAAGCCTTGTTTCCTACCTTATCCCTATTGTTGTGGGTTAGTTGAGCTCGAGATCCCCCATCCTAGGTTCTTAGAGGCCACCTCACCCACTAATCTCTCAACCTAACCTATCCATTAATCCTTATAAATACAAGCTTGTGGCCATGGTTGATGAGGAGAACTCTTAAGGTATTGTTATGTTGTTGGATTGATCATTTGGACCAAGATCATTTGGGAGAGTATAGAGAGCTAGAGTCGGAGATTTTGGGGATGAGAATGCTTGGTTTCATGGAGATGCATGTCAACACTAAGGCTTGGTTGTAAACTTCTTCATATTTATTTAATGTTAGTTGATTTCTGTCAAACATATATTGTTCTTATATGATTTCACATGTATGTTGTTAGATTCCTTAGTCACTAACATAGATTAGTAGATTATATTCTGGTGGTTTCGATATGTTTGCGTGTTGAAGCTTATTGCAAGTACACAGGGTAACGATTGAAGCATTACATTCTAGGTATCTATGGCATCTAGGAAGAGTCTTCAACCTCTATCCTCTATCTATTCTGGATCTGAACCATTAAGACCAGTGGAACACCTCACTGTTCACAGGAGGTGAAATATTCCAACTAACAAATCTGGCGACTCGGCTGGGGAAAGTTATATCAATTGTTCTGATCTTCCTCAGTCTGCAACTCTTGTCTGAATCTAGGATCCTTCTTCTTTAAACTCTTTTTAGGCTCCCTAAATATGAAAAGATTGTTGAGCAATCTTGTCTTCTTCACGCTCATTAAATTATTTGAAGAGTCATCCGTCCGATGGTAGGTTATCTCTTTTTTGGTTCGGATAGGACTATTTACGAAAAAGGAACACTATAGCCAATCATGACTAGAAGAGTTCTCTAAGGTATGATTTTACACATTTTCGAACCTTAGGGACTAAATCATATGAAAAAGGACCCCTTCTGAGTCTTCTTCCATGTTCATTCAGGCTCTCTGAACATGAACGATACCAAGTTTTCTTTCATTGGACTCGTTAAATCCAACATTGAGAGACCCATTTTGGGAACAAACCCCTCCTCTCTCAGGTTCGTAAAATATATGAGTCTGGACTTGTCTTTCGACAAGCTATATCGAGTGTTTGTTACCCTCTTTGAACTCATAAAACTAAAAAGAGGCACTCATCTATCATGATGCGGGAAATGGGAAGGGAATAATTTTGCAAATTATGGTATTTGTTTGTCATTACCTTTGAACATGGCACTTGTCTGCACAATCATGTCAGTCAGTTGGATATTCAGCTGATCTCTGTGACGATCCACTTTCATGAGTCATGTCAATCCTTTGAGTCTTTCAAAAGAATGTGTTGTCCATTGTCACATTGTGTGTCTATCCCATTCAGTCATGCTGCCAAGTCTTTTTGTCGTGCCACCCGATGTTGAAAGGGTATTCGAAAAAGTTTTACCTCTGCAGTCTACACAATATTTGTGTCAGTATCTTTCATTCAGTCATATGGTTACTACATTCACATAATTCTAGAACTATGTTTCGAGTTTTGTGTCATCGATGTGGGACTCATCATGGCCCTCCTTCGACGAGACTTTTCCCGTCAACATCAGCTTATCATCCAGGAAATAGTCTTAGAAACAATATTTAGTACCTTGAGATCTATATGCCTTAATGATAGATTCTATCGCTCTCGACATAGGTTCACATCATTGACCTTTGATCGATAATTTCGACTGGGTGTTCGACATCAGGATATCTATTCCCATTCAGTAGATTGTACTAGAGTACCTTGGGAATCATTGACATTAATGGTGTTCTCCCTCGCACTTGTTAACAGTTCACATCATTATCTGGTAATCAAGTGGTTTCTACCATGTTCGACTTCAGATCATTGTAATCACATGGATAGAATCGTACTTTATGGAAGATGAGATGAATACCCTGGGTGTTAGTTTAAAGTTCTCATTGATTTTCCCTAGGTTGCGATAAAGTTTTGTATATCTAGCATGGATCCACATTTGTATGGTGGTGGCTATGCTCAAATTTACATCTGTATGGCATAGATATACATTGTATGTCTGGTAGCTATGTCCAAATTTGAGTCCTCTATCACATGGATCTACATTGTATTCTAGTAGCCATGCCTGTTTATTCCTCTCACGGATCTTCCTTGTATTAGTCTGCAGCCATGAGTTTGGTTACTTATGTCTATGAGTCAACATACCAATGTACTACAGATGCCTACTTGACAACATGCTTCGATCGAGCCAACATTCTAATCTCCTGGCAATGACTTGTTCTCTTAAAGCTCTTGTTTATCATATCCCTCTAAGACTTGTGCTTTTGGGGGCATCTTGTTATATGAAAATCCTGTCACCATCATGTGATAAGAACTTTGACATGCCTACTTGTCCTGAATCCCAGCTCTTGGAGTGGAAACTCATGGTTATCATGAATATTATATGAAAATTCCGAACACCGCGCTTGCCCCTTTTTCCAAAAGCGGTACCCTTGTTCACACCGCCCATCCCCTGTTGCCCACAAGCGGTGCCACTGCTTATGGCCCTTGGTCCATAAGTGGTTATTACCAAAAATGCTTTGTCATTGAAGGAGAAACATGGTACTGTGGGTAAAAAGGTAAAAATAGAAGTTTCTTAAGGCTTCTAGATGATAAGCCTCATGTCCTCCCTTATCCATACTATTGTGGGTTAGTTGAGCTTGAGATCCCTCATCCTAGGATATTAGAGGCCACCTCACCCACTAATATCTCAACCTACCCTATCCATTAAGCCTTATAAATACAATCTTGTGGCCATGGTTGAGGAGGAGAAATCTTAAGGTATTGTTATGTTGTTGGATTGATCACTTGGACCAAGATCATTTGGGAGAGTATAGAGAGCTAGAGTCAGAGATTTTGGGGATGAGAATGCTTGGTTTCATGCAAATGCATGTCAACACTAAGGCTTGGTTGTAAAATTCTTCATATTTATTTAATGCAAGTTGATTTATGTCCCACATATATTGTTGTTATATGATTTCACATGTATGTTGTTAGATTCCTTAGTCAATAACATAGATTAGTATATTATATTTCGGTGGTTTCGATATGTTTGCATGTTGAAGCTTATTGCAGGTACACGAGGTAATGATCAAAGCATTACATTCTAGGTATATATGGCATCTAGGGAGAGTCTTCAACCTCTGTCCTCTATTTTTTCTGGATCTAAACCATTCAGACCAGTGGAACACCTTGCTATCTGCAAGAGGTGAAACATTCAAGCTAACAAATCTGGCGACTCCGCTAGGGAAAGTTATATCAGTTGTTCTGATCTTCCTTAGTCTACAACTCTTGTCTGAATCCATGCTCCTCCTTCTTTAAAATCTTTTCAGGATCCCTAAATATGAAAAGATCATCAAGCGATCTTGTCTTCTTCACACTCATTAAAGTATTTGAAGATTCGTTCATCCGATGGTAGGTTATCTCTTTTTCAGTTTGGATAGGACTATTTACGAAAAAGGAACACTCCAGCCAATCATGACTGGAAGAGTTCTCTAAGGTATGATTTTACACTTTTTCGGGCCTTAGGGACTAAATCATATGAAAAAGGACCCCTTTGGAGTCTTCTTCTGTTTTCGTTCAGACTCTCTGAACATGAACGATACAATTTTTTCTTTCAGTGGACTCATTAAATCAAACATTGAGAGACCCGTTTTGGGAACAAACCCCTCCTCTCTCAGGTTCATAAAATATATGAGTCTGGACTTGTCTTTCGACAAGCTATATCGAGTGTTTGTTACCATCTTTGAACTTGTAAAACCAAAAAGAGGCACTCATCAATCATGATGTGGGAAATGGGAAGGGAATCATTTTGCAAATAATGGTAGTTGTTTCTCGTTACCTTTGAACATGGCACTTGTCTGCACAATCATGTCAGTTAATTGGGTATTCAGCTGATCTCCATGACGATCCACTTTCATGAGTCATGTCAATCCTTTGAGTCTTTAAAAATAATTCGTTGTCCACTGTAGCATTGTGTGTCTGTCCTATTCAGTCATGTTGCCAAGTATTTTTGTTGTGACACCCGATGCTCAAAGGACATTTGAAAAAGTTTTACCTCTGTAGTCTACACAGTCTTTGTGTCAGTATCTTTCATTCAGTCATATGGTTACTACATTCACATAATTCTAGAACTATGTTTCAAGTTTTGTGTCGTCAATGTGGGACTCATCATGGCCCTCCTTCGATGAGACTTTTCCCATTGACATCAGCTTATCATCTGGGAAATAGTCTTAGAAACAATATTTAGTACCTTGAGATCTATATGCTTTAATGATAGATTCTCTCGTTGTTGACATAGGTTCACATCATTGAACTTTGATCGATAGAGTCGACTTGGTTTCGACATCAGGATATCTATTCAGACTCAGTATATTGTACTAGAGTACCTTGGGAATCATTGACATTAATGGTGTTCTCCCTCGCACTTGTTAACAGTTCACATCATTGTCTAGTGATCAAGTGGTTTCTACCATGTTCAACTTCATATCATTGTAATCACATGGATGGAATCGTACTTTGTGGAAGACGAGATGAAGACCCTGGGTGTTAGTTTAAAGTGCTCATTGCTTTTCCCCAGGTTGCGATGGAGTTTTGTATATATAGCATGCATCCACATTTGTATGGTCGTGGCTATGATCAAATTTGCATCTGTATGACATAGATCTACATTGTATGTCTGGTAGCTATGTCCAAGTTTGAGTCCTCTATCACATGGATCTACACTGTATTCTAGTAGCCATGCTTTTTTATTCCTCTCATGGATCTGCCTTGTATTGGTTTGCAGCCATGAGTTTGGTTACTTGTGTCTATGAGTCAACACACTGATGTACTACAGATGCCTACTTGATGACATGCTCTGATCGAGCCAACATTTTCATCTCATGGTGAATACTTGTTCTCTCAAATCTCTCATTTATCATATCCCTCTAAGACTCATGCTTTGGGGGCCATCTTGTTATACGAAAATCCTGTCACCATCATGTGATAAAAACTTTGACATGCCTACTTGCCCTGATCCTAGCTCTTGGAGTGGAAAATCATGGCTATCATCAATCTTCTATGAAAATTCCCAGCACCATGCTTACCCCTTTATCCAGAAGTGGTACCCTTGTTCGCACTTCCCATCCCCTATTTCCCACAAGCGGTGCCACTGCTTATGACCCCTGGTCCATAAGTGATTATTACCAAAACCGCTTTGTCATTGAAGGAGAAATGCGGTACCCTGGGTAAAAGGGAAAAAGAGGAGTTTCTCGAGGATTCTAGATGATAAGCCTCATGTCCTCCCTTATCCCTACTATTATGGGTTAGTTGAGCTCGAGATCCCTCATCCTAGGATCTTAGAGACCACCTCACCCACTAATCTCTCAACCTACCCAATCCATTAAGCCTTATAAATAAAAGCTTATGGCCATGGTTGAGGAGGAGAACTCTTAAGGTATTGTTATGTTGTTGGATTGATCATTTGGACCAAGATCATTTGGGAGAGTATAGAGAGCTAGAGTCGTAGCTTTTGGGGATGAGAATGCTTGGTTTCATGGAGATGCATGTCAACAATAAGGCTTGTTTGTAAACTTCTTCATATTTCTTTAATGCAAGTTGATTTTTGTCCCACATATATTGTTATTATATGATTTCACATGTATGTTGTTAGTTTCCTTAGTCACTAACATAGATTAGTAGATTATATTCTGGTGGTTTCGATATGTTTGCATGTTGAAGCTTATTATAGGTACATAGGATAATGAGCGAAGCATTACATTCCAGGTATCTATGGCGTCTATGGAGAGTCTTCAACCTCTATCCTCTATTTGTTCTGGATCTGAACCATTCAAATGAGTGAAACACCTTGCTGTCTGTGGGAGGTGAAATATTCTAGCTAACAGAGTTTGTACTATTCTCTGCAATCTCTAGGTTTGTAACACCTAGAGAAGACACTTGGCTTATTTATAGTGGTGCTTCAAAGCACATGACGGAACACAGGAAAACTCTGTCCAAACTTGAAGAAAATAGCTCTCCTTAGAAAGTATCCCTAGGAGATTACTATCAATATCCAATCAAAGGAGTTGGTGAGGCAAGCTACAAAGTTGATTCAGGTAATCCCGTAAATATGAAAGATATATTATATGTACCTGGTCTAAATAATAATTTACTTTCTATCTCAGCTTTAGATAAGAAAGGATTCAAAGTTTCTTTCATAGATGGCCAAGTACTCATGTGGCCCAAAGGAAAGAATATTGAAGATGAAATCATCATTGGTGAAGAAGAAGGAGGCTTGTATAAACTCAAGGGGCACTCAGAAACAACCTTTGTTCATGAGTCGACTGACCCTAGTGAACTATGGCATAGAAGGCTTGCCCACATTAATTACGAGGCTCTACTTCATGTGAACAAAGTAGTGATGGGATTAACAGACATGAAGATCAAGATTGAACACATTTGCAAAGGATATGTGAAGGGAAAGAACATCAAGAATCCATTTCCGAAGAGTGAAACAAAAACAAAAGGTACATTGGAATTGATTCATTCAGATGTATGTGGTCCAATGTATTCTACATCCTTAAGTGGATTTGAATATTATATCACATTTATTGATGATTATTCAAGAAAGACTTGGATATATTTCTTGAAAGCAAAGAGTGAAGTGTTTGATAAATTCAAAGAGTTCAAAGCCTTGATAGAGAATCTTTCAGACAATAAAATAAAGACACTCCGATTAGACAATGGAAAAGAGTATACCTCAAAAGAGTTTGAAGCCTTTTGCAAAGATGCAAGAATCAAGAGGGAACTAACTACTCCCTACAATCCTCAATGGAATGGAGTTATGGAAATAAAGAACAGAACCATCATGGAGGTAGTGAAGACAATGATATATGATCAAGATATTACAATGCATCTATGGGAAGAAGCAACAACAACTGCTGTGTATATATAGAATAGAATATCTCATAGTGCTCTTGGATTCAAGACTCCAAAAGAAAGGTTCACAGGAAAGAAGCCTGAGGTAAGTCACCTCAAAATATTTGGTTGTCAAGTATATATTCATAAACCAAAAGAGAAAAGAACCAAGTTGGACCCTTCTGGAAAGAAGGGGAGATTTGTTTGATACTGTGAAGTATCCAAGGCATTCAGAATTTACATTCCTGGATTCCATCAGATGGAAATCAGTCGAGATGTGACATTCGATAAAGAAGTAGCCCTCAAGAGATACAGGAAGCGTCAACATGAAGAAGTGTATGAATAAGATACACCTCCCCAAAATAAAGAAACTACATGTCTCCCTAAAGAAGAAACTCCTGAAGAACATGACATGGAAGAACCAAAAGAACCTCCTACAATGGAGATGTCAAAAAAGAGAAAGCCTGCCTGGAAAAGAGAGATTATACAAGAGGTAGAAAGATATGGAGCTCCTAAAGGCTCCACAAGGACAAGAAAGAAACCTAAGACTTTCTCCAACTATATAGATTTGATGTGTGATCTCGTAGATCAAGAATCTACGAGATACAAAGAAGCAATGTAGAAGAAAAAAAGGGTAGAAGCAATGACTAAAGAATACCAGTCAATAATGAAGAATGATGTATGGGATATAGTTCCCAAACCAAAAGGAAAGAGGTTAGTATCCGCCAAATGGATCTACAAGATAAAGCATGCAGCTAACGGAAGTATCAAGAAATATAAAGCAAGATTTATGGCCAGAGGTTTCTCTCAGAAAGAGGGAATTGATTATGAAGAGACATTTGCCCCAGTAGCATGGTATACTTCGATTAGAGCTATCATGGCACTTGCATCCAGATGAAGTGGGATTTACACCAGATGGATGTGAAAATAGCCTTCCTGAATGGTGTGATTGAAGAAGAAGTATACATAAAATAGCCACAAGGATTTGAAGTTGAATATAGACATACTCACGTATGCAAATTGAAGAAGGCCATGTATGGCTTAAAACAAGATCCACAATATTGGTATGGAAGGATAGATACTTTCTTGATGAACATGGGCTTTACCAAGAGTAAATATGATTCTAACCTTTATCATGCCTTTACCTCAATGTTACGGAGAGAAATTCCTATGGCTTGGGGTTACCACAATAGACATCTTGACTCCAGAAATCAATCCTTTCCAATATGCAATAGAAACTAAATGTCTAACACTAAAGGATCAGACCTCGTACCTTATTCCAGACGGTTGGAGTAGATCCCCATTGAGCTTTCCAATCTTCATCTTGAATTGATCTGTTACTTCCTCAACAATAAGTAAACAATACAAGAATTCTATATATCATGGTGTTAGATCTATTCTAGCATAAATAATCAATAATGTACAAGCATTTGACATAATCCCATGGATAAAATATTCATTCAAATACACATTATTGGACAGGAAAATATATTTCTATTAATATAAATCAGATATTACAAGGTACAACCTCTGAAGGCACGTCTGCAAACTGGAGAAGCTGAATCCCCCACTTGGGCCTCCACCACCTCAATACTCCATCTCTCGATAGCAAGCTCATAAGCACAAGACAAGCTTGGGAAGAACACACTAGTGCTCCAAGGGACAAAGGGATGCAGACTCAAGCATAAGTTTCGGCAAGAATGGACTATAGTTTCTTTTCTCTCAATTCTCTCTTATGCTTTCAATGTACCAAGGGGTTCCTTATATAGATTTTCAAAGGGGTAATGAAAGGTCGAATCTGAGCGATCTCAAGGCATAGGGAAGGCCATGAGTCAAATGATTCGGATCCATGTCAAGGAAAACTCCAATAGGATTTGGGTTATGCACACATCCCGATGTACGTGGTTTTAGTGGTCAAACCCACGTATATACATGCTTATAGGTTTAAAATTCGTGTATATCATTTTTCATATGTTTTCAGGGATGATCAAGGAAACATCAAAGGACAAAAAGTGGTCCATAGGGTCTAAGGAGTCTGCAGCGGGATTGGGGAAGGCCATACAAAGTGTGATTCACCTAGAGTGGTGAAATACACTATAATAGATGCCCCCTAATATGTGAGGTTAGAGGGGTCATACGATGGCCAAAATACATTATAAGTCCATCCCAGAAGTGGAGTGATGAAAGATCCCAAATGGAAGACCAGCCACCGAATCAGCATAGTACAATAATACAACTCTGCATACAACTGCGAATACATATAGTAGTCCTGGATACATAAGAGTATAATGGCCATGAATAGGAATGATACATGATATCACATATGTGGTCATCGCCACGTACAATATACATAGATCAGAATCTCCATGACGAAGATATACAAAGGACCATGATCTCCAAAATGGCTGAAGATATACAATAGATCAAGATCTCCATAGTGGCTGGAAATATCTGACATATACTGGAATCAAGTCACGAGAGCTGAAATCTCATGAACACTGGCACGATCAAGGAGGTAGCATATAAGAGATGCCAGCAATATGGAAAGTCTTCTACACAAACCGATATGAGTACATGTCCTACTATGCGAATAGAGGTGTCGAGGTCAAACATAGTAGTCCATCATCTGATTACCAGTCATTAATGTATACCATTAACAGACGCAAGATTACCCACTGATAATGGAAATGGGAATCAAGGTACTAGAGTGCAAACTAACAAGTGTGAATAAATGTGTTGAGGTTGAACACTTGAAAGGGTCCACCGATCAGGGGACATTGATGTATTCCCAAGAAACTGTCGATGGCAAGAGAACCTGCCACTGATGACTGCAAGTCTCAAGGCACTCAAAATGACTCTAGAATCCAATCCCAGAATAAATGATCTGAAGTTGATGGGATGAAATCCGCTGGAAGGAGGGCATTAAGGCATCCCCCATTGTCCAACATGAGGTACCCAGAAAAGCTGTATAATGTGGAAGGACTCAATCATAAAGTGCACAAACCAGTAATTGTACCGGGAATGGCCGACATGTAAAGTTAAGATAACTGAGGAATGGCTGACTTAGGTTTCAACTTGCTTTGAAAAAGAGCATAATGACGTATGGTGATTGAATGAAGGCAGCATAGACTCAATATACAAACTGAGACATCTCTATGACATAGGAGGCATCAACAGAGGCTCCATAGGGACTGGAAGCTTAACCAGTCGGTGGAGATAAACTCAGATAAACGAGTACATCTCCTAAATTCAAACTATAACCCAACCAATGGATGTGATATACAGTGCTTTGTTCAAAGGCGACATGACTCAACAACTGCCAAAGATAACATCTTTCCTTGTTCGGCTTTTTGGTTTTTTGATTTTTTTTTGGACTTTTTCAGTTATTTGAAAAGCTTGAAAAAAGAATAAACTAGCTTTATAGTTACAAACTAGGAGGAGACGAGTGTCACAAGGGCAAAGAAACTAGTTCCAAGCAGTGGAACATACCTATGCTCAATGCAATGATACATGTGTAGGATATCGACACTCGGGGGGAAATACCCTCCGGGTAAAAAGGGAATCAAGCTGCAAAGGATAAAAAAATGGCTCTGCATGGCTAGATATGAGACAAGATTAGGCTATATGGCTGAAATGCAATGTCAGTGGAGCCAGCATAAAGCACAATAAAGCAGGCAAAGCTCATGATAATGCATTCACAACTTGACATGAGGGAGTCTTGAGGGAAATAGGCCAGCATAAGATCAAGAGGAGTATGAGGCTCTTGCAAAATGTCATGGAAGTATTATACAACGGACTCCCACACCCTAAAGGAGAAACCATTGGCATGGGAACCAAATGCAAATAAGGTGCTAACTAGGGTACTCATGTAAGGTGAAGCTCTACCACTTGTATCATGCCACTTCTAAAGCAACAAGAAGGCTCTGCGACATAATAGAGTGGGTTCGTACCTAAGGTCATGGTGATATGGTCACAAGGTCATGCAAAATGCAAACGGTGGAGAAACCTAACCTATATGCCAGTTTAGACATGATACCTGAGATCAGCATGAACAAGTCAATCCAACGGCTGAAACGGCACTGAAAAAGGTATTCTACAACACCAATTGTGTCAAAAATGGTAAAAAATGGTTAGAAAATGTCAAAACTATAGGAAAGGGGGTAAAAAATCTCAAATTTTTGAAATTTTTTCTATAAATAGTAAAAAATATAAATCATTTGAAACTTTTACCCATTTGAGCTCTAATTTTCAACTGCAAATTCCAGGAGATCCAGCTGGTGGAATTCACAACCGTTTATTCCAGGTATTTACTCATGCTCTCCTCTTGCATTTCAATATAATTTTTATAGATTTTCATGGTAAAATGAGTTTTTTAGGCCATCCCAAAATGAGCGTTGTGGCCCACGTGGAAATTGAGGCTTTTTCGGCATATAGGGCTGGATATACATGGAAAAGGGTCTCAAACCCGCGTACATATGCGGCTGTTTTCAAAACAATAGCGTATGAGGCCGTGCATATGATTTTTCACTAAACTGATGGGCAAATTTCCAATTTCTTTTGCAGAATGGTGCTAGAGTGGAGAGAGCATGAGCATGGTGAAGTAGAGGAAGCAGTAAGGGCCAACTTAATGGCTCAACAAGTTCTTCGTGCATGTGGACTCTACAAGTTTTGGTGTCTTGGTGGTTTGAGGGCCAAACCAAGACTGCTATAGATGTCGGTAGACTATTGGGATCCAAACTCAGAGTCCTTTCATATTGATGGGATGTCCCTCATCATAGAGGTGGAGGACATATACTTTATCACAG
Source organism: Pseudotsuga menziesii (assembly GCA_001517045.1). Lineage (NCBI taxonomy): Eukaryota > Viridiplantae > Streptophyta > Pinopsida > Pinales > Pinaceae > Pseudotsuga > Pseudotsuga menziesii. The sequence goes on along the minus strand of LPNX010792862.1, from coordinate 519,580 downwards.
GGCTTTCTAGATGAGGGGAGGTGGTGAACCTTCATTCCCGTGGTGGGACAAGGGGTGGCCTGACTATCGACAAGTACATTGCAGTGTATTGTTATCTAGACACCGAGAAGGTGGGGAGTCAGGTCCCTACCAATGCTATACAGGTGCTAGGCCTAAAGGTCATATTATTGACACTGGGAAGGATAGCTGGCTTAGCATCACTCCACTAGGCCTCATGGCCTCTGATGTTCTATGCAGTGGAGTGCATGAGACCCACAATCTATGACTGGAGTACTACACTACTGAGAAACATGAAACACCAGCTCAGTGAGTGTAAGGCAGGAAGGGTGAGGAATTTCAGGTTCAGTAGTATCTTGAGCACATTTTTCTTCGAGTGTGCTCCAGGATTGAGCCCTAGAGTGGAATTTCCTCTCCACGGGGTTCGAGATCCGGCCCAACGGCATTGGGCAGATGCTATGCGCAGACTGGGGGGTGGTAGGGTGTCCAACCCATATCCAGTTGACTTCTTTCCATGGTGGCGATGACAGATACTTTCCATTGATGTCTACCCCTATGCAGGGATATATTTTCGAGGGGACCCGGACATGCCACTGCCACCAGGATTGGCATATGTTGATATAGGTAACGAATCTTGATCCTTGCTCTTTTTTAAATTTTTTGAGTTAATGAATTTTTTTGTATTTTCTTGATTTTATGGAAGCAAAAAGACATGTTTTTGCATGACAACACATAGTGACATCTACCATTTGTGTGCAAATGTGGGACCATGGCGACTAGAGGGATTCCCTCTTCATAGACGGAGGGGAAGAGGAGATGACATCATGGGTGTGGATGTGGAGCGAATGCTCCAAAGCATTGATACCAACTTTGTGAGACTGACTCATAGAGTTCCCATGGCACAAGTCGAGGACTTTCCTGAGGCCATGCAGTGGCAGGTGGTGGGTGTACCATGTGCATGGGTGTGTTTATTTCGATGGCTAGCTAGATCTGTAGTGACGTTCCATGATCACAACCCTCCTCCTCCTCCATAGGATTAGACACCTGGGAGTGTATATATTTTGTACGGTTGTGTATTATATGATGGTGGCTTAAAATCCCCAATTTTGTATCATGACACTATGTATTATCACATTTTTTATGTATAAAAAGTTTTATAGTGATCGATTTATTTATTTACATGTGTAAAAATTGTGTTTGTTATTAATTTATTATGAATGAAACAAATGCCAATCTAACACACAGTTAGCATATGAGTCAGAAATTTGATTATTATTTATTGGAATGCGTATATATGTTACATTGTCAAATTGCCATTCTAACAATCTCACACGTAAGAAATAGCATCGGATCTCTAACATGGTACAAACCATTGATCTGTGACACTACTAACTCTGAATCAAGACGTACCTCAAAAGATAGAATGCCGTGTAGAATGGCATCCCGTAGAAGCTCAATAATGGCGCTATATTCAGCAACATTGTTGGAAGATGGCCGTATACATACACCTCCTGGAGATAGTACCTGACCCATAGGAGTATAAATCACCCAAGTAGCAGAGGTTGAGTGTTGAGTGTGACAGCTTGCACCATCCGAGAATCCTATGTAGGTGGGAGATTCCATTGACATCTGCCAAAATAAATGGAAACTAATCAAAAACCTGATCATGATAAGAAAAAGACCTAACTATGCAAAGCTGTACAATAATATACAACAAGCAGCCTTGGATAAATATTATGCATAGTATTTTTTTAGATAGAGCCCATTTCTAGGCTCCACCAAAGCTGTTCCTTTGTAATCCACTAACTCATAAGCACCCTTCTCTAACACACGCTTGACCATGTAAGGACCGTGCCACATAGGACTAAATTTACCTGCCCTCAAGGGTTCTTTTAGTTGATCCCACAAAAGGACCAAGTATCCTTCACTAAACACTCTTGGAAAGATAGACTTATCGTACTGGACCTTAACACAATGCTTATTAAATTCTAGAGCCACCAAGGCATCCCGACGCTGCTCATCGAGTTATTTAAGGTGAACCAAAAGCTCCTCCAAGGGTGAAGTGTCTGGTAAGAGTTCCACAGCTAGCTTCAACAAAGGAATTTCACATTCAACCGAAAATATCAACTCCACTCCATGTACAAGCTGATATGGAGAAAAACCAGTGGTAGTCTTAACCATTGTTCGATATGCCCACAAAGCAGGATATAGCATAATGTGCCAATTACTCTTGCTTTGTGCGATGGTTCATTGGAGAATGGATTTGAGTGATTTATTCACTGCCTCTACCTGTCCATTCACTTGGGGGTAGTAATAAGAGGAGTGCTCTTGCTTATACGCTAACTTCGATGCCAACTCTTCCATCATACGGTTCTGAAAGTGCAAGCCATGGTTAGTGACAAGCTCTTTCGGAATCGCGAACCGAGTAATAATTTGGTTGAATACAAAGTGAGCAGCTGTCTCACCATTGAATTTTGCTGTAGGAATAGCCTCGGCCCATTTCATGAAATAATCAACAACCACTATAATGTGATGGTACCCCCCAGCCGAAGCTGGGTTGCAATCCTTAAAATCGAGCCCCCACTTAGTGAAGGGACCGGCAGTGATAATGGGATGTAATAGGGAAGATTTCGAGGGCATATTATGTGCAAACACCTATCAAGGGTGGCACCTCTTGACCGTACCAACACAATCCTTAAAGATCGATGGCCAGAAATAACCCACTCTCAAAACCTTTTGAGCTGTAGAAAGCCCAGATAAATGACCACCACACGTCCCTTCGTGGCAGTCATTCAGCACAACCTCAGCCTCATCATGAGTTAAACAATGTCGTAAAATGGAATCTACCCCACGGCAGTACAAAGTATTGTCCACTATGAGGTAGTTCTTAGAGACATGACATAATCGTCGTCGTTCATCTCGCGAGAGGTGAGTAGGGGTCTTCAGTGTTTGTAAATATATTATGATATCCCAATACCATGGGTCTAACATAGATATTAAGAATATGTGTTCATCGACAAATGTCTCTTCACAAGCCAACTCCTCAGCCTCGCTTAGAAAATCCGATATAAGCTCTGCAAAGATTAAATACTTCTTCGATTTTGCCGAAACAAACTCGAGATCAAATTCTTGCAGAATGACAATCCATTTATTATACTTTCCCCCAATCATCCTTCGGGTGAGGATGAATTGAAATGGATTGACATGGGCTACAACCAAGGTCTGGAGAAGGAGAATATAATGTCTCAACTGCATGTACGGTAGCTAAAGCAAGCTTCTTGACATGAGAATAATGAATCTCTACATCAAGAAGGTTTTGGCTCAGATAATATATGAGATGGTCTTGGAGCTCCTCATCCTCTTGAACCAAGACCATACCAATCATCTCTAAAGATGTTGCCACATATAATAATAAATCATGGCTATAGTCTGGGGGACTAATCACCAGGGCTAATGCTAGGGCTTGTTTGACTGCATTGAAGAACTCCTGGGCTTGCTCATCCCAATAAAAGGGAGTATCCTTCTTCAAGAGATGCATGAAACCTCTAGTCAAATAGGCAAATTTGAAAACAAATATTCGTAAGAATTTTTCCATGCCTTCCAAACACTGAAGATGATGAATATTCTTCGGGGGAGACAATTGAAGTATTGCCTCAACCTTCAAAGGGTCGACTCTTATACCCTCTTTTGAAACGATGAATCCTAACAAATGACCTGATTTCATGCAAAAGATGCACTTATGAGGATTTAATCTAATTGAATAGTGCCAGCATATTTCGAATACCAATCTCAAGTGATAGGGATGACGCATTCTCATACGAGAATGAGCAGTGAGATCATCCAAAAATACCTTAATAATTGACTTGAGATCGTGGGAAATCAAGGTCATTGCCCACTGAAATGTAGCTCCAGCATTTTTAAGGCCGAAAGGAATTTTTCAATATGCGAATGTTCCCCAAGGACAAATAAATGCAGTCTTATGTTGGTCCTCAGGTTTAATCTATATCTGATTATACCCGAAAAAGCCATCCATAAAGGAGAACACCTCTCTACCCACACTCTCATCCATAATATGATCTATAAATGGTGTGGGGAAGTTATCCTTTGGACAGGCACAATTCAAATCGCGGAAATCAGTGCATATGCGGATCGCTCCCTACTTCTTATCCACCGAAACGGGGTTTGAAACCCACTCCATCAAGGGAATGGGATAGATGAAACCAACTTTCAATAGTTTCTCTATCTCTACCTTAATGGTGGGTGCTTTCCTAGGATTCACCACACCTAAACGTTGTCGAATAGGCTTAGCATTGGGGTAAGTCTTAATCTCGTGCTCGACAATACGAGGGTCAATACCTGGCATCTCGTCGTAAGACCTATAAAAAATATCACGTAATTCCTTGAATAGCTTGGTATATTCTAGAATCTCAGCATGGGAACATTCTGCCCCAATATAGACATTCTCTATCGTGCCAGTATTGCGAGAGATGTTGATAGGAATCATTGAATATATGTTTTCCATGTTTCCATCAGCCATCGGACCTGGAGAGCTTAATGTAACCACAGGACTACCAACTCACTGACTAAGAACCGCCCTAAAATCCTCACGCTCCAAATGGTCAAGCTCTAGAAGAAAGTACGAACTATGATGAAGTTCCTCCCATGGTGGCTCAACTCCCGACATAGCCTCAATAATTGCTTCATCTGAAGGGAAAACCATATCAAGGTAGTCGTGGGCATGAGAAGACTGTACTGCCCATGCCGACAGCACATACGAGTCCTCCTCCTCCGTTCGTGAAGAGGAAGGACTAGGCTCTGCAACACTCTTGAGATTAGCTTGATAAGCTATCATGGCTATAGGCAAAGGCACGCTCATCTTGATAGGCTCACTTGAAGTACTTCTTGTAGGAAGAATCCAAGGTTCTTCCATATGACTCATGTGAAAAGACACCGATGTCGTAGAATTATAAGCCTCATCAGAACTAGATCCTATCATGAGGATCGATGCAGGACAACTAAAGCTTCCCATGAGGGATGGATACATGCCTACACCCACACTCCTAGTTTCCGGCTAAGAGTGCTCAACGATCAGGATTGAAGCTCCTGAGGATGCGGTAACAAATGGATTCTTGAATGTCATTTGATCAATCGTTACAATCTTCCTGTTATGTGGAAAGCATACAACACAGAATAAGGAAGAAGCAATGGCTTGCATACTATACATCCAGTTCCTACCCAACAAGAGATTATAGTCAAGGGGCATATCAACCACCTCAACCTCTATCGCAATGGTCTTCCCCCCCAAACAAAATTTAAGGGAAGGAAGGATGTCGTGTGGCCTAAAAGATCTCCCATCGAATGCAGTTAACATAGTCACTGATTTAGACAGCTTAGGAGAATCGAGACCCTTCCAATAGGCCAAAGACATCACAGAAGCAACAGCGCCCTTGTCAATCACAGTACATTTGAAGGTCATACCAAGACATTCTACGTGCACCAAAAGAGACACATAGTAGGGAAAGTGAGGTTGAAGTCCTACGGTTTCAAATTTGATCACAGAGGAAGAATCATCATCATTCACACCAAGGGCAAAAAGCAACGCCTTCCTTTGAGAAGGACAACTCTGAAGCACTTCCAATGCAAACATCGCACAAGGAGTATGGCCCAAATCCTCGACAACTGAATAATTCTAGGCAGCTCAGGCATTTGGATTATGCCCTAAATGCTTAAGGACTCCCTTAGGAATGTGAGGTGTAGCCTCAGGTTTATCCGTAGGTTTCTCAATGCACAAAGGGGACCCTGGTGGATCAGGATCTTTTCTTGGGCTGGGTTGTGACGAACTATAATCTTTCGCACGAGTCACAACTTTCGCAGTACGGACCATGTTAATGCACCCGTGACCAGTACCCTCCTATGGATCATCATCACTAGACTGGCCATGGGAATTCGAGTTCATATTTTGATTATGCGGTAAAGGGTTAGTTAGCACAGCTGGGCCTTGTGCTAAGAATCTCGAAGCTTCTTCAATCCGAGGGCACAAGTAAGTGAGGTGATCATCCTTACATAGCTTGCAAGGGAAATTAACCTTATGTTTTGATTTCTTTTCCCCCCCAGCATTTCTACCGTTCTTGTCACTATTGTTAGCATTCTCATTCTTATTCCCACCATTTCAATTATTATTTTTACCCTTTTTTCTATTCCGTCTGGGCTGCTAGTTACCCTTCTGTTTTGACGATTGTACAAAAAGTACATTCACCATTTGGGTGGGTTGAGATGAAGCCGTAGCTTGTCCGGAAGCATATTGGTTGAGTGACAATTGACTAACTTGTTTTGCAACCGAATTTGCAGGTTTCGCACTTGCACAACCCACAATGCCATCAGCATGTGGTCCAGGTTTGACTTTGGGATCGAAACTGGAATGAGGAGCATTGGGAATAATCTCATACAACAAACCGGACTGAGCATAGATCAAGTCCAGTTCCTGCGCCCTCAAAATCACTTGTTCCTCATTCTGCACTCTGGATGTGGAAACATCCTTCACTATATATGGAAATAATGACTCGAGGAACCACTCGAGGAGGAATTCTAACGGTATAAAAGCTTTAATTAATCTCTTCCATCTACACCACTCTTGAATATGATCAGAAATATGTGTGGCTTTATCTTGCCAAAATGTCGACAAGAGTTCAGTACCGACATCATAGCTCACTGGTAGCTGGAAGTGATTAAGAAAAGTCATTGCAAGGTCATCGAGCAAAGCGAAAGATCCCTTTGGTAACTCTATATACCATTTCGCAGTAGGCCTTGTGAGGGTGCGTTGAAATAGTCTCAAACGGACTGAGTCCTGATGTAATGAATTTGAAGAGCACCATAGGTGAAACGTAGTAATGTGTTTGCTTGGATCCTTTCTCAATTTGCCTTCGAACTTAGGTATGTTTGAAGGAAGCTTGGTAGGGACAGCAGGCCAAGCTGGGTCACGAGCCACAGGATTGTTCGTCAGTCTCGATAAGTCAGGAAGATTAAGTGTCACAAGGAAATGGAGCCTAGGATGACGAGGTCGATGGACCGCTCCCTGGTTCATATAGGGTTGATTACCACCATGGCCTTGGCCATAGTGTCCTCCTCATGTCTGACCCGTATAGGGTGGCGTGGAAGTACCATAGTATGGTGGACCTTGACTAGTAGGAGCGACAGAGCCATAATTAGGAGAGTAAGTAGGTTGTTGATACCTACCTCCATAAGGTGAAGAAACCTGTCCATACTGCGTCCCATAATAAGGTACATAGGTCATTGCATGCGGTGCCCCATGAGACACTCTATAGGTAGGAAGATATGCTTTGGAAGTAGGGATATACACCCCGGAAGTAGCAAGATGAACTCGTATGAACATAGCCTCTCAAAGTAGCGGGTGGTATGTGAACTTGAGACACAATCGGTCTAGTAACCACAATACGGACCTGACTAATAGCCATATACCAGCTCGAAGGACCACGTGAATAAGGTGGAGGATGTACATTTGAAGAACTAGGGACCAAGGATGAAGGAATCTGAGTAATAATATATGTACTACCACCTATCATTACTCGCCTTGGATCTGGTATCCTAATCAAATCACTAACCCTAGACCTAGGAGGGAGATACGATGTAGCTTCCACCACTGGGACGGAAGGTGCAATGTGACTAGTGCTCCCAAACCTCTCCGCATGGTAAGGAATGAGAGTGCCCCCAGGAATAGTGTCAAGCTTGAAATTGAATTTGACATGAAATGTCAAATCATGTGTAGGGAAACCAGACGTAGCATAACTACCATAGCTGGTGCTGGTAGGTTCAAAATGAGTCTCGGCGTCCTCCGGCATTCCATACTGATAACGCGTCAATGGGGAATTAGACCTGGAGTGAGTAGGCCTATCATGTAAGGTTCCTATGTTTGAAATCACAGGACCTAACTCAGCTAAGTCAGGTGAAGGATCATAAGTAGGAGTAAATTCCCCATCATCTACACGAATGGGAGGAGGTGGTTCAGGAATATCCTCTAAACAGTCTCCCATGGTGTGTGAATCAATGTGTGAAATAGTCTACCTGGACTGTCTAGGTCTCTCTCCAAAAGGAGGAGGAGAAGTAGAAGGTGAAATTCCTGCTAAATGACGAGAACAGTGAGGAACTGCACTCGAATCCATAATGACTCAAAAAATAGCAAAGACTCTCTATTTACATAAACCCTAGGCAAACTATCGTGCACAGAGCAATCACTAATAAAATATAAATCCAAATGCAAGCAAACAAGGGCTGGATAAGTGAGCTCCCAAATGAAGCAGGTATGTCTAGCCTAGGAGAGGCTTGAGACTCCCATACACAACAAGTGGAGGTACGTAACCAATTATTGTGGCCCTCAACTTCAACGCATAAAACGACTGTACTGTCCGACCACAACCTGGCTGGGACACCTGCAGAATAACCCATGCAAAGTACCCCCTCGATATCCTAGGTAAGGCCACTAAGGTCACCTCAATATAATCAATGCTCAGGCAGGATTGACCATATGGGCAGGGTAGTAAAGCCTGAAACTCTCAAAAGAGCACCCAGATACGAATACAATCCTGGAAATATCTCCGGTGCTACTCAGTTATGACTAGGGGTCATCCCAACCAATAACCGCTCACACTGCCTCATGCTTAACTCCCTTTTGAGAGGAGGATCCTGAGAAACACTGGTTATACCAAGGATTTCACACACTCAACTGGACAGACACCTTGATGTTGTTGTTTAGTGATCTTGGAGAATTGAATTACAATGAACTATTCCAAGATCCTAAAACCTAAGCTTGTTGGTGCACCCTAGAAAAGAAAAGAGTGTAATTCATTTTATTTAGCGTTGATTTTAGTTGGATTTATTACTCAAAAAAGGGATATGATCGTGCAACTAATGGTGTTATGACGCAACATGAAGTAAAATGCACAACTAACAATCAATGCAAATGCATCGTGTCCATGAAAATAGGGTATGCTACTACGTGAAATGCACAATTCTTCTTCAAATGATAAATGCAAATTTTCCTATATGAAGTCCTAACTAGTACTCCAAAGCAAATATAGTGCAAGTACAATGCAAAGTGCAAAATGCAATGCATGATGATAAGCAAATGTTTTTGGATTTTTTGAAAATAACAGATATGCAAAAAGCAAAAGAATGATCCTATGACCCCTAGACTCTGCAAGCACACCCAAATAGCACCTAAGCAAAGCACTAAGGTAAAATAACTTTAATTCACTAATCTCAAACAAAAAATCGAAAATGCCATGACAAGAACCTTCTTAAAAAAGAAAAATTTTAGCCTAAAAAAAAACGTTTCTGGTCAGAAATAGAGGTCTAAGAAGACCCAGGAAGTTCCAAAGGAGACTTAGAAAATATTAGAATTCACCCAGAAACCAATTATCTTCCCCAAAAAGGAAAAATCAAGGGCATACGCGACTGTTCGCAGTAAACCCACGCGTATACGCGGAAATTGCAGGGGAAACTGCGTGTATACGCGACTGTAAGTCAAAAACTCGCGTACAGGAAGAAAGGTGCATAAAATCAAGGCAAGAAGATAGGTTGAGACAAACTTCACACCAATCAGACTCTACCAGGAATACATGCCCCCATACCCGACACAGAAACAAGAGAGAAAGAGCAATTCAAATTCATTGAATGCTGAGAAAACAACCCCCAAAGGACAACTACTAGGAACTCCCCAGCAGAGTCACCAATTCTGTTACGAAGATAAATTCCTATGGCTTGGGGTACCACAATAGACATCTTGACTCTAGAAATCAATCATTTCGAATATGCAATAGAAACTAAATGTCTAACACTAAAGGATCATACCTCGTACCTTATTCTGGATGGTTGGAGTAGATCCCCATTGAGCTTTCCAATCTTCATCTTGAATTGATCTGTTACTTCCTCAACAACAAGTAAACAATACAAGAATTCTATATATCATGGTGTTAGATCTATTCTAGCATATATAATCAATAATGTACAAGCATTTGACATAATCCCATGGATAAAATATTCATTCAAACACACATTATTGGATAGGAAAAGATATTTCTATTAATATAAATCAGAGATTACAAGGTACAACCTCTGACGGCACATCTGCAAACTAGAGAAGCTGAATCCCCCACTTAGTCCTCCACCACCTCAATCCTCCATCTCTCGATAGCAAGCTCATAAGCAAAAGTCAAGCTTGGGAAGAACACACTAGTGCTCCAAGGGACAACGGGATGCAAACTCAAGAATAAGTTCTGGCAACAATGGCCTATAGTTTCTTTGCTCTCAATTCTCTCTTATGCCTTCAATGTACCAAGGGGTTCCTTATATAGCTTTTCAAAGGGGTAATGAAAGGTTGAATCCGAGTGATCTCAATGCATAGGGAAGGCCAGGAGTCAAATCAGTCGAATCCATGTCAAGGAAAACTCCAAGAGGATTTGGATTATGCACACATCCTGATGTACGTGGTTTTAGTGGTCAAACCCACGTATATACACGCTTATAGGTTTAAAAGTCATGTATATCATTTTTCATATGTTTTTAGGGATGATCAAGGAAACATCAAAGGACAAAAAGTGGTCCATAGGGTCTAAGTAATTTGCAGCAGGACAGGGGAAGGCCATACAAAGTGTGATTCACCTAGAGTGGTGAAATATTCTATAACACTCAAGGTTATAGATGATGAACCTGTCATGCTACTATTATATGCGGAGGACTTATTTTTGACAGGGAATGTGAAATAGATTATGGAAAGAAAGAAGAAACTCGCAGAATAATTTGAGATGAAATACCTTGGGTTAATGCATTATTTCGTAGGTCTAGAAGTATGGAAAAGTTCAGAAGGAATATTTCTCAACCAAGGAAAGTATGCAGTAGAGATATTGAAAAGATTCAATATGTTGGAATGCAAAGCCACGGCCACACCCGTGGATTCCAACCTAAAGTTGTTAGATGATGATTCATCAGAGTTAGTGGATGAGACTCAATATAGACAGATCATTGGGTCATTAATGTACCTAACAAATACAAGACCTGACATTTTTTTTGCTATGAACACTCTCAGTCAATATCTAGTTCAACGTAGACGGGTTCACTTGGTAGCTGCAAAACATGTGATGAGATATCTGAAAGGGACTATAGATTTTGGTTTATACTATGATGGTAGCCATGAGTATAGATTGTATGGCTATACAAATGTAGATTGGGCTAGAAGTATCTCAGACAAGTAAAGCACATCGGGTGGATGTTATAGTCTGGGATCTGCTATGATTTCATGGTTTAGTAGAAAACAGACCAGTGTTTCTCTTAGCACAGCCGAAGCAGAATATATAGCATCTTGCTATGCTAGTTGTGAATCCATATGGCTTTGAAAGCTCATGTCAGGGTTACTCAACATAGACTTGGATACTTCCATGATTCTATGTGACAACCAAAGTTGTATAAATATGACAGAGAACCTAGTATTCCATGATAGATCGAAGCACATATAAATCCAGTATTTCTACATTCCAGATATGATGCAGAAGGGAGCCATAAAGCTCCAGTATGTGAGTAGTGATGAACAAGTTGTTGATGTGTTGATGAAGCCTCTGTCATGAGTAAAGTTTGAACAATTTCAAGACAAGCTTGGTGTTGTTTGGAAAGACCTTCCTTGAAAGGGGGAGTAGTAATGTTGTAGTGGGATTGTATCATCCCTGGAAACTTTCCCTAAAGTGATCTGGTGACTTCAATCCTCAAGAATGAAGAGGGATGGTATCATCCTGGGACATCTGTCCAGAATAGATCTGGTGACTTTGGTCCTTCAAAATGAAGAGGGGTTGTATCATCCTGGGACATTTGTCTAGAATAGATTTGGTGACTTCGGTCCTCGAGAATGTAGTAGGATTACATCATCCTTGAACTTTGGTTCAAAAAGGTATCCAAAGGCTTCGGCCCCTGAGAATGTGGCAAGATTGCATCATCCTTGAGCCTCGGTTTAGAAAGGTATCCAGAGACTTCGATCCTTGAGAATGTGGTAGGATTGCATCATCCTTGGACCTAGTTCTAAAGTGATAGGGACTGATTATCCTATAATAAATTCGGTGACTTCGGTTGTCGATAATGTGGCAGAATTGTATCATCCCTAGACTTACGTCCAAAAGTGATCTGAAGACTATTGTCTTCATGTTGTGGATTGTATGTTGTTGCTAATGATGATGTACTGATTGAGAGATCAAAGAGTGATGATGATGACGTACTGATCGAAAAATCAGAGTATGATGATGATGTTGCTGAACTCAAAGTATGATGTTGTTGAAGATGTTGTTGCTAATCAAAAGGTAAAAGTGCTGATGTTGATGTTGCTGATCGAAATGTCAAAGTGCTTATGTTGACGTTGCTGATTGAAAGGTCAAAGTACTAATGATGATGTTATCAATCAAGCATTCAAAGTGTTTTTGTTGCTGAAGATTGAAGATGAAGACTAAAGATGATGTTGTCGGTCAAAGTGTTGCTATCATTGAAGACGAAGATGAACACTACATGATGTTGAATAGCTTTCAATGATTTATAGATGTGTTACCATGATGATGTTGATGATTTCCTCTATCTCTCTACTACTATTGTTGTTGTTTATGTTGTTGTAGAATACCCTTCTCATTAAGGGGGAGTGTTGAAATATTGTAACTTCAAAGAATATACTATATGTATCTTTTGTGGTCCCTAATGGTCCTATTGGGATAACCACTTGTATCACTTTATACCCCGATGCTTCTAATCGGAAGAACTAATAAGATTCATGAGGTAGTCCCTTCAAATTGTAAAGGTGGGTCATTAGCACCCTAGTTGTGGTTACTTGAGCCTACATGTTTAACTCAAGCCTACATGATTAACTCGAGACTACATGTTGGAATTAATTATTAAAGTGAACAGACAAATATAAATAGAGGTGTGGCACTCCTCATTTGGAACACACACACTCACTTATGTAGAGCATTAGTGAAGGAGAGAGAAGTAACAGGAGAAGGAGGAGGATCAGTCTTTGATAAGACTTTTGGTTTTACCTTTTATCTTTTGGGGCATCTATATTGAGGAAGCTTTTGCTGGGTTTTTCCCTTTAGGGTTTTCCTAGGATAAATCTATGTTGTTCTTGTGATACTGTTTCTTTCAGTGATATTGTTTATATGCTTTTGTTATGAAATTCAAATGAAATACTGATGATCTAGCTTAGCATATGGAATTCTAACAGTAAAAAAGTCAGTAATTTGATCCTCTAATCCTAATTTATATACTCAGAATATTGATTGAGAGATTTTGGTTGTTGTCTTACATGTTCATGACCAGATAATTACTGGCAGTAGTTCCCCTTTGATTCATGTTTTCAAACAAAGTTTGAAATACATTTGAAATGACAGACATGAGCATTCTGCAACAGTTTCTTGGTATGCATGTTTAGCAAATGGGGGATAGAAATTTGTTGTCTCAACCCAAGGTATTTTTTGTTCCTATTAAAAGGGATCAAGATGGAGTATAAACCATGTCATACCCCCTTTTTGACTCAATTTAAGTATGACACCAGCTTGAAGTGATTTCATCAAAACAATGTCACACACATGAATATTTGCATAAAAAGGAATAATGAATTTGTAGCAGGACACTCTGCAAAGAATATGCTACATATAAGTATTTATAAATTTATAGAGGACAAAACAAGCCAATACATTAATGAGAGCATGCATAAAAATAGTGAGAATGAAATAAGAATTACTAATTAGTAAGTGAGCGTGCATGAAGAGTTAACATGTGTAAAAAAGTACTAGCATGTGTAACAAGAGGATTAGCTTGCTACATGAGCATGCATTAAGAATTATCATCCATCACAACAACAGTATTAACATGAGCATGCATGAGTAACTCTTATTCCATGAAAGAAAAGAACTCTTACTAAAAAGTATCATTAACAAGTTCCAATTGTTTTTGTCCATAGAAGTGGACTAGAAATCTCATTCTTTACACCCACAACCATCATTTCATCCCCACCTACTTTTTGCTTTGTTTTCCTCTCCCTTCTCATATATTTAAAATAATTCCATGATGGATGTAAATGGTAGAGTGAAAACGAGGAAGATGCAAAATGGTAATGATGATGATGCAACACATAAAAAATTAAAAAATCCTAATTTTGAGAAATCTAAAAAGATAACTGATAAAAAAAAGAATATGACTCAATGAATTTGTCACTCCACGTGATAAATGTGGCCAATATTTTCTTCCACTACAGGGTACAAGCAAATGAAAATGCTTCTTCATAGATTTATTTGGGAGAATAGATCTCTGGTGGTTTCCTAGGACTATAACACTTTATACAGATAGGATGGAGGACTTGGTCTAATAGATATATATGCTCAAGGGACTATGTTAGCAAAAAAATGTGTCGGGGAGGTAATATATGCACCATGGGATATACTTCTCTAGCAATGCAAACAAAAGGTTACACATATAATGGTATACAATTTACCCAACCCTTATGGTATCTATGACATATCCACCACAAAAAAAGCATTTAATCTCATTGGTTCATGAGATATCAAGAAGATATGACAAGCAAAGGAGTTGGTATTCAAACATTGCAGTGGGATTATGTGGATTTGTCAAGGATGGAATTTGGTTGCATAATCAATTTGGACCGTCTCAGCAAAAAGAAGGTAACTTGGTTTAATTCCTTTCTTTGCAAAAAAAAATAGTTCACAAAGAAAATATTTCATACATGAGGATATTCGTGGGACAAGGGTGTGAGTAAAGTGGCTAGCCTAGAGAACAATTAATCTGTCTGATTAACTTCAAGCTATCAACCAGCCTGCTTTTATTGCATTTTCCTAGATGATTCTGAATAATTGTTTTTTTAAGCTATATATAGATTCCCATGCGCCTATTTGAATGAATGGAGATAGTCTTATGGTAAGCCACATATGGACTATCGAACAAAGGATCTTTATGCTAATACTTGGCTAACTTGAGCAATGGAAAATCATTTTTAAAAGTAGAATGCTCACGATATGAAAACAAGGTGAATCCAGGGGTGTCAAAGGATCTATAAGTCCCACTCATACTTGCTTCTAGTCATTTTAAATTATAATAGATAAGTAGTAAAGATCAACTATAATGAATGAATGTTGTGTGGTTTATCATAAACTTGAAATTGTTAAGCATATAATGTTAAACTGCAATATTCCCAGAACACTTTGTGCCTAAGTTGTTGTCAAATATAATTTCTTTATTTCTCCTCTTCATTTGAGAAATGTTGTATTTGGGGGAAAATGGATGATCTGGCAAGCAGGTAAGAGCATGTGAGATGTTATCAGACTGACAGAATTCTCTTGGACAGGGAAATTACGTTGTCCAACAAATTTTCATTATGCAAATACTTTGTCCAACCTAGGAGAAGTTTCCATATTTGGATCATAGTTGGCTATACCAATTTGAGACAGGAATGCCAATTTTACAAAATACACAGATACTCTTCAAGCTCGAGACAAAGTGGACATGCTAGCTCTCCTTGATTGTGTAGGGACATTTGTGCAATAGCTCTTTGTCTCCTTCATGTGGCAATATTTATGTACATATATAATAATATATTGATTTATGATGAAATATTTGATGCATTTTCAAAAACAAAAGGTCAGCGAAATAGGGGTGCATATGTTGAATTAATGATCCTAGATGCTATCATTAAGGTTCATGAGTGACATATTACCTTCTCAATATTCTCCATCATTACGCCTTTAACTTCAGAAACCCGAGCCTTCACTTTTGCAAGTTTGTTAATCTCTTCTGGGTGATCAATACAATAGTGCATATGATCTTTTAGTTTTGATCTTCAAGAATGAACAAGGAAAGAGCCATATTAATAACTTGAGCTAGAAAAAGAAAGGAAAATATATTTCCATAATAAAGGTTTTTATTTGTCATGATCATTACTTTTGATATTTTACCCTTACCCAAAGTCTTTGTTGAGGTTGTGAGCAACAATTGTGTCATTGTTTCCACCACCATATCGTTTCTTGAAGTCACCCTTAATGTGCTCCAAAAAGGAAATTGGTAATTGTCTTCCAACTGATTCAACTGCAACAACACAATATGCTGCAGCACAGATAGAATAAACAAAACAGTAACTGGTCAAGAACAATGAGACTATACGTCCTGTGAAAAAAAATGGTATGAATTTCCAAATTATGACTTAAAATAGGTAGCAAGCACTCCAACAAAAGAATCTATCTTACTCTAGAAAAAAGGACTTGCCACAATAAAGAAGCTAATAGTTTACAAGGAATCAAAGATGAGACTCTAAAAGTTGTAATAATTACTCCCACAAAAACAACTATAGAAGTAGAGACCCTGATTACTCACAACAAAACAAAGAGTAGCTCAATAGAAATAAAGGCCAACCTCGAAATATTCAGCTAACATAGATCATGGAAACTTCAAAAGAAATTTCAAAAGTATGCTCAACAAATATTAGTCAATTATTCTATATGTAAAATGAAAGTATGAAAACTCTGACAACAAAAAAACCCTACATGTTGATGAAGATCAAATATGAAATAGGAAATAATACCTAAAGTTCAAACAACCACAGAACTGCTTCAGCAGGTGCATATCATGAACACTCCAACATGAGGAACTATGAACTTGTTTGAAACAAACTTCATGTTGATGAAAATCAAATATGAAATAAGAAATAATACCCAAATTTCAAACAACCACAAAACTGTTTCAGCAGGCGCATTTCATGAACACTCCAACATGAGGAACTCTGAACTTGTTTAAAATAAACTCCATGAAGTTTCCTTATTTGAGTTGGGAATAATCTAGATGGAAGAAAAAATTCTCAAATCATTCAAATTATCCTAATCTCTCTTTGCAATTTAAATAGATGCTTGTGTACTCTTCTATCTCAATTCAAATATAACATAACTTGCATTTTCTGACTCCAAGATCTGCCAAGCAAGCATGTATTCTTGCATCACTTCCATACATATATGAATACTGATCCAAGTAGCTATGCTTCATCTTTTCCAGATCCTTAGAAAGTGGGTAGCTAATAGAAAAACTCCGACATCCAAAATCCATTCCATAAGAATGCAAAACATTATGCTCAACACACTTTGAATTGGCTCCAATGTAGTAGTACTCGCTATGTTCATACTTGGACAGAACTTGCAACATATTTTCTAGGAAAAAAACTATATCATCATCACCTATGAAAAAGCAATGGACATCTAAGAGATTGAGCTTGAATGTCTCCAAAACAATTATTGAAGTCCTAATTGTTGAATGCAACCCCTTCTTAAAAGTATACCTAAACCTAGAAGTATCTTCTGAGACCTTCAACTGGGGCGGAGAAGCAGAATGGGGTTCAGTCATTTCTTGGTCCAACCACACAAATACCCTCATAATATCAGGTTTCCAACATAGATCAATGTACTATTTTATATGGTTTCATTTTCTAGCAGAAGACGCTAATAAAAAACAATGTTATGAAAGGTGGTATTGCTAGAAGTTGTGTCAGATGTGATTTTTTCTGTTTTGTGCATTTTGGAAGGCCCTGGTGAAGAAACCCACGAACAAATTTAGAAAAATGATGGAAAAAAATTCTATGCACCAGAGAGATCACCCTCCTCCAACACTATTATGCACCAGAGAAACCACCCTCCTCCAACACTGCAAACCCACCACAAACCCACGACCAAATCCATAAAATAGCGGAAAGAAATGCTATGCACCAGAGAAACCTCCCTCCAACACTACTATGCACCAGAGAAACTGTCCTCCAAATCCATAAAAAATGATTGAGAAAAACCCTATGCAACATCATGAAGGCTTATAGTAGAGGTGCGGGAAAGCCTTTACAATAAAATATACCTCGTCATATTGGATATTTATACAATAAATAAAAAAACCCTTTTTACCCTTAATATACCACCAATATATTGGTTTAGAATTTTTTTATTTTTAACTGCCCAATATGAATGAACATGATATCATATTGGTCCCTAGGTGACGCCCCCGTGTGCTCAGTGAAAGCATAGCAGAATTACTTGTTTAGTAATTGTGTATGATGAGGTGTACAATGATGTGTACATAAGAAGATTGACGAAATTGACCAATAGTAGTAATAAGATGAAAAGAATGACCCGCACTTATGAGAAAAGATGATGTGCACATATGCTTGAGCAGCATTGATGAGCGGCAATGATGAGGAACAGTGATGAGCAGCTGTGATGTGAAGCAATTTTGAGCAGTAGTGATGAGTAGATTAACCAGTGATTGATGCAAAGATTGACCGGATATTGATGAGTAGTGTTTACCAATGGAGTGATGAGAAGATATTGATGTGCAGAATAAAGGTTGGTTGTGCAGCAGAGCGATATGATTGCTTGCAAGAAGAATCTTGAACTTGAGGATTGGACTCCTCAAGCCCTTCTTAGTAGGTGCTAAAAAAACCAAGTTGGGTCCTATTACAGAGATGGTGATATTCTTACAAATTGGTATTGATTGTAATCGAGAAGATTGTTGTCTTCCATGAACACTAAATAAATATCAAATTACAAATTTTCTTGTGTCTCCTTGATGTGATGTTGTGCTTATGAATCTTGATGAATTTGAATATGTGATTAATGCTTGATATACTCTGATTGATTAAAACAAGGTGAAAAGGTTTAAAATAGCTCTCACACTAATTCACCCCCCTCTTAGTGTGGCCATTGTGTCCAACAAAAAGAGAAGTTTATAACAAGTAATAACATGAAAATTTAGGAACAAATGCACAATATAAATCACTATAAAAATGTATTTATGATTCATGTCTATACTTAGTATATAAAATTTAATCAATATTAAACAAATAAAAAATTATATAGGGAACCTGACACCACTATTGAGAAAGCATAACTGAAGCTATCGTTCTTCCCAACCAGATCCTAGAGCAGTCAAGTCTTACTTGCTTTACAACCTTCGAGCCTATTTGTTGAACCCCAAGGATAAAATACGATCAATGCACCATCTCTCTGCATGAATAGATAAATTCCATGTCCATCTCTAGCCTCCTTCTTGCTTGATGGAAATACTATTATATAGTATTTTTCCTAGGACTTGGTCATTTATGATCCTCCTTCTCTTTAGCACTCCACAAGGAGTCTTGACCTGATTCTGGGGAAGATGCCTCCTGCATCACTTGACTTCTCATTGAACATATTTTTCCAGCTGTATTTTACCCTTGTGGGTCAGCAAACACTCTTTCAACAACCACTTTAGTTCGGATTCCTCTAAGTATATTTAATTATTAAATAAAATAATCCATTACATCCAATTTGAATTTCTTGTCAAAATATTTTCAATAAGAAAAATAATATTTTAATTAATAATAAATTACATTTATTTGTTGTGTTACATACACCTCCTTTAAAGGATAACACCGTCCTTGTTGTTATTATTTTGTTGTCTTAATTCTTCCATTATTTCATCTTGAAATAGAATTGGATATGCCTCCTGCATACTACTCTTCAATTCCCAAGTGGATTCCTCTGGACTAAGGTGCTTCCATTTCATCTTGACTTGTGCGATTGTTTGGTTCCAAAGTAGAAATTCTCTCCTATTGAGAATATGCTTTGGTTTCACTAGAAACTCTGCTTTGGATTCCACTTGTAGAACATTCCAATCAATCACATGAGTAACATCATGAATGTATTTCTTCATAATGGAAACGTAAAAATTTTTATGTAGTTTTATTGTAGGTGGTAATGCTAACTAATATGCTATCAGTCCAACCTTTGCCAAAATTTAAAATGGTTCGTAATACCTGTGTTTCAACTTTGAGTATCTTCCCAATATTAGGGAGGTTTTCTTGGTTTTTACCTTTATGTATACAGGTTCTCCTACCTGGAACTCTTGAGGAGTTCTTTTCAAGTTTACATAATGTTTGTCCCTATCTTGGGAAACCTTCATATTTTTTGTAGTTGTTTCACTGTTAGTTCCATATCTTCCAACAATTCAGGACCTAACATTAATCTGTTGATGGGACTGCTCAAAGAAATTGGAGTATTACCTATTCATCCGTACAAAATTTCAAATGGACTCATTCCATCTAAAACTTGAAAATTATTGTTATATGAAAAATGTACTAAGTGAAAGTAATCTTCCCACTTACCAGGTTTATTGATTACGTATATTCTAATCATATCTTCTAGAATCTAATTTAATCTTTTAGTTTCTCCGTCAGTTTGAGGGTGATATGCCATGTTGAAATTTAATTGTGTGCCTAGTCCTTTAAACAAGGATTTCCAAAAATTTCCTATAAATTTTACATATCTATTCGAGATTACTACTTTATGTACGCCATGAAAATTTAAAAAAAAAATTCATAAAAATATCAGCAATGTTAATAGCCTTATAGGTATATTTTACCATAATAAAGTGAGATGCTTTATTTAATTTATTCACTATGACCATGATCGAGTTGTGTTATTTAATATTCTTAGGTAAATCTGTTATGAAATCTATGTCGATCACTTCCCATTTCCATTGTGAAATAGGTAATAGATGTACTAATCCTACTGGATGTTGGTGTTCAACCTTTACCTGTTGACATTCAATGCAGCATGCTAAATATTTTGCTACTTCTTTTTTCATATTAGGCCAAAAGAAGTCTTTTCTTGTCATAGTAATCATTCTTTTATATCTAGGGTGTTGTTGATAAGGTCGTTTATATAATTCATCCATAATAGTTAATTTAATATCTTCTGAATTTGGTAAAACTAATTTACCTTTATGTAGTAACAACCTTCTTCCTTTAAAACTAAGATCTGTTTTTATTTGATTCCTTTCATTTTCTACGGTCTTTTATTTTAGGTTTTGATACTCTTTATCAAAAATTTCCGCATTTGAAATTTTATTTTGTAAATCTAATTCATAGTTTCTACTTCCATACAACAAATTTGCATGATGACTTAAAGCATCAGAAACTTTATTCTCTTTTCCTTTGATATGTTTTATTTAAAAATCATATTCTGTTAGAAATGAAAACAACCTAGCTTGTATATCATTAAGATTATGTTGATCAAACAAGTATAATAGACTTATGTTATCTGACATCAGTAAAAGTCTTCTTCCGATGAGGTAGTGTCACCACATATTTAGTGCATGTATGATGGTAGCAAGTTCTAGGTCGTGAGTAGCAGAATTCTTCTTGTGTTATTTTAACTTCCTAGACTTGTAGGCCCACAACATTGTTTTCTTGAATTAGTACCCCACCTAAACCTTCTTTACATGTGTCGCTGCATATGAAAAAATACTTAAAAAGGATCAACAGTTTTAACATATGAGCTATAATTAAGAAATGTTTTAATTTATTAAGACTTTGAGTACATTTTTCCTAAATTTCTTACCTTTGTTTTGCAATGAAGTTATTGAATAGGCTATCTTAGAAAATCCTTCAATGAATTTTTTGTAGTAGCCAGTAATCCCCATGAAAAATCTTATGTCGGTCACATTCCTTGGAACATGCCATTCAGTGATATCCTTAATGTTATCAAGATTGACTATATCCCATCCTTAGACACCACGTGTCCTAGATACTAAATTTTGTCTTTAAAGAAGTCACACTTTATAAACTTAGAAAACAAATGATGTTCCCTTAACACTTGTAAAATTATTCTTAGATGTTATTCATATTCTTGTTTATTATTAGAGTATATCAATATGTCATCAATAAAGAGGAGTAGAAATTTGCCAAATTATTTACTTAGAATACTATTAATTAAACACATAAGATATACAAGTGTGTTTCTTAAACCAAAGGGAAATACGCCAAACTCATATTGACCGTATCTGTTTCTAAAAGCAATTTTAAAGATGTTTTCTTCCTTGATATGTACCCGATGGTATCCAAATCTTAAATATGTTTTGGAGAAGATGGTTTCTCCTCGAAACTAATAGAATAGATCGTCAATCTATGGAAAAGTATATCAATTTTCAATAGTCATCTTGTTTAATTGTCAATAATCTATACATAGTCTTAATGTGCCATCTTTTTATTTACAAATAAGACCGCTACTACCCAAGGGGAAACACTGGGTCGAATGTTCCATTTATCAATTAATTCTTGTAATTATGATTTAAGTTCAGTAAATTCTATTGTATTGATCTGATAGGGAGATCTTGATTCTTGTAGCTCCCGAGGTATCAAATCGATCGTAAAGTATATGTCCCTCTTCAGAGGTAGTTCGGGAACTTCTTCCGAAAATATGTCTTTAAAATATTTTAAACTTAGTATATCCTCTATTTTATGTGGATTATATTTCTATTTGTCATTTATTACATAGAGTACAAAAACTTTGCATCCTTTACGTACAGACATTTTCATCTATAAGGCATAGATCTATCATATGGTAACCTTTCTAGGAATTCCTTTTACAATAATTGTATTACTATTATCATCTAAACATGTAAAAGTTTTATCATAGCAAGTTAACATAACTATATGCTTCTTTAACTAGTCCATTCCTATCAGCAAATCATAAGACTCCACTGGTAAGATATTTAAGTCAACATGTTTATTCAACTCATTCATCATAATTTCACAGTTTTTCACGTAACTAGTGACTTTTTGTTTTGTGTCTATGGCTAGTTGTACCAGCCAAGAATTTTCAAACTTATGTTGCTGTAATTTACATAATTCTACAATCTCAGGTGATACGTAACTTAAAATTGCACCTGGATCAATCAGTATAGAAATTGTCTTTCATCATACCTTCGATTTTGACCATTGATGTTTGATGGTCTTGTTGTTGATTCTCCAATGTTGCACTCATACTATGAATGCTTAACGTCATATCCCCAACTGTAGAAGCTTCTTGGATTGAGTGAACATTATTTAAATTTTTCTTTTTTATGGGGAAGTCTTTAAAGTAATGTGGATCACCACATTCCCAGCATTTTAGTGGTTCCCTTTGTATGATGTTTTTATTAAAGGTAGTGGGGGTTCTCTTTCTTTTGCTGTAGGATTTAATGCCTTAAAGCTTTCTAGTTAATATTTTTCCTTTTTGTGATCAAACTTGTAATGTATTTTAGTTTTCCAGTTAGGTATGTTTTCCCTTTTATTCTTATATTGATCATAACGTAAGTTTTCTTTTCTCATTTACTCTTCCATATTTTTTGGATTATCATACTCAATACTCTCTTTAAACATAAGAGGCAAAAAACTGAGAAAGCGTTGTAATTTTTTTTCATCAATGACATAAGGAACATAACAAAGTAAACTTAAGAATTTACTACAGAATTTCTTCATGATCATGGCACCTAATCTTAATTCGTAAAATTCTTTAGCTTTTTCTTTGTAATGTCATTATGAGATATACTTTCGTTTAAAATGTTTCTTGAAGGTTCTCCATGTTACATAATGTTCTTTTACTCCTTTTCCTTTCTTTATGTCTTGCCACCAGATATCTACTTTTCCTATTAAGTTATAGATGACAATTTTTTCCTTTAGTTCATCGGAATAGTTATAAATCTAGAAATTATTCTTCATTCCAGATAACCAAGTTTTTTCTTCTTCTCCTTTCTCGATCTCTCCATTAAAAATAGGAGGTTTGATCCTTTTGAATTCACCTGAAATGTATTCATAAGGTTTGTATTTCTTTTTCGGTGGGTTACTAGCACTACTTTCACTAGAATATTTATGTTTTGTTGATTCTTCACTTGAAGATTTAGTCCCACATTTGGAAAAGTCCAGTTTCCTTCCCTTACAATTGTAAGATGTATTTTTTTTCCATGTTGAGTTCTCATTCTTTCGTTTTCTCTTTTTCATTACTATGTAGTTTAAACAGCAAAATGTTATTTAAATCTTCATGTGCTTTTAGGATACATTCGTTGTCTTCTTTAACTCATTTTAGTTCTTCCCTTAGTTCCTTAATTGTTTTTTGTAATTCAAACAAGTTATTGTTCCTAATTTCATTTATGTTGTCATAAGATGTAAATGTTGGTCTTAGCATCTTATATTTGTTGTCTCAAGTATTTACACGTGGAATTTAACTTGCATTGGTTCTATCTTTGATGGTCAGGTTATGCTACTTGGGGTGTTGAATTTGGGTGACGACTACCCTATAGAAAATCATTGAGGTGATGCTTTCAGTGCCTTATGATTATTTTTAAAGTTTGAGTTGCTAAGGACCCAATCCTAAAAGATAAGTCTTGTCCTCGCAATACTTTGTTAAAGAACCTACCCTTATAAAACAAAATGGAAAAGGGTATAGTAAAAAGGATTAAATGGTTAAAGGTTTAAGTTGGAAGCATAGTATAAGACTTGGTTAAACATTTTAATTAAATATATGGACTATGGTGATGATAGTCACCATAGTTGTGACACTAACCTCATCCATTCATAATGTTTGTGCTAAGTCACAAGGGTTGGTTTGCACTAAATTTAAAATGGAGGTACAAGGGGGACATGCCACTGCATAACTTGTATTTAACTTAGGTTTAAAATATTTCCTAGCTACGAGTTGACAGCAAAACCAGGCACATTCAATGGCAAGTTTCAATGCATGTAAATGTGGTCGGAGAGAGATATCAACCCTCCACTTGTCGTCATCTCATGCAAGGGGGTTTCCAAGGGTTTTAATGTGTCTTTAATGTGTCTGATGGTTTTATTTATGCATTTGTTTGGTATGTAGATAAACTTGTGGAAGAAGACTCTGTCATTCATGAGTGTTTACACAGTGTCACTCGTTCGTTGCACAGTGAGTTAATGGAGGTCTTTTTTTTGTTTCTGTGTTTTCTTGAAGGTTTTTATTAGTGAAGTGGCTACCATTACAACCTATCCCTATCTGTTTGTTGCAAACATGGAAGGAACATGTCCTTATTTGAGCTTTCACGAAGGCTCACAGTCTACCAAGCGTTTTATAAGGTAAGAGATTTAAAATCTCTTCAATGTCCATTCTGCAAGTTTGTATATATATATATAAAAGTTTTCCAAACATAACGAAAAGAATTTACAGAGTATATCTTATCGTTTTTTGTCGTTGTGCATGTAGAGGAGAAATAAAGGGAAATAAGAGGAGATGACCCCTTTCCATCTCTGTATTTGTTTAAGTTGAGTTTTGGTGTGAGAATTCCTTTGTTTTTCTTAAAAATAATTCTAAGTAAAACCTTAACTTCTTCTTTTAATGTGCAGGTGTAGTCATTTTGGCTAGAGAAGATTCGAAACAGATTCTAGCTTCAATCTTCAATCTCACGATTCGTTTGGTTAGGTAAGGCTTTTACCGTGACATGTTTTTCCTTATTTATGTACACTTGAAAAACATAGTTTTTGACTTTGTAAGGTGGATTGTAGGTATGTTAATCCTGTACCAATGAGAGAATCCATTGGGTCACCTCTTCTTAGGCCTCCTACTTCTGTGTACTAAGGTGAGGTTTTTGTTTATGCTATTCTGAATTAGAAGTATGGATTATACTTGATCGTTAATAATGATACTCACACTCCTTAGTATTGTACATGTGTATACTGGCACGATGGTTTGGATGGAACAATGTGGCTACCTCAACAACCTTATGGTAAGGATTTATTAGTTTGGGGGTTGCAATGGTTTTCCATTGGGTTCGCAATCTGAAATTGGAAAGGTCTTTGAAAGCCACTTGCAAAAATAAGTTTAAAAAATGTCTTGTTTAAACCGTTATGGGTCTTTACTACTTTATGAAAATGGATTCACATCCTCCCATGTTTGATGTGTTGTCATGCCATCACACTCAGATGTACATTACATTTTTGTCCTTCAACGGTGGATGCCAATAAATGGGCTTACAACCACGATAATGTTTAGCAGTTGGAAAAAGTTTGTTGAGTGAAATAATGTATATTAAAGATCAAAACTTAATAACACATGTTATTTTAGTTGATATGATTCGATTATGTTGAAAATATTTTTAACACAGCCACATATCATAGGGTATGGATACTCATGAATAGAGACTTGACATTTAAGTTTAATTGACTGATATTGATTTACTCTATAATTACTATAGATTTGTTTATTGTTTGACTTATTATTTAGATCTGTGAGTTGGACATTTATTGTTTGCTTATAAAGAGTATGTTATTAGTGCTGAGATAATCGTCGATCTAGATTCACGATTTAGATGTTTTTGAGTAAAAACCTTTCGGCTCTACTCTCTACATTTATGAAAGTTTATACGACTCTGTGAAAATCCTTTTGTTTACCTTTTATATTCTTTGATTGATTACTAGGGTTATTCTTGATAAGTTATTACTTAGTAATTCTTCTTTAAAATT
Organism: Pseudotsuga menziesii; assembly: GCA_001517045.1. NCBI lineage: Eukaryota > Viridiplantae > Streptophyta > Pinopsida > Pinales > Pinaceae > Pseudotsuga > Pseudotsuga menziesii. The sequence goes on along the minus strand of LPNX010792862.1, from coordinate 493,227 downwards.
GTTGTTTTGACAAATAATTCTTTATTTAAAATCGTTGTTTAACTATGTCAATGGAATATAATCGTAAGTGTAGGTATTCTTAGAACAGTTTTTTCAAATTGGAATAAGTTATAAAGTAATACTTTCTAGAAACATAGATAAGATATGTAGGAAAATCCTTGGTTCTTGGGATATCCGATTATAGTTGAAAATATATTTAAAATATTTTAAGAGAAAAGATGCAAACATACTTTAAAATATTAAATTCATTTATGACTTAGGCATTACTATGTCGACTGAATACCCGATTGGTTAATTATGATAATCGTTCAGATTCTTTTATTTATGCAATCATTACATCCACTCTAATCCGGGTTTGGAAGCCCAAATAGAGGTTAATTGAAATAATAACTATGATGATAAGATCTGTGATTCTTCTACAAATAAAGAGTAGTTCATATCAAGTAATAACATGAAAATTAAGGAAGAGATGCAGCGTATAAATCACTATAAAAAAGTATTTATGATTCATGTCTATACTTAGTCTATAATTCATCAGTACTAAACATGCAAGAAATGGAATAGAGAACCTGACACCACTATTAGGAAAACATAACTGAAGCTATCATTCTTCCTAACCAAGTCCTAGACGATCCAAGTCTTATTTGCTCTCGAACCCTCGAGCCTGTTTGTTGAGCCACAAGGACAAAATACAATCAATGCACCATCTCTTGCATCAACAGATCAATTCCCCATGCATCGCAAGCCTCCTCGTTGCTTGATGGACATATGATTATATAGTATTTTTCTTAGCTCTTGGCCATTTAGGAGCCTCCTCCTCTTGAGTACTCCACAAGGAGTCTTGATCTAATTTTGGGGAAGATGCCTCCTGCATCACTTGATTTCTCACTCAACAGCTTTTTTCACTTTCATTTTCCCCTTGTGGGTCAGCAAACACTCTTTCAACAACTATGTCAATATATTTAATTATTAAATAAAATAATCCCTTACATTTTTTACTTTCTTGTCAAAATATTTTCAATAATAAAAATAATATTCCAAAAAATAATACATTACATTTATTTGGTATGTTTAAACTTTAGACTATGATAACAAAAATTAAAGAATAATATTTTGATGAAACTAATTTATTTAATAGTGTTAACAATTTCATACTATGATAACAAAAAATTAAACAACAATTCAAAATATTATTGTTTAATTCTTTCATTAAACTAATTTTTTACATTAGATATATATAAAGAGAGAGTAATTATATAACAAATCATTAAACAATAATTTGAGGATATTAATTTTTTTAGATTTAATGTGGATACCTATCATCATTTTTTTGGACTAAATTGTGATATAATATTACAATTTTTTAAATTAATTATTCAATTAGTTTTTTTATTTAATTAAATTAGATTACATTTAATTAATTATTATTTTATAAATTATTAATTAAAAATATTGTATTTAATTAAAAATATTTTATTTAATTAAATAATAATATTAACATAATAAATTAATGTTGTTTAATATTATTATGTTGTTTAGTTAATTTATTATGTTCAAATTAATAATAAACACAAAAAATTAATTAAACAATATATTCTAATAATATTATAATGCAATGTAATTATTGATAATGTTATTACTTAATTAAAACATAAGATCATAATTAAAAGACATTATTATTAATTAATTATTACATTGTTAATTAAATAAATAATACCAAATCGAGCACTAGTGTGGCTTATTGGTGGTTTAATTGTTATGAAGTAACTTGTTGTAAATTGGAGGTCACGAGTTCAAATTCCACCCAGATTTACCTGTGTCCCATGCCTTGCAGTGGGTGTAGGGATCCTAGGGGTATAGTGGTAGCAAGAATGGATCAGTGGACCCCGTGTCACGTGAGTACCAGCGGAACTCCAGTTATCGATTTCCCTAGTTACAAAAAAATATATTAAATAATACCACTTCATTAAATTTTTTTTTTTATTGAAGATGATGATTAACCTCCACTCACACCAAATTTGGTCTATTAGACCTTATGAATGATAATACTTGGTTTACTTTCAAATCTCCTAAGAAACTTTCCAAGTTGACTATAGTTTTCACAAGTTAGGAGATTATAAAGGTTTGTATTGTAGCAAACACTACGAAATTGAGATCTAATGTGGGTGTAAGCAAGGCACTCTAAGAGAAATTGATTTTCGTCATAGAATCACTCACATGGAAAACCCTTTCTATCCATGGAGTTTTAGGAATAGACCAATGCCGTGTTTCTGTATGAAGTTCATGAGAGTTTGCTCTAATCTTGCCTATATTTATTTTCTTTAGTGAGCTAGTTACTACCAAGAGATCATTCTCATCTTCCAAGTTAGAATTAATGACCTCCTTATAGTATTTTAATTTTCTCTTAACCATTAAATTTTAATCACACGAGAATTTCTCTTTAAACTTAGAAGTAATTATATTTTTGATATTATCAATGTTCTGCAAAATGTCATTTTCATTAATGCCTCAATGGTTTAACCAAGCCATGGTATCTTTACACCAACACTTCTTGAGGCATAGTTGGTTTTGACTTGAGTTTAAATCAATTTTAGGAAGTCTCTAGTTTCCCATGTTATTTATCTTATGCTTGTACATGAGGTACCTATTCATAGAAATTCTCTCGATGGAGGAAAGACCCACTCTTATGAGGAGAATAAGATAAGGGGTATTGCTTTTAATTTTGAGGTTATAAGCTATAAATGCTTCTCAATTTGCTTAATATTCCTCTAAGACTCTCTATAAATGTTGCAACCCCATACTTCAAAGAGGAACTTATTTTATTCCACATGACCAAATTGGTTTCTTTACACTTATTTTCAAGATGAGAATAAGATTTCCACTGTCCATTGATCATTTTCTCAATGCTATAGTTCCAATTGAGCTTGTGATGAATATAAATTCCGAGATACTTGTAAGAAGTAAGTTTCTCTAGATTTCTATTATCACAAATAAAATTTGCATAGGTGTCTTTATTAGATTTTATAATCATGATTTTTGTATTGTCAGCGTTAACAATCATACCCATGTTAGAGAAAAAACTTTAAGAATTCTTAATTGCTTATCGAGATTACAAGGAAACCTTCGTAGATTGTAACGAAGCAATGTGTTCTTGTAAACACTTTTATAGCTAATCAATGTAAATGTTAAAAGAGGTAGGGGAGAGGGGGCAACCTTGTTTAACTCCAATATTACAATTTATAGATGTTGTTTAGATTTCATTATTCTTAAGCTTGGCAATGACCTTTTCGTATAACCTTATCACCGCAACTCTCAATTCAAAATAAACCTTAAGCTCTTCTAGCCTATTCCACTGGTTATTTTTAGGCATTGTATCAAAAACTTTACTAAAATCCACAAAGCAAGAAAATAGGTCATACATATTATTAATGCATCCATGTGCAATGATCCACTTGTTACTAGCAATAACTAAATTAATTTTTTTAGTCTATAAGAATAAGGTTACAGGCCTAGATTTCTACACATATTATTCAAAAAGTATAATATTAAAAGAATGTATCAATTTTAAGCCTATCAACTTATTAAAACACATTAATAAAATTAATTTTGTTGTTAATAGTCTAAACCACTCATATTTCATTGTTGTCTCATGACAACAAGGCACTCGTATTTCATTGATATCACGCCAAAAATGCCATGCTTGGATTTTGCTTTCGAAAAAATTAAAACCTAACAGAAGGAACTATATAAACCCATCAATAAGGGCACATTGCACTACAAGTAAATACGTATATAAGAAATCTAAATGAGCAGTTTCTGTATCTATAATGTAATTAAATAAAAAATGGTTGGATTAGCAGTTTCGGGGTATATATATTATAATTCGATAAAAAATGGTTCGAGATTGAGTAGTGCACTACAATTGCATATGTGTTTTTGAGTATTGAGATCAAGCAAGGAAAATCTGAATGTTTGAGGTTGCGCACTTATGTGTTTTGCAAATTCAAATGTATTAATACTTTTAATCTTGACATCCTTTCCCCTAGTGTAATCGAGATAGGGTTTTGGATTTGATTATTTGAATGGCTCTTATTTTTTAAGCTAATAATAATTAGTTAGTTTGCTGGGGCTATTAAATGGGGCGGAAACATGTATGGTTGGTTTTTTTTTTTGGTTTTTCAAGTGACTTAAGATCTTAAAAGTTTAACTATATTCCAATCAGACAAGGCAGTGTAATGTGAACTAGTAGAAAAATTAGAGGTAATTTCATTTCTTCAAAAGTTCCAAAAGGTCTCTAAACCCCATATGTGTATTTAATAGAAAAAACATAACTCAATTGATGGCGGTGTAAAGGTGAATATAAAATGTCATAGACAGACAAAGAAAGAATGGAATAATCTGAAGAGAATATCTGCTTCCGATTCCAAGAGGAAAAACATAACTCAATTGATAAATTTCAGCTTTGGAATTTGAGGCCCTTTTATCTTTATGGGGGGCATTTTTTGAGTCAAATATTTATAAATATATTGGGAGAACAAACAATTTTATAAAACTTATTTTTGATATTTAGTAATTTTTATAAGTGGTCTATTTTATTTTTAAGGGTTTTAAAGCCAAAATTTTAATTGCACGCAATGTAGATGGTGATGGGTGTATATTGTATAATTTTAGTGGGTGTCAATTATTGGTTTGTATTAGTTTTGGTAAGTAATCTTGGTAGATTTATCTTAAGTTTATAATAAAACTAATTGATTCATTGTTTAAATTCTTTAATAAAAATTTATTAACGAAATAATTCTACCTTCATGGTTGAATTTTGTCCTATGGTTGAATTTTGATTGTTAGAAAAGGTAATTACTCGCAGATCTGTACCTACTCTCAGTTGACTCTGTGAGAGTTTGTACCATTCAAGATCTTGTTGGTCATTTTGACAAGAGGAAAGAGCCCACGATTCGGCAATGTAAACCAGTCAAATTTATTTCTGAAGCTAAGTTGTTAGATAGATAGTTATTACAGTCTTTAGTGGTGAGTAAGTCGGCCCATGGAGAAGCAATCTTGACGTTGTCTATAAATAGAAGAAGCAAATTTTAAATTAGGTTAGAGACACAAGACAAACACAATAGAGAGACCCAAGAGACACAATAGAGAAACAAAGGAACTCATGGTATAGAGAGACAGAGGAACTTAGGGTGAGAAAAGAGAAGTTGAAGCTCAAGCTTCTATGTAAGTGATTGAGTCGAAGAGCCGAAGCTGTGTAAAAGGACCAGTCGATGAGCCAACAAGTCTGTACCAACAAGTTTGTAATACTTTGTTATTTCCGCATAAGTTATATTTATGAAATAGTTTATGGTTTAATGTGTTTATTTGGTTGCACAATATTTCTAGATTTACTTGTGTAAATGTCTTTTACCATTACAGTTGAGCAAAAGAACAAGAACCCATAAATTTTTGACCGCGTGAATGTTCCAGGGTTTTACGACACATTGGTTGACTCAAGTCTTCCTACATATTTGGGCATATGTTTTTATAAGTTTTTTGGATTTGTTAATGTGTCCATTTTTACTTCATCTTATTAACAAGTGAAAAGCATTTGTAATTTCTTAGGTCTCTTAGACTAAGAAACATACTCTGTAGATTTTGACCAAAGTGAACTGACAAGGTCGGTTGAGTAAGCCGACTTGAGAGGTCGAAGAGGTCATCTGACTTGAGAAGTCGAAGAGATGAGCCGACTTGAGTGGTTGAAGAGGTGAGCCAACTTAGAGGTCGAAGTTAGCCGACTTTGAAGTGTGGCACGAAGTGATAAGTGGTCGAGGTAAAATGAGTTGGTAGAATCAACAAGTAAGTCGACGTAAATCAGTTGGAACTAAAGGACGACCAAAGTTGATAGACTTGTCTAGTCGTGAGATAGACAAGTTAAACCCAACAAGTGAAAAAGAAAAAGAGGTCGGTGTGAAAAGTAAAAATTAAATTTTAATATTAACTCAGCGGTAAACTCAAGTTTAGTCGGCTTGGTTTTGGCTAATTGGTATTAGAGCAAGGTTTATATCAGAGCAAGGTTTATATCGGTCCAAGATTTAGGAAAGAAATCTTGTCTTACAAGGTGGAAATTAATTTTCTAAGGAAAGATAAGTAAAAAAAATTAAAAATGGCTTCTACCTCTCGTTCATTGCAAACTCCAATTTTTATAGGAAAGAATTATGAATATTGGTCTTTAACAATGAAGTCTTTATTTAGAGGTCAAGATGTCTGGGAGATAGTCTAGCATGGTTATGCAGAATTAACAGACATGACATCATATAACAATCTCACACAGGCTGAGAAAAATGTCTTGAGAGAATAGAGGAAGAAAGATGGAAAAGCACTGTTCTACATACATCAAGCTATGCATGAGAGCATACTCCCAAGAATAGAAGCAAAAACTAATGCTAAGCAAGCATGGGATACATTAGAGACTACCTATCAACGTTTGGATAAGGTAAATACATCCAAGCTGCAGATTCTGAGAAGAGATTTTGAATCTCTGTCCATGAAAGATTAAGAGAATGTAGACACATTCTAAATAAGAGTTGTTGGGTTGATAAAGCAACTGAAATCTCATGGAGAAGCCATAGAAGACCAAAGGGTTGTTGAAAAAGTTCTTAGATTCTTCCCCCAAGATTTGAAAACTTGGTTGTGACCTTAGAAGAAAACACACACATGACGACATTTACCATTGATGAGTTGCAAGCTTCACTCATCAATCATGAACATAGACTCAACAGAACAAAAACATCATTGGAAGGTGCATTCACAGCACAATCATCCATAAGCCGTGGTAGAGGCGGGGGGAGAAACAACTTCAGAGGCAGAGGAAGAAGTTCTTCAAGAGGAGGACAAGGCAGAAGTCCTACAAATGTTAGTGGCAGAGGAGATAATCAGAACCCAAGTCAGCCAAGTGGCCATGGGTTTGATAAATAAAAAAATCAATGTCATTACTATAAGAAATTTAGTCATTATGCATATGAATGCAGAAAGAAGCAATATGACCAAGGAAGGAAAAACCCAAGTCAGTTGACTAGCACCAACACTTCGACAAGTGCAATGTTAATGGCATCAACATCTCCACTTGAATGCAATGATGTTCAAGAAAGTCCATGTGACATATGGTACTTAGATTCAGGATGCAGCAACCACATGACTGGTAATTTAAATTTGTTTTCCGATCTTGACATTTAAGTTCAAGATGATGTTACACTTGGAAACAATGTCCAAGTTACTGTCTTAGGAAAAGGCACTGTTGATATTCTAACCAAACAGAGGGAGAGTAAGTATATCCCTGATGTTTATCATGTCGAAGGTCTGAAACATAATTTGTTAAGCATTGGACAATCGATACAAAAAAGCTACAGAGTCTACATGGAAGATGATCACTGTGTGATCAAAGATAATCATCCAAGTGACTAGTTGATAGAAAAAGTGCCAATGACAAGCAATCACTCGTTTCCATTGAGGATAGTTCCCGACATGAAAGGGAACACAAACACATGAGACGCATTCACGGCAGAAAGTGAAGAAATAGTCAAGCTCCTTGACAAGAGAGAAAATGGCAACGCTAATTTGCAAGCTGCATTTCAGACAAGTTCAAGATAAATCTTGGTTGTGGCATTTCAAATTTGGACATCTGAATTTTTGTGGGCTGAAGCTACTGCACACAAAGAATATGGTGAATGGATTACCATTGATCGACAAACTAGAGATGGTTTGTGAAGGATGCATTTTTGGCAAGCAGCACAGAGATACTTTTCCAGTCGAAAAGTCATATAGAGCATGCACACCACTTGAAATTGTGCACTTTGATATTTGTGGTCCAATGCAAACATCATCCATTGGTGGCTGCAAATATTTTCTAACTTTAATTGATGACTACTCAAGAAAACCATGGGTATATTTTTTGAAACATAAATCTGATGCATTTAGTTATTTTTAACAGTTCAAGGCACTCGTGGAGAATGAGAGTGTACATGCATCAAGATCTTAAGGAACAACAATGGAGGTGAATATGTTTCAAATGAATTTCTAAATTTTTGCAAGACCCATGGCATACAGAAACAATTCAGTGCAAGGTATACACCTCAGCAAAATGGTATTACCAAAAGAAAGAACAATACCATCATGGAGATGGCACGCAGCATGTTGGCAGCCAAGCATTTTCCAAATAATTATTGGGGTGAAGCAGTCGTAACTGCCATATACATTATGAACTGGTGTCCGAAAGAGAGTGTGAAGAACAAAGTTCCCCAAGAAGCATGGACAGGTATGAATCATAGTGTTTCACATTTAATAGTTTTTGGTTGTGTTGCATATGCTCATATTCCATATGAGCTGAGAAGGAAGCTAGACAAGAAGGGACAAAAATGTATTGTTGTCGGCTATTCAGAAGACACAAAAGCATACAAGTTGTATGACCCTGTCACAAGGAAAGTGATAATAAGTTGAGATGTTCAATTTGTCGAGAATGAATCATGGGATGGAACCGTCGACATAAATGTCAACATTGTGTCAAATGTTGACAATGATGATATGGAAGAGGAAGTGGTTCAAATACCACATATAAGTCAACCAGTCATAGCACCGTCGACTCCCATGACACCACAACATGGTTCAGCACAAGGACCATCGACACAAGTAGCAGCTCAAGCTACACCGACAAGCACACCAAGACGACAGCAGACTCCATCAAGTATTTTGTCAAGGTCGACATCGACAAAATCGATGAAGACAAGAAGTGTGTGGGAGATATATGAAGCTGGTACACCTAATTCATTCTCTCTCTTTGTATTATTTTCCCCTATATATGATCCACTAACATTTGAAGAAGTTGTTGAAGAAGAAGTATGGGCACAAGCCATGGATGAAGAAATAGAATGCATTGAGAAGAACCAAACATGGGAACTAGTTGAGGTACCAAAAGACAAATATGTATTGAGTGTCAAATGGATTTACAAGACCAAGCAAGATGTCGATGGGAATGTGCAAAAGCACAAAGCAAGAATGGTAGCAAGAGAGTTCACACAACAACCCGGCATCGAATTTGATGAAACATTTGCACCTGTTGCACGTATGGATATAGTTAGAACAGTTTTGGCCATTGCTGCACAAAACAAATGGCCTGTTCATCAAATGGATGTCAAGTCGGCATTCTTAAATGGCTATCTAGAAGAGGAAGTATATGTGGAATAGCCATAAGGGTATGAAGTTATAGGTCAAGAACATAAAGTGTATAGGTTGAAAAAGACACTCTATGGTTTGAAGCAAGCTCCTAGAGCTTGGTACAGTCGGATTGATTCCTATCTCACTAAAAATGGATTTCACAGAACTGAAAGTGAACCGACTTTGTACACCAAAGTCGATGAGCAAGGTAAGATGTTAATTGTCTCCCTGTATGTAGATGATTTAATATTTACTGGTGATTATGGCATAGGATATTTTAAAGCAGTCATGGAAAGTGAATTTCAAATGACTGATGTGGGGCTTATGAATTTTTTTTCTGGGCATTGAAGTTCAACAGTCTGAAAGTGGTATTTTTATATCATAGACAAAGTATGCAAGTGAAGTTTTAAAAATATTTAACATGTCTAATTGCAAGACAGCCCCAACACCAGTAATAACAAGTTTAAAATTGAGCAAGGATGTTGAAGAATCCACTGTAAATCCTATGCTGTTCAAAAGGCTTATTGGAAACCTTATGTATTTGACATGGGGGCCTCACTTTTTGACCAATATCCTATCACGTTAGTTCATATTGTGGGTTTTAGAATTATCAAAAATTGAACCAATATATTGCATGTATTAGGGGGGATGAGGGGTTTACGGTGGGGGTGGGTATGGTGGTTTATAAGGATTGAGGTATAAAAAGGGCTCGAGAGGATGTTTTAAGTATTGGGAGGGGGTTTTAACAAAAAGAGTTTGGGTCAATATCTCTGTAAATTAAGGGTATTCTTTAATATCTCATGATCACATGTGCTATGTGAGAGGTTCACTAAGTGAAGTCCCCGTGGTATTTGACAAGAACAAGACGAGACATTATGTATGGAGTAAGTCTGATCTCAAGGTTCATGGAATCACCAAAGGACTCACATTGGCAAGTAGGTAAAAGAATTATGAGGTATGTAAGTGGCACAAAAGACCTTGGTATTATGTATTCAACCTTGAAATTTTTTTAACTCATTCGTTACACTGACACTGACAATGGAGGCAGCATAGATGACAGGAATATCACATCTCGGTACACATTTCATTTTGGTACAGGTGTTGTCTCATGTGCTTCAAAGAAACAACCCATAGTAACTCTATGTGAAGCTGAAGCTGAGTATGTTGCAGCAACAAGTGCTGCATGTCAAGCTGTCTCAATGAGAAGAGTCTTAAAAGACTTTTCATAGAACCATCAAGTACTGACAACAATCTTCTGGGACGACAATTCAGCCATAGCATTATCGAAGAATCATGTGTTTCACAACAGAACCAAGCACATCGACACAAAGTTTCATTTTATAAGAGAGTTGGTGAACGACAAGGAATTTTTTTTGGAATATTGCAGGTCTGAAGACCAACCTGCACACATCTTTACGAAACCATTGGAAAAGGACACATTCCAGTATCTCCATAGTTATCTTGGAATGACAAGTTCTCGACAATGAACTCTTTCATAAACAGATCATGTCTAAGCTCTGAAACATTTTGTAAATTTTGTTTAAAAAAAAACAAACACCATCTGCTCATAATTAAGGCGGAGTGTTGGAAAAAGTAGTTACTCGCAGATCCATACCTAACTCTTAGCCGACTCTGTCAGAGTCTGTACGAGTCAAGATCTTGTCGGTGAGTCTCACAAGAGGGAGGAGTCCACGATTCGGCAATGTAAACCACTCAAATTTATTTCTAAAGGTAAGTCGTTAGGTAGATAGTTATTACAGTCTTTAATGGTGAGTGAGTTGACCCATGTAGAAGCAATCTTCAGGTTGCCTATAAATAGAAGAAGCAAATTGTAAATTAGATTAGAGACACAAGACAAACACAATAGAGAGACACAATAGAGAGAGAGGGGAACTGAGGGTATAGAGAGACAAAGGAACTCAGGGTGAGAAAAGAGAAGTTGAAGCTCAAGCTTCTATGTAACTGATTCATTCGAAGAGCCAAAGCTCTGTAAAAGGATGAGTCGGTGAGCCGACAAGTGTGGACCCACATGTTTGTAATACTTTGTTATTTCTGCATAAGTTATATATATGAAATAGTTTATGGTTGAATGTGTTTATTTGGCCGCACAATATTTCCAGATTTACTTGTGTGAATGTATTTTACCATTAGAGTTGAGTGAAAGAACAAGAACCCATAAATTTCTCACCACGTCAAAGTTTGAGGGTTTTACGGCACATTGGTCCTACATATTTGGGCATATGTTTTTATAAGTTCTTTGGATTTGTTAATGTGTCTATTTTTACTTCATCTTACTCACACGTGAAAAGCATTTGTAATTTCTTAAGTCTCTTAGATTAAGAAACATACTTTGTAGATTTCGACCAAAGTGAACCAACAAGGTCGGTTGAGTAAGTCGACTTGAGAGGTCGAAGAGGTGAGCCGACTTAAGAAGTCGAAGAGGTCAGCGGACTTGAGTGGTCGAAGAGGTGAGCTGACTTAGAGGTCGAAGGGAGACGACTTTGAAGTGACAAGTGGTCAAGGTAAAATGAGTCGATAGAACCAACAAGTAAGTCGAAGTAAATCACTCGGAACTAAAGGCCAAGAAAAGTTGATAGACTTGTCTAGGGTGGAAATAGACAAGTTTCACCCAACAAGTGAAAAAGAAAACGAGGTCGACGTGAAAAGTAAAAATTAAATTTTAATATTAACTTAACGGTAAAGTCAAGTTTAGTCTACTTGGTTTTGGCTAACACTCACTTCATAGTTGAAAAGAGTCAAAGTTGAAAAATAACTCTCTTAATGAAACTTTATATGCCTCTAGAAATAGCTCAAAACAGAAAAAAAAAAATTAGTTTGAAGGATAAAGGTAAATGAAATTCCAACCGTGTTGATGATATAACTTAGCCTGGAAAGGTGAATATAAAATATCATAGATAAACAGACAAAAAATGGAATAACCTGAAGAAAATATCTGCTTGGGATTCCAAGTTGAAGTACAAAATTTTCATAAATTTATATTAGTACGGTAAGGAAAAATATAAAATACGAATAAAGAGGAGAATGCCTGGCCTTCCCTGTGTACCTCCTACCTAGTTGTCTATTGTGTTTGACCTTTGAAGCAGTGAATAATCTATAACAAACTTCCCTAACATGAATTAACAGAGTAACAAGGCAAAGAGAATACATTAGAGGTATGTTAGAGCTACTCCATTTATTTGTGTAATGAATGTAAATTTTTTTTTCAACAAATCTCTGAATTTATCTGAACTAATCTTTGAATCGACCTGAAGCAAACACTAATATACAAAAATCTAAAATCTATTTATTTGACCTTAACTAAACACTGATGATACAAAAATCTAAAATCTATTTGTTTTTTCTCTAAAATATAGTTCACCATTTGTTAAAAAACTATTCCACCAACTATTTGGAACGGCCCACATGCTGATGTCTACTACGGGAAGGTTACCCTAGCAGGAAGCTTTATGTATCCTCACCGATCAGGCCCCTTGCGAATGCACATCAAAGCTCTGCGGCCTGATCTACATCACTACGGATATTAAATAGTGACTCCGCGGAAGAACCCTAATGCCGCAACCCTAAACTGGACATTCATGCGAATGCATATCAAAGCTCTGCGCCCTGATCTACATCACTACCGATATTAAATAGTGACTCCGCGGAAGAACCCTAATGCTGCAACCCTAAACTGGACATGCCGCAGCACCGCTCAAGCGGATTCTACTGGTTCTTGCCTGAACAACGACGGAACTGTAGTGGTAAATAACCCTGAATAAGTAGACCAGGAACCTGTGAAGCCCGCACACGTATACAAAATGTGTAATGATCCATCTATCCATTGAAGGCTACTTACGAAAAGTAGATTAGGTTAGGTTCAGCGGGCTACTGAACAGATTAATCAAAGCAATCGACTTTTTTGGTGTACCTGGGGAAGAGTTAGTTCTAATACATGGATTCCATCCCCATCACCATCCTCAAAAATTAAATTACTTATTACGTATTTAAATCCGAAACTAACAGCAATCCATGTGTTATTGTACAAAAGTTTTTAGATGATCTGACCAGTCGTTTCAATTCTGTACTTTTTTTCTGTTTGAAAATAGGAGGTTTCCAGTCGAAGATGCCAATTGCGAAGAGGCGAGAGGGGGCGGCTGAAAGGATGATGTACTGTACCTAGGGCAATGCTCACCCGGTTGTGCTTTGCATATTTGGTACAGCGATCAAAGGTGATGAACACAGGGTAAATTTTTTTTTGTTTGTGATTAGAGAATCCCTAATTGTGTATTGGGTTAGTACTTAGGTGATATTGGGTCCAAGGATTCATTAGGGCTACCACTATACATTATATTTTTAGGTGTTTCACAATGCACTTAAGTTAAACTTTAGACCATTTACATCTAAATTCTGAGGTTTTTTTACCAAAAATCTGAAGGAAATTATTTATAAACTAAGTGCCCACTAAATGCCCAATAAGTAATCCAATGTGTTAAAACTATTTCTGCAATAAAAAATGCAATTTTAACACTTTAAATCTTTAGGTTTAGGTCAAACTTACACGAAAAAATACAAATAATTTAGAGATTAACCAACTGGCTTCACTATGACATTGGATCCAAGCTAATCCCAATAAACCATACACATGTCAACTAGTAATATTTCATCTTATAGACTTTATTTTTTTTATATTATAAAATTTTAAAATATTATGAGTTTTAAAAGCAAAAAATGAACTATGGAATTTAAATTGGAATGTATATTATAACCAGCATAGATTTACCAAGGAGGGATTAAATCTCTCAAGGTGCAAACCCTTTTTTAGAGTAGAAATGTTTAGGAAATGTTTAGGAAATGTTTATGATTTTAGTTTATAGATTTATGTTGTTTTATATATATGCAATTCTAAATAATTTAAATTTAATTTAATTGGACATATTATTTTTAATAACATTTTATTTTTATTTTTTGTAAAGTATACTGTCAACTCTAGGATAAGAGCACAGTAACGAGTTGTAGAATACACCTCTTAGTTGCAACCATTCCAAAAGAGTTTTTAATTTTTGTTTAGTAAAATGTATATTATTACCATTCCAATAGAGTTTTTAACTTTTTTTAGTTTATGCCTAGGCACTTTTAGAAATATATTAAATACAATGTTTTATAAAATTTCGATAGATTGTTTTATTAAAGAATAGCTTAGAAGGTAAATAATAAGGTTGATAATGTTCTGGCTATAAATTTATATTTTATAATTCACAAGTTGTGGAACGGAGATTATTATATCCCTGTTATTACTTCATAACAACATTCACATAAATGAGATTTTGAAAGGAATTTACATTTTATCAAGTGCGATACTTTTAAAAATTAGTTTTACTTTGGTTAAATTTATATATTAAGTATAATAATTTAATTTAGAAAAAATAGTTTTACTTGCCTTAATATTATATAATAAATAAAATAATTTATATAATATTTGTTATATAAAATTATATAATAAATATATTTGTATATAATAAATAAAAGGTGTCAACATGTCTTACTTGTTAAGGAGACCGACTCCAAATCTGATGGGTTTTGAGTGTGCAGGTTTTAATCGGCTCTTTGAACATAGAAATAAAATTTTAAAGCAAACTAAATAATTAGTTTAAACATCATTATCATAAATAATTAATAATTATAATATATAAAATTACTAATGAATAAAGAGTAATAGTAATAATTAAGGGTAATAATGAGGTGAGACAATTAAAAGAGGTACAAACAAACATGATTTAATGATTTATTTATTAAGTCATTGTGACTACTAATTGTTATAAGTACACCATGGGTTTGTAACAGGGTTGGTGCAAGCTAATGCTGGTCACTTATGACGCGTTAGTTGCATTGGACTTCTAGAAAAACAAAAATTTGAATGTCAAAAAGCAATATTAGAGGTACCTACACAACTTTCTGGAATATGGTGTAAAAATATGAAACGTGAAAAATCGGATTACCTTCCGGAATATATAACTTTTATTTATGGAAACTAAGCATAAATCCCCAAAAACGAGGTTCTTCTAAGGCTGGTATGCTATATTTTTCCCAAAAAATAATGAATATGTTCGCGTTGGTCCACTCGTTTTGTATGCAAATGGTGGAATTTTGTGAAAAAATTATATAGAGTTGTAGAAAACATGTGTGTCTAGTGTAATGATATTTTTCCATATTTATTTATGTTATATTTTTTATTTTTCAAATTAAACAAGTTAGTGACGCCCTAAAATGACAAGGTCGAGCATTGGTCCACCACATCTTGGTCTTAACAGAGTCAATGAACGATTTTTTTTTTTAGGATGTAGGTCTTTGTGTCTTCTTGTGTGGGTTCTTTTCCGTTTTTATAATAGGTGAGGCAATCAAAAGTTATAGCCGAAGCAAATAGCCTACCTTTTGTGTTAGATTGACGTTAGTCCATTTAAAATTAAATAAAAAATAGAAAGAGATAATAGATTTAAATAAAAATTACATATTCAGAATCTACGGACAGAGCTACACAAGTGTGTGAATTTTCATTAATAGTGGACAAACGTGGAATATGGAAAATCATGCACGAAATAGCAGTGATGGTACAAAACAAGTTTTTCTGTCATAAGACAGTCCAAACCACTTGGTTGGGAAACCTGAACCTAAAACCAAAGAAGCCAAGTTATCTACCACGTTGGTTGGTAAAAAGATGCCACCAAAATTCTAAATTCAAATCATGCGCATGCGTAGTTTAAAACATAATGTACAAGCACTAGAAGCGTGATCGTGCTCTCTGGGTGCGCATGCACTAAAAACACGTGCGCACTACTTTGTGCGTGTGCGCATTTGCTAAGTAAACACTTTGTTTTGATTTTATCTTCAAGCATTTGCAATGGAGTGATGATGATGACGAGGAGGAGGATGACAATGATGATCAAATGAGGATGATGACTATGATGATGATGAGGAGGATGATGACAATGATGATGATGAAGATGATGACTATGATGATGATGAGGAGGATGATGACTATGATGATGATGACAATGAGGATGATGAGGATGATGACTATGACAATGATGATGATGATGATGATGATGACTATGATGATGAAGAGGATGAGGATGATGACTATGACAATGATGATGATGATGATGATGACTATGATGATGAAGAGGATGAGGATGATGACTATGACAATGATGATGATGATGATGATGACTATGATGATGAAGAGGATGAGGATGATGACGATGATGAGGATGATGATGTTGATGACGACGACGATGATGATGATGTTGATGACGACAATGATGATGATGAGGAAGATTATAATGATTATGATGATGAACAAGGATGATGATCATGATGATGAGGATGAGGATGATGATCATGGTGACTATTACTATGATGATAGTGGTTATCATGATGATGATGTTGATGACGAAGACGATGATGAAGACGATGATGAGGAGGAGGAGGAGGATGACTATGAAGATGACTATGAGGATGAACAATGATGGCGATGATGATGATGATTGTGATGATGATGATAAGGATGATTTCAATGACGATGATGAGGATGATGACTATGATGATGAGGATTAGGATGAGAATGATGATGACGATGAAAATGATGACGAACAATGATGGTGATGATGATGATGAGGATGAGGACGAGGATGATGATGATGACAACAATGATGAGGAACAATGATGATGATAATGATAGGTTTAGTTGAAACTTTCCTTTGATTTTATTTCCAAGCATTTGCAATGGAATGATGATGATGATGAACAATGGTGATGAGGAGGAGGAGGATGACAATGATGATGATGAGGAGGAGGAGGATGATGATGATGATGATGATGATGATGATGATGACGATGATAATGATGATGGTGAACAATGATGGTGATGATGATGATGAGGATGATGATGATGGAAATGACGAACAATGTTGGTGATGATGATGATGACTATGATGATGAAGAGGATGAGTATGATGATGATGAGGATGACGAGGATGATGATGCTGATGACGATGATGATGATGATGATGAGGATTATAATGACTATGATGATGAACAATGATGGTGGTGGTGATGATGATGATGAGGATGATGATCACAATGACTATTACTATGATGACAGTGATGATGATGATGATGATAATGACGATGATTGCGCTGATGAGGATGATGATGTTGATGACGAAGATGACGATGATGAGGAGGATGATGATGACTATGAAGATGACTATGAGGATGAACAATGATGGCGATGATGAACAATGATGACGACGACGATGCTAATGATGGCAATGATGAACAATGATGATGACGATGATGCTAATGATGACGAGTAACGATGATGATGATGATGATTGTGATGATGATGATAAGGATGATTTTAATGACAATGATGAGGATGATGATGACGATGACAATGATGACGAACAATGATGGTGATGATGATGATGATGACGACGACGACGAGGAACAATGATGATGATGATGATAGGTTTAGTTGAAACTTTTCTTTGATTTTATTTCCAAACAATTGCAATGGAATGATGATGATGAACAATGACGATGATGAGGAGAAGGAGGATGACAATGATGATGATGAGGATGATGACTATGATGAGGAGGAGGAGGAGGAGGAGGATGATGATGATGATGAACACGACGATGATGATAATGGTGAACAATGATGGTGATGATAATGATGATGATGAGGATGGGGAGGAGGAGGAGGAGGAGGAGGAGGAGGATGATGATAATGAGGAACAATGTTGGTGATGATGATGATGACAATGATGATGATGACGAGGAGGAGGATGAGGATGAAGAGGATGAGGATGATGAGGATGATGATGTTGATGACGACGACGACGATGAGGAGGAGGATTATAATGACTATGATGATGATCACGATGACTATTACTATGATGACAGTGATTATGATGATGATGATGATGATGATTGCGATGATGATGTTGATGATGAAGATGATGATGACGAGGATGATGATGATGACTATGAACATGACTATGAGGATGAATAATGATGGCGATCATGATGGCAATGGTGAACAATGACCATGATGACAATGATGACGATGATGGGGAACAATGATGATGATGATGATGACGATGATAAGGATGATTTCAATGATGATGATGAGGATGATGACTATGATGATGAAGATTAGGATGAGGATGATGATGACAATGACAATGATGATGAACAATGATGGTGATGATGATGATGATGATGATGACGAGGATGAGGACGAGGATGAGGACGAGGATGATGATGATGATGATGACAACGATGAGGAACAATGATGATGATGATGATAGGTTTAGTTGAGACTTTGCTTTGATTTTATTTCCAAGCATTTGCAATGGAATGATGAGGAGGAGGAGGAGGAGGAGGATGATGACAATGATTATGATGAGGATGATGACTATGATGATGAAGAAGATGATGATGATGATGATGATGATGATGACAATGATGATGGTGATGGTGAACGATGATGGTGATGATGACGATGATGATGAGGATGAGGATGATGATGCTGCTGATGATGATGATGACGAACTATGTTGGTGATGAGGAGGAGGAGGAGGAGGAGGAGGATGGTGATGATGATGATGATGACGATGACAATGATGATGAACAATGATGGTGATGATGATGATGATGATGAGGATGACGATGACGATGATGATGATAGGTTTAGAATATATTGTAGTGGTGATGATGATGATAGGTTTTAGAATATATTGTAAAAATACTTGAAATAATCATGAATATGAAGTTGTTGTTGAATAACATTAGTCATTAAATGAAATAAATGTTGGTGAGTAAATGCTCTAAATGTTAGATAGGGGCACGCACGTGTTTAAGTTAGTGTGCACATTAATGCATGTGTGCGGTCTTATACACGCGTGCGTGTGCTTAAAGGTGCGTGCTCGCACCTCTTAGTAGGTAAAAAAAATAGAGTTCTGAATTCCTGGGATTGCTACCTATTTTCATGGGTTTTCTTTTCCTGTTCGCGCATTTTGTGCTCCTCACCTATGCAATTTGGATCACAATCCATCACCACTCTTTGATATATTGGATGGAAGCTCACTCTTAGGATCTATGAAACATATTTAGTGGTCTTCGAAGTTAGTGGAAAGATTCACACTACAAGTTTTCATTGGAAGAAGATATCCTTTTGATTAGGTATGGTGAATTGTAAATAATTGTTTTAATTCACAAGTTTTTAGATCATTTCATTGATTTATGTTTTATGATATGCTTACAACAATATCCCTCTCATAGAAAAAATTTAATTTCACAAGAATAAATCCCAACTTCACATCTAAACAAGTCTCATATTCTCTGTGTAGATGAAGTATGCCTTGTTAACTAATTTACATTTGCACATGAATATATTTTGATTTTACACAATGATGGCATAGATGAAGTTATATCTTGAGACTCTTCAATTAAAAAAAAAAAAAACATTTGAAGTAATCATGGGAGAGCGTCCATATTGAATAGCTCACCAAGTTGTCCATATTCTCTATACAATATGAAGTATGCAATGTAGACCAATAACCATTTTTGCGCATGAATATATTTCAATTTCCCACAAGGATGGCATAGATGAGGTTCGTTATTGAGACTTTTCAATTTGTATAAAAACCTTGGAAGCAATCATGGGAGAGGGTCCATATTGAACAGTTCACCAACTTGTCCATGCTCTCCTCTTCATGCTAGATTTGTCATAGCATGCCTTTGATCTTGACAAGGATGCCTCTACCTCAATGATTTCTCCTTTTTTTGAGGGATTTGCAACCTCCTCATTTCACTCATCTTCTTTTGATTTCCAATACTTTTCAAACACAAAGGAAGTCAAAATCCTATAGCTATAATACTTGTAAACTTGACTATATTTACTTGACTCAAATAGAGTATAGAAATGGAAATTTGGTCCAAACATAAAGAGAAACCTTTAATCAATGATTACATATCAATGCCAATAATTAGCATACTAACATATCTGTAATTTAGTTATTTGTGTTGGAACGTGTCATGTATCATGTATAATGGAACTAATACCTTATTTGTTTCTTCTTATGTAGGGGTAGACCTCATAGTTTTGATAAAGAAACTTTTGGATATGGGAAACTCACGTAATAGAGCAAGAAAAACTAGAACGAATATGCCCATTGAAAAGGAAAATGAGGTAAGAGAAAAGGCCAGGTTGGCAATGGAGAGAGTGAGACATGGTCCAGACATTTTCACTGATAATGTGTCTAATCCTAACAGAGTTGATGACATAACAACCTATACTTCAAAACCATCGGTGAAACGGTTGCGTCCAACAGACCCAAATCAAGTTCCAACATCAACACAGTCTCCAACCAACAATCCATTAACAAGCCATGTTGAATCTCTTGATGACATAGGTGTATAGAGAGACACTGAGTATGAAGCGTTAGACCTAGGAGCAATGATCAATTTGCAATCTCTTCCAGAAAACCATAACCATGTTGAGCATACTCCCAATATGGACCGACATGTGAATGATTAACGACAACAAAGAATCCCTGGGATCCAGAGCTCATGTCCACCTTCCCTACCTTGAATGTCTACTGCAAGAAAAAGGACTCCTAGATGTATCCATGTGGATGAAAGTTGTCTGTCAGGCCTTGAAGATAAGTTTCCCAAACACACTAGCAATTGGCAATGTAACAAATTAATGAAGGAATATTTTGAATCCAAAGGCAATGCAGGTAAATGTCAATTATTACTATGTTTCTTAAAGTCAAATTGTTTAGTTGTTGTTAGGAGAATTCTAGGCATAAATATGGTTAGAAGTTCAGATGCTAATAATCATATTGTTAGAAATCTCCAATCTACTTTTCATGTGATTAGGAAGACGTCTCGTACTAAAGATATTTGTGTGGATCATCGTGTGTTATCAGAATCAGTTGTAAGCAAGTCCACACGACAGCATCGCCTCCTTTCACACACTTCTCAGATACTTAAATTAAATAGAAAAACTATACAAAAGTACTCTATTATAAGAGAAAATCTGCAGACTGCAGGTGGAAAATATTGTTGGGCTTTTGTCGGCAGGTTTCCTCGTTAAGATATGAAGCTAATTGATGTTGTCAAGGAATTAGTACAAACGTTCTAGCATGATCATATAAGACCTTCATCTAATCAAAGAGATGTGCTAAAGCTGAGAAAAGGTTCTACTAAATGTGAACCCCACGTCAAACACTTCCTTGACACAACACAGACTGAACTCTATGAGAGATTCAAGAATGAGCACACACAATTGAACCTAGGCCAAAGGTCATTTGAGAAATGTAAACCATGGTACGTTCGTATATGGATTGATCGAAACACATGTTGTTGCAGATACCATGTAGAATATGAATATTTTTTTGACATGTATAAACATATATTTTATGATTTGCAAACTAGCCTTGAGCAGGGCTACAATGAATCGATAATACCACTGAATGCATCGAGAGATTTTATCACCAGCATCATGTGTCCAAGGCATGAAGGAAAAAGCTACTATGGAAAGTCATGTCTATATGGGAATTGTTCCAGGTGTAGTGGGTTTACTCTTTTGAACCATTGCATTCATGGAATTGATGAGCATCAATTTGGTAATATGAGGATGGAGATATAGAGCTTCAAGTACATAACCTATCAATCAGATAGTGTAAAGGAAAGTAAAAATATTGCATTGGTGAAGTCACAGGTGCAAATGATTATTGCATGTTTTTCCTCTTACATGTTCAGTTTCTACATATACATTCTTTAAACGTCACATTCTAATGCAACCCTGGTTTTCAATCCAATAGGTACGAATATGTGATTTTTTGATGGAGTTCTACAAGAAAACCAAGCAGTATGTTCAACATGTGCATGTAGTGCAATGGCAGGATGAGCAGTATAGAAAATGCAGGGACAACTTTCCCATTGGGACCATATTGTCAATTGTGGATTTTGTAGAAAACTACACCCTTCAGCCACAAAATGAAATTCAGTGTCAATACTACCATTCCGACCAAGTCAGCATCATGGTACATATTACGTATAGGCATGGCCCTGAGAGCAGCATTAGCAACAAGATAATATAGAAGGAGACAAACTTTTACATAAGTGATGATGAATGCCATGATCTGCATTATCTGCAACACTATTTTTGAATTTTCTATGATCAGCCAAAGGAGGGAGATATACAGATGGATTAGCATTGGATATGGTCAGATGGTTGTGCAGGCCAGTTCAAAAATTCTTGAGTCTTCCAATGGATGAGTATGTTACATAAGACTTATAATGTGGCGCATATATGGAACTACTTTGAGACCGGGAACAACAAAGGTGAGCATGCCAGGGTCGATGCATGCATCAAGACCACACTACAAAGGGAGGAGATGAGATTTACCAGAAACCCCCATATAAAAGATGTAGAATCCATAGTTCAATGGTGCTCAACAACAATGTCAGACTGAACTTTAGTGGTAAGAAGGCCAATCAGGAATTTTTGGCATGTGGTTGACATAGATCGATCACGTTCCTATAGTTGTGGCACTGAAAAAGGAACACATGGATTTCATTCGGTTCGAAGCTCAAACAACCCCCTATTTGAAATATGGACGTGGAAACTTGCTTGCTTTTGCAGCCCTTGTAGCAGTGGTGAATGGGATGAATGTCAATGCATGGATTAGGTTGATGATTGGGATCGTGTGTCACTTGTAGTAGACCCACATGTAGTCAGTGAAACAACCCACTTAGAGGAGGGTCGGTCAGCAATTTCGACAGACTACGACCATATCTCAGATCTTGTACAACTAGGACACATATATGCAGTTGTTGCCTTCATAAACAATGAATGGGGCATGGATTGTTGGTTGGCACAATGCATTCTAGGTAAGAAAATCCTGAACGGATCATTGATTGATGATGGAGGCAATGAATTTCCTATTCACTCAATGGTGGTTGAGGGTGAATATCTTACACTAGATGGGAAATAAAAAAGAAGTAGTCTATCACTTCACAAACTTGATTGTTGGAACGAACATCCATCTACAAACAATGCCAAGGAAGAACTCAACCAAGGTCCGTTACTTCTTGCCTCATTTAGAGTACGAGAGATTGATGGAGGAAATTAGCAACAGAGATGATCCAGCTGGATATATTGAATGGGATTGGGTAATTGCGCTTACACTCCACTTGGGTAATAGTAGCTGTCAATTTCAACCACTCATGTTCATCTTGTCTTTTAATAGATTTTGACATGTTAGCTTGCACAAGCACATAATTCTCTACATTTGACTATGCAATAATACAAAAGCTACGCAAGAATACAAATATGCCACTAAAGCTATGCAAGAATACAAATTTTTTGTCATTTGCATTCCCAATTCCTTCTGTTCTTTTTAATTAGATATTGAATTATTTGAATGTAACTTTCAAGTTAAAAGGTTTGATGCATGTATCTTCAATAGACACCCTTCACTGGTTTAATCTTTCACCCATGTTTCTCTTACCTTTTTTATAGGAGTTTAAACATCATGTCCTTCACAAGTTTGCTAACTCCGCACTTTATATTGTTCTCTACATGTCCTGCTTGGTAAACCACTATCTTTGCAACTTTCTCTCCAATTTGTGTTGCATCAGGCTACTATTCAAAAAATAAATGCTCTAATATTATGAAATGGTATTTGACTTGTGCATTATGCTTTCATCTCTATATTTTAATTGCTATTATAGTAAGTTTTTATCCTTCTTATATTTGAGTCAATAATTAGAATTTAATGAGAAATAAGAAGGTATAACACAGACCAAGGTCAGCAATTAGCATGTCAGCCCTCACTGAGAGTGACCAAGTGTCCTTGAAAGACATTTTCATGTGACTTGCAACTCCACATGACTCGAAAACCGGAGTTTGGATAAACGAGTCATTGACTCTGTTGGTCTCCTAGCATGCCATTACCTCTAGAGGGCCCTCCCCACCATGTTTCCATGGCCCAGTGACTCCACATTGCATCGGTTTCATAAACTAGGTTTTTGCTCAGTTTCCTTCAATACAAAGCTCGCACTAGTGGGTCAACTCTAAAAAAACCTCCTTCATGCAAGTCTTGTTGGTGTTCCCATGTTGGAATTTGCTATACACACTTGTCAGATCCAACGACATGTAATCTTGCTGCTCCATTTGGTTTTGCACTACTGGACTGAGAGTGTCCAAGTGTCCCTGAACGACACTTTCATGTAACTTGCAACTCGACATAAATCGGCAACTGTAATTCGGATCGAAAAGCACTCAATTTCGTTGGTATCCTGGCATGCCATTACCTCTAGTGGGCCCTCTCCACCATGTTTGCATGGGCCAATGATGCCACTGTGTATCGGTTTCATAAACTAGGGTTTTGCTCAGTTTCCTTCAATGCAACTCTCGATCTGCTGGGTCTACTCTGAAAAAACCTCCTCCATTCCAGTCTTGGTGGTGTTCCCATGTCGGAATTGGCCATACACACCTGTTAGAGCCAACAGCATGCAATCTTGCTGCTCCATTTGTTTTTTCACTCTCAAACCGAGAGTGTCCAAGTGTCCCTGAATGACATTTTCATGTGACTTGCAACTTGAATTAACTTGACAATTATAGGTCAGATTAACGAGCCATCGACTACATTGTTTCCTGGCATTCCATTACCTCTAGTGGGCCCTCTCCACCATGTTTTCATGGGCCTATGTGTAACACCCTGGTTTTGACCCCATTTGCATTAAAAGATACATGATGTATATATTGTAATTAATTGTGGTGTAGAGCTAAAGCAAAAATCCCCACCATCAATTTGGTTGCATTATGTTTCAGCAATTGGGATCGTTGACGATGGTATATCGTGCCATCTGGCACATTATAGTTTTGGAATCATGTAAATATGCACTTTAATTAAAATGAACCTACAACCAGCTATGATGGTGCAACGATAATGAAAAGGGCATGATCTTCCTATGGGGAAAAAGCCATGTGTCAGCTGTTAAAAAAAAAACATGTGATGTTAGTTGGGGCAGTTATTGCTGAGTAGTGGTGGGTGTGGCAGGACTGTTAGTCCTTTCCCATGTTCCCACTCCACCGGTGAACTCTTCATCTTCACGTCGCGTGGACAGAGAAGCAACTTCCCATTCTCTCCAATCTCCCACAACTCCATTCTTCCATTCACAACCATATTCCATGGTGTCTAATTGCCCATCCTCACGCAAGGATGCGATTCTCTCCTCACGCACAGGAGCCATTCATGCTCGAGGTTGTGTGTCTGTGTGTTCCATACTGATTTCAACCGTGGATGTATGTTTCCTTGCCGATTTGTGAGATCAGGCCATTGTTCTTCCCCTAATTTGTGGATTGTTGTTGTTCTCCCGAAGATTTATGGTTTGCTGTGGTTTTTCCCATGCTGTTCATTTACTGTGGGTGCAAGTATATTTTAGGTTACTGCTGAGTTGTTTCATCCATGCTAGGGCAAAGAACAAATATGAATCACCTTGCTTGGCTTGAGCTATGTTCACTTTATTTTCCTTTGTTTCCTCACAAAGCTGTTAATCGCTTGGTTTCACTACGGGTATGCAGTGGTTGGTCTTCAGACTATGCTGGAGTGGGATGAAGGCTTGGTTTGCTTGATAAACCTACGGGTGTTTGGGATCCACACAGATAGAGCTAGAGGGATGAATTTCTTCTCCACAACGCCGGAGTAGCACTGGAAAGGGGGGTCAGGGCCTGAGGGTCTGTGTAGTAGAGAAGGGACTGATTTCCTGGTGTTGGGTGTGTGTGGGTGTCCTAGAAGTTAGGATAGTTCTGGTGTAGGAGTCCTTAGCTCTTCAATGAGCTCCCTAGCTTAGCATTCAACTTTTCCCAGCTCCTTGATAGCCTGATAAACCCTACTATGTCGGCTTGGCTGTTTTGTGTATCCTTGGCTATGTGTAAGCCTACTTGTTCCTTATTCCTTGGGGGATCATGCCCAACTCGGGGGTGGTAGCGTTGTTGAGCGATTAAGGAGGACGCTAACCTATGGTTGGGTGGAACGTTGCAGCAACGTAGCTGGTTGCAGGACGAGTTCTTTAAAAGATGAGTATTCTTGACCATTTTTTCTCTGTAATTATATTTGATGTTTAATGAATTATGATGAAAATGTTGAATTCCTGAATGCATGTATGGTTGATTTCACTGTGTATGTAAATGACTATGCATCTTAGCATGTTTTATGTTTTAAGCATTTTATGTATGTTCATGTTCATGGGGCTAGTTTCCCAGATGTTTACAGTTATGGTAGCATCCTCTTCACCGGTCGGAGGCTCGGGGACGTTACAGAATGGTATCAGAGTGCATGTTGTAGCATGGGCCTGAATGGGTCGTGAAGATGCAATGAAAAATCCATCGTTGTAGAATTGGGCCTCAGAGGGCCATGAGAAACTAGTTAACAGAGGCAGGTTTCCCTCTGCACAAAAGAAAAATGGAAATGATAGAAAAATCTTTAGAAAATTTCATAAAAAAAATTTCTAACTCCCGAGCTCATCGGATCATCGAAGGACTTAATGGGAAGCTCCTCCGATACAGCAAAAAACCTAGTCAGAAGGTCACCCAACGAGGGACAGGTGGAAAGAATTTCATGAAATTTTTCTAAGTTCCAGGACCATCGGCTCATCGGAGAACTTAGTTTGAATCTTCTCTGATGCATCGGACAGCCTAGACAGAAGTTTGACTGACAGGAACTGGAGGGAGAGAAATTTCATAATTTGTCGAAGTTCAGAAGTTGTCAGCGGTCGACGGAAGATAGACGATGGAATCGTCGATACATCGGCTCCATATAGCTAAATATCGCCGAAACGTTGGCAAAGCTAGAAGGAAGTACTTCCGATACCGTCGTCGAAGAAAAATAGAATATTGGACCACCGATATATCGACAAAGTTTAGTTGATTGATCGGCGACAATTAGTTGGTTGAGCTGCCAAAACGTCGACGAGAATTAGACGATGAAGCAACCGATGCGGCGACGAACATTGGCGGAAAATAGATGTTAAGGGTGCTGATACATCGGTGGGAGAAAGGAGAAAGAGGAAAAAAAATTTGAATTTTTTTTTAACTGTTGAGACCATCGGTGATTGACGAAATTTAGTTGATTGGATCAGTGAAATTTAGTTGATCAAGGAGCGGCAGTGTCAATGGAGAGCTCCGAAAAACCATCGAAATGTCGACAAAGATTAGTTGATGGGATCGCCGATGGGCGTCGGTGAGATTTAGTTGTTTGAACCACCGCTACTTCAGAAAATCTTAGCTGATGGGACCATCGATGAAGTGTCGGAAGTAATTAGTTGTTTGGACCGCCGATGCCGTCGACGAAATTTAGTTGATGGCACAGCCGACGCGGTGGCGGACAAAGAAGGAAGTTTTTCCAAACTGTCGGTGAAAATTAGATGATGCAGGTGCCGATACGTCGGTGGGAGAGAGGAGAAAGAGGAAATTTTTTCTGAAAAATTTCTAAGTATAAAAATCATCAACAAAAATTAGACAACGGGGCAGCCATAACATCAGAGAAAAATAGAGGATCAAATCGTCGATGAACATCGGAAAAATTTAGTTGTTTGTGAGTCCGTCGTTGCAGCTACCTAAAGAACTATCCACCCGATGCATAGTGCTTCCCACTGCCAATATGTCGAAGAAGATTAGAGGATTGGATCGTCGACATGTCAGAAGAAATTAGTTGATGGGTCCGTCGATGTGTCAGGAGAATTTAGTTGTCTTGAGTGCCAATGGACGTTGGAAAGGTTTAGTTGGTTGTGAGTCTGTTGTTGTAGATGTTGACTAGACTATCACTCCAACGATTAGAGCCTTCAACCGTTGATAGCGCTCCGGTCGTCAACGTAGCAGACACGTTCAGTTTTGATCACCGATACATAGTGCCTAGAGGTTCCAACCTTCGATGAGTTGTATGGTCCACGGAACCCACAGATGGTTTGTTGCCCGCCATTGCGGATGCCTAAGGAACTATCCACCTGATGAAGAGTGCTTCTGATTGTCGATACAGCGTTATGGAGTTAGTTTCCTTGCTGATGTTGTAGTGATTAATGTTCTGATCGTTGACACACAACAATCCTTGGAATTTTCGATGGTAGTCCGGTAGCTTAGGCGACCAAGGATCCAATACATCAGAAAATTACAGTGATAGGGCCGTCGATGAGAGCTGGAGGAAAACTAGTTGTTTTGACCGCCGAAGTGTCGAAATTTTAGTTTGTAAGAGGTTCATTTGAGCAAAGAAAATTTTGAGTTTTTCAAAGTTGGATTCTTCAGTGATTTTAGTTGTTTTTCAGTGGATTTTTCAGCAGATTTTTAGCAAATTTCAGGGATGAAAAGGAAAAAAAATTCTAGGTGGTTGAACAAAATACAGTTGCGTGTTTTGCCTAGATTTGGTAAAAATCATCATTCCAGAAGTAGTGTGGTTTTCACATCCAAATTCAGAATGGAGCATGGGGATAGGCATTGAAAAGCTTATCCAGTAGGGAACAAGGTAGAATCACCAAAATTTGAATAAGGAGCATAAAATTACTAGAGGTTGCTGAAAAGAATTGTGTTGCTGTCAATATGGACAATCCGAGGATTGCATGCCTAGAGATAGAAAAGACCATGAAGTCGAACCAGCTATTATGCGGAAGAGGAATTCCCAGCGAAGATGAGGGTTTTGAAAAGGAAAGTCCCTTAAACCCTGTCTTGCTAACTATATTATATTTTATAAGCTTGTGTACATAGAAATTATGGCATGGGGATGCTGAAAATGCATCGAGATAATGCTTGTTTATTATCACTAACCAATGTATGAAATGATGAATTGATGATCATTCTAGAATCCTTTCAAGAGTTGTTATGAATGCAAGATGGTAAGTGCATGAAGAGGGTAGTCATGATCGATTGGATGTCAGAATGCTCCATGGAAGGGCAAGGTGGTACAAATGATACACATGTGAAGTAAGGAGTATCTAAACACTTCATTTAAATTGCATAAAGGATGTGACTATACCTTGCAATTTTAGTATGATAATGATTCACGTGAAGTAAATGAGTTTTGGTGATATTGATATGCTAAGAGCCGAAAGTATTTGAATTCTATAATTCTAAAAATGCTTCAGTGATTATTGCAGCAATGAAAAAGTTATATGCACCAAGACTTACACTTGTTTGGCTAATTGAGGTTCAGGTTTCAGGTAGATTGGTTGGGGCATGGCAATATGGGTAAGACCATGACAAAGGCTGAAATCTACCATGTGAAAGAGCCAAACCTCATGAGAAGAGTCTCATGATTGTGAAAATAGTTTGTATGTAGAATGAGTTGTCAATTTGGACTTGTAAATTTCAAATTTGAGAAATTGCTGATAACTACTAATCATTGTTGAATTGCGTAGAATTGTGTCAGGAGGACGCATTGTAAGTGGGTGCTCATGTTATGCTAGTAAGCATATAATCATAATGGGCATAGTGGTGCTTCTTACAAGAGACCAACAAATGAGGATCACCTCATTGCCAAGCAAATCAATTTCTGTAGTAGACAGAGTTACAAATTCACATTGAATTTACTTACTAATGCCATTGCTTGGTTATGGAACAATCAAATTTGGATTTTATTGTTAGACAATGATTGACTGTTTGGATACTTGATGAATGTGCCAGGGGTACATGCTACAGGAAGACCATGTGTGATGGCCTACAGGAGACAAACTTCATTGGGAGGTTTCCCCTATCTTGGAAATGGGTTTCGGGTGAAACTCCATTGGACATTTTGGAAATGTCCCATCTGCACTGCATGTTTGGTAAGCAACATGAGTGAGATGGTATAGATTAGGTCGGAAAGACATGTGTGGGATATGGAATGTAAAAGGAATTGGGATGGAAAACCGAGGGACTTTCAACTCAGAGAAGGGATCCCCCATTCCTCCTTAACGAAGGAATACTGCATCAACAAATAGATAAGTGTTCTGTGACCATAGCTAAGAATATGCATGTCAAATTGTTAAAATCCATATGTAGATCATGTTTTGATTTTATTTCCATTATGACAGATTGCTTGAGTATGAATAGGTCCTACATGGCTCACATCGGAAAGGGGTGCACACTTTTCTCGATGTCGAGTGATGAAAGGGGTTTTCAATATTGACTACACCCTAGGTAGTGGATGCACTCCTGGTGTCTCAATACTTGATAGTGAATGATATGAAACATGATTAAAGTTTTAGAGAAATAACGCTGATGATTTTGCTTATATTGCTTGTGTTTCCAAGCTAAATAGATGCAGTTTGGTGTTGTACACTAAAGGGAAAAGGATGTTGTGGAGATTGTGGGGACATTACAGTGTTGGCTTGACTACCTGCAGTCTGATAAATTGAACTGTTAGCTGGCTTGACTACCTGCAGTCTGATAAATTGAACTGTTATCTGGCTTGGCTGAGTAGCTTGATAAACCCAGTAGTGTATTGGATTGGTTTATTGCAGCCCGATAAACCCAATTGTGTATTGGCATGGTTGGACAGTCTGATAAACCTAACTATAGGTTGGCTTGACTGTGCTTGATATGTATAAACGGATGTGGTGAAGATGTCACTGAAATAGGGCTGTTATATGCTTCGAAATCCATAGTAGATCCTGGACCTGGAAATGGTCGTTTATTGTTGATATAAATGTATTGTTGATATAAGTGCATTGTTGATATAAGTGTATTCTTGATATAAGTGCATTTTTGATATAAGTGCATGTGTTATTGTTGATGGCCTGATAAACCCAACTGTGTTGGCTTGGCTGATTGGTTGTTGATATAAGTGCATTGTTGATATAAGTGTATTGTTGATATAAGTGCATTGTTGATATAAGTGCATGTGTTATTGTTGATGGCCTGATAAACCCAACTGTGTTGGCTTGGATGATTGGTTGTTGTTATAAGTGCATTGTTGATATAAGTGTATTGTTGATATAAGTGCATGTGATTTGTTGATGGCTTGAAAAACCCAATTGTGTTGGCTTGGCTGATTTGTTCCTTCCAAGTCGGCGTGAAGGTGTACTGGATGGAAAGTAATTACTTGATGTTGAGGAGCAGCCTACGTGCTGACCTAACATCCAAATCCATAGGCAATTCCAAGGCTTGCAAAGCAAAGAGGGACCTTGTGGACCAACGAGGAAATGCACAATACAAATAAGTATTGGATTTTTTTGCAGCTTCTTTCTTATGAATATACTTGTGTATATGGTTTGGTTATAATATTCTAACTCTTGTTTAGAGACAAACCGATGAGAATAAAATAAACATGTGAATCTATTCAATGTTTGAATGTAGGTATCGCTGGGAGCAAGGAATATGAGGGCATGCTAGGGGTGCATGTGGACATGTTACTTTCCTAAAGAGCTCAAAGTGAGCAATAATGAAAAAGGTGCTAGTGGGACTATGAAGGTCCTAGTAGCCAAGCGTTGTAGACAAACCATGTGGGGAGGCCCCATGGTTGAGAGGTCTAGAATATACCAGAGACGCTAAGTGTCATTGCCAAGAAGGGTTAGTCTAGCATTCACAATGAAGTGAAAGAGGCTAAGAGCATGAAAACCACAGTGGTGGTGTGAGTTCCAGAATGGAACAAGAGAAAGAGGGGAAAACTCTTGCTTCTCTCTCTTTCCTTTTTATTATATATATATATATATATATATATATATATATATATATATATAATTATGCATTGTGAAAACAAAAGATTGTTGAATGCATCTATGACTGAAAATAGAATGTGTTTATTTGCTTAAAATAAATTGTGAATTCTGGAATAGTTAATTCCCTACCCAAGAATGGACATGAATGATCTCATGTGCCTATTGGGAAGGCATGAAAAGTATGAAAGTCTCCTTGAGAATACTTGGACTGCCATGCCAATTGGGGAATTAATTAACTGATTTTAATGCCTATATTATGCTTGGTCTAACAGAATTTCAATGATGCATTTCATAGGTGAGAAAAGCGAAATCCAGTTGTGCACATTGATCATGGCAGCAGACCAAAATCTATTGGAATTGGCTGGAAGTCTCTTTCAAAAAATTGCTAAGACCCAAGAAAACCTTGGAGAGATGCTCAAGATACAAAAAATGCAGAGTGAGATGAACCACCATATTTTGCAAGACTCTATTTTTTTGCAAAAGGAGGTAAAAGGCCATATGGGAGCAATTCGTAAAGGAAATAAAAGTGGATCAATGATGGGGAATCCATCCAATCGGTCTGTTAAGAAGCCTTCCAGGCATGAAGACTCCAAGGAAATTGAGCAGGTAAAGATGAAGCATCCATCGAAATGTTGGAAATGTCAAGGACATCATTACCGCCAGGACTTCCCAACGAGGGAACATCAAGAGGGTAGTAGCCACAAAGTTCCTAGACTTGGGAATGAGCCGAAAGCTCAAAACCAGTGGGAGAAGCTCGTGGAAGCCAAAGGACTTGGTCCTGAAAGTTCAAAGTAAATAATTGAACATGGGGCAGATCTGCAAATATTGAAATTTTGGATATGTAATTGTATATGTATTCCTAAGCATCGGAACACTGAGGACGGTGTTATTCCAAGGGGGATGGGAATGTAACACCCCGGTTTTGACCACATTTGCATTCAAAGATACATGATGTATATATTGTAATTAATCGTGGTGTGGAGCTAAAGGCAAAAGACCCACCATCGATTTGGTTGCATTATGTTTCGGCAATTGGGATCGTTTTCGATGGTATATCATTCCATCCAACACATTATAGTTTTGGCATCATGTAAATATGCACTTTAATTAAAATGAACCTACAACCAGCTATGACAATGCAACAATAATGAAAAGGGCATGCTCTTCCTAAGGATAAGGAGGGGGAACTATTAAACCGTGGGCCTATGGCAAAAAATCCATGTGTTAGCTGTTAGAAAAAAACCCTGATGTTAGTTGGGGTAGTTATTACTGAGTAGTGGTGGGTGTGGAAGGACTGTCAATCCTTTCCCACGTGCCCATTCCACTAGTAGACTCTTCATCTTCCTATCACGTGGGTAGAGAAGCAACTTCCCATTCTCTCCACTCTCCCATGACTCCATTCTTCCATTCACGTCCGTATTCCATGGTGTCTTCTTGCCCATCCTCATGCAGGGATGTGATTCTCTCCTCACGCATAGGAGCCATTCATGCTCGGGGCTGTGTGTCTGTGTGTTCCATACCGATTTCGACCGTGGATGTATGTTTCCATGCCAATTTGTGAGATCGAGCTGTTGTTCTTCCCCTGATTTGTGGATTGTTGTTGTTCTCCCCAAGATCTGTGGTTTGTTGTGGTTTTTCCCGCATTGTTTGTTTACTGTGGGTGCAAGTATCTTTTGGGTTGCTGCTGAGTTGTTTTGGCCACGCTAGGGCCAAGAACAACTCTGAATCACCTTGCTTGGCTTGATTTGTGTTCACCATGTTTTCCTTTGTTTCCTCACAAAGCTATGAATCGTTTGGTTTCACTACAGGTATGCAGTGGTTGGTCTTCAAACCATGCTGGAGTGGGATGAAGGGTTGGTTTTCTTGATAAACCTGGGGGTGTTTGGGAGCCACACAGATAAAGCTAGAGGGTTGGATTTCTTCTCCACGACCCTGGAGTAGCACTGGAAAGGGGTTTCAGGGCTTGAGGGGCTGTGTAGCAAAGAAGGGACTGATTTCCTGGTGTTGGGAGTATGTGGGTGTCGTAGAAGTCAGCTAGTTCTGGTGTAGGAGTCCTTAGCTCTTCAATGATCTCCCCAACTTAGCATTCAGCTTTTCCCAGCTCCTTGATAGCCTAATAAACCCTATTGTGTTAGATTGGTTGTTTTTCATATCCTTGGCTATGTGTAAGAATACTTGTTCCTTATTCCTTAGGGGATCATGCCCAGCTCGGGGGTGGTAGCATGGCTGAAAGATTAAGGAGCATGCTAGCCTATGGTTGGGTGGAATGTTGCAGCAACGTAGCAGGTTGCAGGACGAGTTATTTATAAGATGAGTATTCTGGACCATTTCATCTCTGCAATTATATATGATGTTTAATGAATTATGATGAACATGTTGAATTCTTGAATGTATGTATGGTTCCTTCCACTGTGTATGTGAATGACTATGCATCTTAGCATGTTTTATGTTTTATGAATTTTATTTCAGAATTTTATGTATGCTCATGTTCATGGGGATCATTTCCGGGATGTTTACGATTATGGTGGCATCCTCTTCACCAGTTAGAGGGTCAGAGACGTTACACAGTGACTCCACTATGCATCGGTTTCATAAACTAGGATTTTGCTCAGTTTCCTTCAATGCAACTCTTGCACCGGTGGGTCAACCATGAAAAATCCTCCTCCACGCTAGTCTTGGTGGTGTTCCCATGTCGTCATTGGCCATACACACCTGTCCGATCCAACAGCATGCAATATTGCTGCTCCGTTTGGTTTATTGCTCCTGGAATGAGAGTGACCAAGTGTCCCTGAATGACATTTTATTGCGAATTGCAACTCGACATAACTCAGCAACCATAGGTCGGAACGATGAGCTGTTGACTCTGCTGGTCTCCTGTCATGCCATCACCTCTAGTGGGCCCTCTCCACTACATTTTCATGGGCCAGTGACTCCATTGTGCATCAATTTTGTAAACTAGGGTTTTGCTCAGTTTTCATCAATGCAACTCTTGTGCTGGTGGGTCAACTCTAAAAAACCTCTTCCATGCCAGTCTTGGTGGTTCTCCCATGTTGGCATTGGCCATACACACCTTTTGGAGCCAATGTCATGCAATCTTGTTGCTCCATTTGGTTTTTCGCTCCTGGACCGAGAGTGACCAAGTGTCCCTGAACGACATTTTCATGCACTTGCAACTCGACATAACTCAGCAGCTGGAGGTCAGATCGATGATCCATCGACTCTGTTTGTCTCCTGGCATGCCATTACCTCTAGGATTCCCTCTCCACCACATTTGCATGCCCCAGTGACTCCATTGTGCATCGGTTTTGTAAACTACAGTTTTTCTCAGTTTCCTTCAATGCAACTCTCGCACTTGTGGGTCAACTCTGAAAAGCCATCCTCCGTGCTAGTATTGGTAGTTTTCCCATGTCAGCATTGGCCATACACACCTGTTGAAGCCAACTGCATGCAATCTTGCTGCTCCATTTTGGTTTTTCACTCCCAAATTGAGAGTGACCAAGTGTCCTTGAACGACATTTCCATCCGACTTGCAACTCGACATAACTCGGCAACCGAAGGTCAGATCAATGAGACATCAAATTCGTTGGTCTCCTGACATGCCATTACCTTTAGGGGGGCCTCTCCACCGCATTTGCATGGCCCAGTGACTCCATTGTGCATCGGTTTCGTAAACTAGGGTTTTGCTCAGTAGATTTATTGATGTTGTAATTTCTTGTAATAAGAGGTTCTAGATATGTTATATGCTTGGAAAGAGTACCCTAAAGGAATGTATATTCATGGTGTTAATGTACACTTGGACTAAGGTTTATTTTGTTGGGTGACCTTGTGATATTAGGATGAAGATAAGTGAAATATTGGACCATAGTGACCACCTTCACACACATGTTGAGGAGAACAAATGAGCATAGTAACTACCTTGGCACACATATTGAGGATAAGCATTGTAGCATTGTAACCACCTCTGACACATATGTCAAGGAGAATTTGGAACAAGAACATGTGGTACACAACTAGAGGAGGAATGCATTACATGATGAAACTTGGATATGCATAAGGACACTAGGATTTATATATGTAAGTAAAACTTGGAGAAGGACATATAATACTAGAGGAATTGATGGTTGTCTTGCAGAATCTATAGCTCTTATTTTCAAGGCAAAGGAGGTAGAGTTAGGGTTCCAACCCTGTAGAAGATACAAATAAAAGAGCTAATGTCTTTGGTGATATTGTAGTATTGTTCTTGTGTGATACATGGAGGTTAGGGAAATACCATGGAAAACTTAACTTGATAAGTCTCGAGCTTCTTCTGATTCCTTTATTAGAAGAATATTTTTTTAAGTTTAGTTGATTTTCCATGGAGGTCTTGGTGCTTGTGTTGATGCAATAGACAAAGACCTAGGGTTTGAGGAATCACCCTAGGATAAACATGTTGACGTTGAAACTGGTGCTAGAATTGTCTGAAATTCCATGTGATTCTATGATGAAAGATGATTAGGGATTAGAAACCCTAACAAGGAAAACAATTATAGTTTGGATGCCTTAATGCATGATAGGGTTTCATGAACTACAATCTCGTTGAGACTTGCATACTAGGGTTTCATGAACTACAATTGCATACTAGGGTTTCATTAACTACAGTTGCATGCTATAACTAGTGTTGAGAAGTTATGAGATGAAACACATGTACATGTATGAATTGAAAACCAACTAGGGTTTTGTGAACTACAATTGCATACTAGGGTTTCATTAACTACAGTTGCATGCTATAACTAGCGTTGAGAAGTTATGAGATGAAACACATGTACATGTATGAATTGAAAACCAACTAGGGTTTTGTGAACTACAATTGCATTCTATAACTATTGTTGAGAAGTTATGATATGGAACTAGTTTTTTTGTGACCTCTTTAAAAGCTATGAGATGGAAGTAGAAACACATGTACATGTACAAATCCAAAACCAACTAGGATTTCATGAACCACAAATTGCATGCTATAACTAGGGTTGAGAATTTATGAGATGGAAATATGGATTTATGAGCTCTTTATAAGTTATGAGATGGAAAAGAGAAACACACCTACGGTTTCATGAACTACCATTGCATGCTAGGATTTCATGAACTAAAATCTCATTGAGACTTTCATACTAGGGTTTCATGAACTACAATTGCATACTAGGGTTTCATGAACTACAATTGCATGCTATAGTTTCATGAACTACAAATTGCATGCTATTACTAGGGTTGAACAGTTATGAGATGGAAGTAGGCTTTTATGACCTCTTTACAAGTTATGATATGGAAAAGAGAAACACACCTACGGTTTCATGAACTACCATTGCATGCTAGGGTTTCATGAACTACAATCTCGTTGAGACTTTCATACTAGGGTTTCATTAACTACAATTGCATACTAGGGTTTCATCAACTACAATTGCATGCTATAACTAGGGTTGAGAAGTTATGAGATGAAAAACATGTACATCTATGAATTGAAAACCAACTAGGGCTTTGTGAACTACAATTGCATGCTATAACTATTTTTGAGGAGTTATGATATGGAACTAGGGTTTTGTGACATCTTTAAAAGCTATGAGATGGAAGTAGAAACACATGTACATGTACAAATCCAAAACAAACTAGGATTTCATGAACTACAATT
>LPNX010792862.1:328821-455245 GCA_001517045.1 Pseudotsuga menziesii | reverse complement strand
GATACACTTACAAATTGAAAACCAACTAGGGTTTCATGAACTACAAATTGCATATTATAACTAGGGTTCACAAGTTATGAGATGGAACTAGGGTTTTATGTCCTCTTTAGGTATATATCCTTAGATTGGTTAGTATCATTTAAGTAAAAACCAAAAGGCCCTATACCTAGGCTATGCGCATACATGAAATAATTTTATTGGGATTAATATGAACTACTTACTATTTGATATGTTCACAAATACAATGTGTGCAAATGCTAGGAACAATACTCAAATTATCAAATTGTTACAATTGAATTAAACCATAGGTTATGAATTGAATTTCTTTGTTATCCTAAACTTTAGCTAACACTATTGTAATTGATGAATAGTTACATGCTAGACTTGCCTGAAATGCCATGTGTTTCTATGATGAAATATGATTAGGGTTTATAAACCCTAACGAGGAAAACAATTATAGTGTGGAGATTTGAATTTTAGCTTATATTATCTTTATGATTGGATAGATTCTAGCATTGGTTATGCATGCTAATTTGAGATAATTTTGGGTTGAATTTGTTATGTAAACTTTAATGGTGTTTATTTTGTTAGATATCCTAAGTGCAGACCTTTGGATAGTTCATCATGCACTTGTGTAGGCCATCAAGATGATGACTAAGGAAAATCCTCTGAAATAAAAGGAACTTGGTAGCCAAAATCACCCTTCAAACCATGATTGTACACCCAAAGGGAACATGTCGCTACCAAAGGAAGGATCAATAGGGATGACAAGATAGGAAGTGAGTGGGTAAGATAGGAAGGCAAGCAAGTGACCTTATGCTATGATAGGTTGGTAAGAAGGCTATTAGGGATTCCCTAAACAGAATATTACATGTCAGTGTTTCCTCATTGATTATAAATCCCACGTTATGCATGCTAACCTTTAAACTTAAGTTAGGGTTAGGGTTTCCTCATGGATTCTAAACCCTGGGTTATGCATGCTAACCCTTAAATCGTTAAAATTGCAACAAGTACAATAGCTCGTTAAAATTGCAAGTGCTCAATAGATCATTATAGAAGACAAATATTCATGAACTTGTTTCATTTTTTATTTGTCTAGGAAGAACAATTTTTATGGGACGTTACCATTATGGGATGTTATAATTTCAATTATGCATGTGGTTGAAGCATGTTAGTGGTGTTGATGGGACGTTGTCATCATATCGTATGAAGTCAACCTCTCTTGCAACTGACATAAAAGTATTTCCAGACAAGCATTTAGCATTATGACAGTCCTATATTTCACTTTTTAGCTATCCAGGACAAAGGTACAATCTTTTTAAGTAACAATCGGTGATAAACAATTTTATAAGTGACAAGTTTCCAAGACAATGGGACTGTTAAACCAAATCAAATTTCCAGTCAAGTAAAATGTCTTATGATAGTCCAAGACGTAATTTCTAATTAAGTAAAATGTCTTATGATAGTCAAAGATGTAATTTCCAGTCAAGCAAGAATGATAAGAAGTATATTCACTTGGCTTTTGATGACACAATGACTTGCAAGCAATTCAAGGATTTTTCTAGTATTTTTCCAAGTTATGGATGTTTATATACCACTGTCAAATTTGTTTAAGTATGGATAGGAATGATTGTTTATATATAGTCCCTTTAGGGTGTCTTTGTGCCACTTTAAATTGGGCTATGGACAAATTTGAGGTGAGGGGTTAGTGAGTGGGTAACATAGGAAGACAAGGAAGTGACCTTAGGATATGATAGTTGGGTAAGAAGGCTATTAGGGCTGTACTAAATAGGATATTACAGTGAATATGTTAGGGAATATTAGGATGAGTTAGTGGTGTTCTAGGGCTGTCCAAAATGGATATTACAGTCAGATATATAGGGAGAGTTATGGGGGTCTAAGTAGTGTGGAAATGAAAGGAATAAGCCTTTCTTTAGAGAGAGGGAAAGGCAGGATTCTAGGGCAAGGGTTTTAGCAAGGGTTAGGATAGAATAGAATGGTTTAGGTGTGTCTTATGGCTGCCTAATAGGTAGTGTTATAGTCTAGTTTGATAGACCGTCCTAGGGTTATTCAAGGATAGAAAATGGAGTAGAAGGCCAAAGGTTAGAATTACTATGTAAATACCAAACGAAAACAAGTTCTTTATATTGCAATTTGGACAATGAATAAGACTATATTTTTATGCATTTGTGTATTTTTTTGTTAACTAACCTACAGTGTTAATTTTTTTATGCATTTTATTATGAAATTACTGACTTTATTGCTTTGTGAACAATAGGTATTGCAAGCGCATCAATTCTAAACTACTATTGTAAAGAAGTACAAAATAATATATTAATATACAAAAATATCCAATCATATACAAAATATGGCACCTCGTGCCAAAATGCCACATCATGGCTAGTGTACATAGGAGGCTCTATCAATATTCTTTCCCACCCTCAGAGCTCCGAGGTTCAAATCCAAAATTTATCTTCCTCTTCTTCAAGCTAGAGGAAGCTCAGTTCACTCAGCTGCTTCAACCATCTCCCCTTGGGCTCTGAAATGATAACAATCAAATGTCAACTCCTATAGGAAATTATACAAGTATAAAACAAAATTTAAATATCAAAATTACGTTTTCAAATTTTAAATAGATCACCTGAGATGAGATCGTAAGTGGTGAGCGGGCTACCCTCCTCTGTGATCCAAGTCTCTCAGCAATCCCACATTGCAGCATTTAAACTGTAAGATAACTCATACAATTTACTGCTTGTTAACTTTCGTTAATATTGAATGAGATTTTCATAAACTAATCAATCTCACCGTGAACACACTAGGCTGGTCCTAGGGGCTGGCAGGTGGAGCAATCGACTGCTCCTCAGGGGTGGTAGGTGGAGCAGTGGGATGTGGAACCTGCTCTGATGCTAGGGTAGATGGCATAGTAGAGGATGTAGCCACATCAATGTTGGCTACAACACTATGGGTCACGGTGGGAGAGGGCGTGGACTAGACTGGGTGAAGTGGTGATGTACAATGATAAAGTCCAACTGGCTATAGAATGGAATGGGCCACCCTGGAAGACGAAACGAGGGTGGTGGGGGAATATGGAGGAGGGGTCTAATGTCTNATGTGGATGGATGGTGTAATGTGTTCATAGGGAGGAGGGTGGAAACATGGGAAACTGCAAGGGAGGGGGTGGATGGGTGGGGTGGGGGGGAGCATATGGATGGAAGTGTGGTGGTGAGTGGGAGGCAAGGGATGGATAGAACGAGGTGGGGAGGGATGCTTGGAAAGGGACATTTATGCCAGGGGATACACCTGGCATATATGGTGGGAAAAAGGCAGTCAGTGGAGAGATAGTGACACCGACGTGCCTATGTGGTGAGACCTGCATACATATTCATCTCATTGTGTGTTAGTACATAAAAAATATAACTATACAAATCTAAGCCATCAAAACTGAAAT
Organism: Pseudotsuga menziesii; assembly: GCA_001517045.1. Taxonomy (NCBI): domain Eukaryota; kingdom Viridiplantae; phylum Streptophyta; class Pinopsida; order Pinales; family Pinaceae; genus Pseudotsuga; species Pseudotsuga menziesii. The sequence continues at coordinate 451,797 of LPNX010792862.1, read as the reverse complement.
TAAATTTATACTTTATTACAAGATACCTGCTCACGAGGGGATCTGTTGATCCCTAGTGAGGATGGCTGGTCACTCAATCCTGCAAACACCTGTTCATTTTCACAAAAATATTTAGATTCAATTAGTAAATATTAACTAAATACAGGCTGGCAATTTAAATAAATATGCAACGATTGACATCCAATTACTACTAACATTAAATTTAATTACTATAATAAAACTACCTGTGTGTATGTTATCGCGATGTCCTCAGCAGCTACCATGGCTCCATCTAGGTTGAAGGAACCAACTTCCTCCCACCCGTGTGTTGGAGACTTGGCACTGAATAAACGTACATTAAAAAAAATAAAGTCATCAACATATGATTCTAAGTTAAATTTATTAGAAATTATGACATTAAATAAAACAATGACTAACTTGGTGTAGGTAGCTTTGTGTGCCATGCTCCTACGTGGGAACCTGGCATGGATTCCCACAACGAGAAAAATGATGTGGTACTGATCTCATCGATATAGATGGATCCACCTGAATACCACCTATATCTACTCTCCCTCGCCCACCACCAGTAGACTGTGTAGAAGTGTGTCTCTCGAGGGGGTCATGCTCGCTGTGCGAGGACATGGCCACAAATTTGGTATGCCTAAGAAGGTGCCGTGTGGCACATCTGATAGACTCATGGATCACATCTAGTCTACTACCTAACCCAGGGGGTTCAGGAGGTGGGTTTGGCTCTCACCTAGGTGCAGCAGGTCCTTTGAGTGGGTTTCAGTGGGCGTGAGATCAATCTTGGGAAATTGCAAGGGAGGGGGTGGATGGGTGGGGTGGGGGGGAGCATATGGATGGAAGTGTGGTGGTGAGTGGGAGGTAAGGGATGGATGGAATGGGGTGGGGAGGGATGCATGTAAAGGGACATTTATGCCAGGGGCTACACCTGGCATATATGGTGGGAAAAAGGAAGTTAGTGGAGAGATAGTGACACTGACGTGCCTATGTGGTGGGACCTGCATACATATTCATGTCATTGTGTGTTAGTACATGAAAAATATAACTATATGAATCTAAGCCATCAAAACTGAAATTAAATTTATTCTTTATTACAAGATACCTGCTCACGAGGGGATCTGTTGATCCCTAGTGAGGATATCTGGTCACTCAATCCTGCAAACACCTATTCATTTGCACAAAAATATTTAGATTCAATTAGTAAATATTAACTAAATACAGGCCGAAAATTTAAATAAATATGCGACGATTGACATCTAATTACTACTAACATTAAACTTAATTACTGAAAGAAAACTACCTCTGTGTATGTTATCGCGATGCCCTCAGCAGCTACCATGGCTCCATCTAGGTTGAAGGAACCAACTTCCTCCCACGTGTGTGTTGGAGACTTGGCATTGAATAGATGTACATTAAAAAAAATCAAGTCATCAACATCTGATTCTAAGTTAAATTTATTAGAAATTATGACATCAAATAAAACAATGACTAACCTGGTGTAGGTAGTTCTGTGTGCCATGCTCCTACGTGGGAACCTGGCATGGATGCCCACAACGAGAAAAATGATGTGGCACTAGTCTCATCGATCTAGATGGATCCATCGGGAAACCACCTATATCTACTGTCCCTCGCCCACCACGAGTAGACCGTGCAGAAGTGTGTCTGTCGAGGGGGTCATGCTCGCTGTGCGAGGACATGGCCACAAATTCGGTATTCCTGATAAGGTGCTGTGTGGCACATCTGATAGACTCATGGATCACATCTAGTCTACTACCTAACGCAGGGGGTTCAGGAGGTGGGTTTGGCTCTCACCTAGGTGCAGCAGGTCCTTTGAGTGGGTTTCGGTGGGCGTGAGATCAATCTTGGGCTGAGCCAAAACCGACACCCTAGAACTCAGTGATGATGAAGTAGTTCACATGGAACCCTAACACAAAATCAGCACACCGTTTCCTGAGAAAATACTGTGGGACCTCAACATTATTGCATGGAGGCTTTTCGAATACCATGAACCATCTGTTCCTCCAGTTTTCTCTCCATGGCTGGTAGTTACACCAATCCATGCAAACTCGCCTCTTCGTCACATCTAGAGGTTTTCCTGTTCTAGGATATGTAAATTTTCTCCACATTTGGGCTTTTGTGATATTTAGGTTTTTAATATCCTCTTTGGACATACCAGTGCTATAATGCTCTCTCATTCGAACCCTCTATTCGCTCAAACTGGTTATCTCAATATAGGCAATGTTGATAGATTCTATAATGTTTTGTATTGATGTGGCGAGGGAAACCTGAGAGGGTTACCTCGTGTTCTTTAGTTCATCACTTAAAATTCTTAATCGGTTTAAATTCCTGTGTAATTCATCTTCGGGGTTTTCTTCTTTGTTTAATTCAGGGTTTTCTTCGTTTAATTCGGGGTTTGGGTTCTATGTTTGGTTTGTTTCATTCATTTATTCAGATGGTTCATTGGTATTGGTCATTTTGGTTAAGTAATTTGTACCTGTAGTATCAAATTTTTCCCATTTCAATTGATTTTCAATTTCTTTTTTATTTTGTATTTTATTTTAAAAACAATAAAACAATGAAATAAACAAAAAAATCGCATTCCTACTCTATTTACCTTACTACAGCATCGTTTTAGGTGATTTGCACAAGTTGGTTGGGCTCCTTGGGGGTCAAAATCGTCTCCTTGGAATCGAATTTGGCTCCTCCTTGCATGCTGGCGGGTTGCAAAACAATAAAAACTATTTTTTTTTAATACATAGGGACGCGCCCAACCTGCGCGCGCGGCCAAATGCGCATGCGCGTCCAAATGTGTGTGCACGTCCTGAGGCACGTGTGTGCTCTTATTTCCCACACTAGCAATCCGGCATGGAGGTTCGTGAGTCCGAAGTGGAAGCACACGTGTGCATCTGCTACGTGTGTGTGTGTTGTTGATTTAGCCCGCTTACACGCTCCCATTACATCATGATTGGGTCGTAGCTTCGTACGGGTGCCCAATATATTATTTATACTAGAATCTTGGTTTGAAATGGATCTATGTTAGTTTTTTATTTTTATTTAAGTAAATATGTAATTTATATTTTTCATTTTTTATTTTTTAATATTTTTTACTTATATAGTCTAATCTCCCTCATATTGGGTTAGAGAATACCTAGCTTCTCTGGATGTAATCATTGTACTTTTTCATATTGAGTAAATAAATAGTACATCATTATATAAATCTATAATCTATTCTTTATATTTTTTACATTAGTAAAAAAATTGTTTATTTTCTTATTTAGTATTAATGTTAGTGTTAGATTGTTTATATAGATTTTGATTAAATTTTTTTAAAATTGTACTTTTTATAAATCTTCAAATAAAAACATTGTATTATCTTCAAATAAAAACATTGTATTTTTATTAAATCTAATTTGCTTTAAATTATAAAATCATTAAATACAACTTTGTATATAGATTTAAAAAATTCAAATATCATAATAACAATGAAATATAAAAGGTACCAATAACATCCATAAGAAATTACCTTTCAACCTTTAGTAAGAAAGGTAATGTTATGACCCCATATATTATCATAATTCTTTTCCTCGCTATGGTATGCTATTGACATTGGTTATCATTATAAATATTTGAAAATAAAACCTTATCTCTCGTTTTTGAGACGAGAAATTTCAGAAAATTGGTAGCCACTAGCCATTATATAATTGATGTTATCATGACATTTGTATATCCTAAATAGGACATTAGATAATATACTAATTTCCTTCCATATAAATCAAATTGTGATATTTGATCGAAGTTATCAAAATAAATTGATTGATTTTATATAAAAATACTAAAAACAAACAAGCAAATAAGATAACAAGAATGAAGTACTATCAAAATATCAAAATGTTTAAGTTCCAATTATTATTTACTAATTATATACTAAGAAAAAAAATTATAAAAAAATGACTTAATAAATAAGAGACACGGGTGGCATTGTCCCTATGGTAAGTAGTTTGCAAAACAAGAAACTGAGAAATGAATTTAGAAATTATGTATTAAGGTATTAAGTGTTCACCATCCTATGTGCATACAATGGCAAAAAATGACTTAAAATGGTCTATCAAAAACCTTTACATATTACATGTATACCCCCGAAAAAAATATTTGTGGTTTTATATATATATATATATTCAAACATTTATAGTTTAAAGAATAGTTATTATGTCATTACTGTAAGGACATGAAGCCTCAGCGAAATTTGTTACCAAGCAATTTGATGTTAATTAACTAACAAGTACTATATTTCAATGAATGCAATATTGTAGTATCAAATGCAAAATATAATGATCAATAAACTATTGCATTGAAAAGTTCAAATGGTAATGGTGGCAAGAAGGCCCTCACATATTTAGCCATGGAAAAATACATTTGCATTAGGATTGACATGATTTTTTTTATTAAGTTATGATCCAAGAAGAAATTAGCATTGCAAATAATAGTGCACTAAAAGCCTTCACCAAATAGTAAACCATATTTTATAATTTTACACCTAAATGTGACAATGGTATCCACAAGAAGCAAATTAATTTGGCTATGGCATGCTCGTGCAAGATATTGATTCAATAACAAGTCCCATACTTTAATAAATCAAACATTGCACCCTCTATTAAACCATAACTATCAATGTTGTCTAGCTCTAAAATGACGAGTAAGAAAAAAGAAAAAAACCAGGAAGCTATCACATGAAAATTTCAAATGGAAATTATTATGGTTTCTAAAGAGACAAGATACACTTATAATTGCATCAATACTGACTTGATGAAAAAAAATGAAAACATGTTAAAAAAGCATCAAAGGTTCAATTCTAGTGACAAGAAGGTCCTCTTATACAAAAACCTAAAATTGGCCATTAAAAAGTACATTTTGCATTAGGATTTGCATGTCTGTTATGTTTCAAAAGTTGATGATATTCTTGGTTCAATTTACCTATTGTCCTCGTGCATTTTATCTTTAAATTTAGATACTTCCTTTTATGAAATTATTATGTATGAAGATGTTAACATTGCAAATAAGGGTGCATTGGAAACTTTTTCCAAATAGTAAGAAGCATGTAAGGGTGAATGAAGATCGTGACAACATGATATATTGCTGTAATTTCAATATTTTCTAATTTTACAACTAAATGTGACGATGATATCCAATGCAAAATATAATAACCATCAAACTATTCCATGGAAATGTTCAAATGAAAATTATTAAGGTTTTAATACGTCCAATCTGCACTTATAGCTACATAATGTTTGGATTGATGGAGAAAATTGAAAATATCTTGAAAAGGCATAACAAGTTCAATGCTAATGGCGAGAAGGTCCTCCCATATTTGGCCATGGATAAACACATTATCAATGGGGCATAACTGTCAATATTCTCTAGTTCTAAACTGATGAGCATAAAAAATCAAATTACCAGCAAGATATCTTATAAAAAAGATTAGATGAAAAATATTAAGGTTTCTAGAGATCCAAGTCGTAGTTAGATTTATGTCAATACTGACTTGTTGAAAGAAATTGAAAATATGTTAAAAAAGCATCACAATTCCAATGTTAATGACAAGAAGGTACTCCCATATGAAAACTTGAAATTGTCATGGAAAAATATATTTTGCATTGGGATTTGCATGCCTATCATGCCATAGAGGTTGATGGTATTATTGCACCAACTTGTGGGGTGTCTTTGCGAATTTTCCCTTTTAGTATAGAGATTATTTTTTAAGAGACCACAACACAAAAACTAACTTTGCATGTGGTATGTTGATGCAAGAAATAAAAATACGATGTCTTGAAGGAGTTAAACTTTTATGTATAATTCCATTAGAAGGTGAATGCAAGGATTTGAACCTTCAAGGCCTACTGAGACCATAGGTTGTCCTTAAGCATTGAATGGACTGCGTAAGAATTTGCACTAGGATAGAATGGATGTGTAAAAAAACTTCCATGAGAATAGAAAATAACAATAGAGAAAATGTGGTACAAAGTACCAGCAAAGATATTAACTTAAATTGTGTAAATAACCATATGCAATAAGGCTTGAAATTATTTGGATCTATATAAAATAGAACAATGTATAGAGGTAACAGGGTGTCTAACAAATAACTATAGAATACTTTTGAACCATGCATCTCCTCTATGACAAATCCATTGTCTTACTAGTGATTACTATCTATGAAATCCATTTGTTTTTTTGCTCTATTTCAAGAACAAATGAGTACATAAAACATAAACACAAATTGATAGGCATTTACATTTACTGCTATTGAGAAATTCAGGATTATGGAGTCTTTCTTTGGAAACTACAAATATCTATGTGTCAAATGAAGCAAGAATAGTTAAGTGTCCACAAAAAAACCTATGAAACTTTAGAAATGCATTGAAGAGAAATAAGATCATCTAAATCCAAAGGAAATAAAGTATTAGGTTTGCTACTTTTTCTATTTTTCTTATGATGTGACTACCTTGGGTAATTTTTGTATGTGCATCGAAGTAGTCTATTGTTGTTTGGAAGGTATAGAGATAGATAAAATATGATTGAACACAATGGGATTTAGTACATTGTGTGCTACTGGCATCAAATGCTTAAAGTTTCTATCATTTTTAGAATCAAATCTTGTTTATTTTGGTGTTATTGATCTCATTTTCCTGAAAGAGGAAACAATGAAAATAGTCAATAAGATTCATTTCCATTTGTTGTCATATAGTTACTATTAGATTCACTAGTACCATTGGATCCACTTGTCTTAATGGGGCCACATGTACCAGTAACTAGAGTGTGGGGAGCACAGATAGAGGATAACTGCAAGTTATTGCACATCCATGCATAAGTATATGCACCTCCTATCCCATACCCTACAATTTAGGATCCACTGGGAGTGTTGGAACCAACCTCCTTCAGTTGTTGACAAATGGTGACTAGTCAATATTAGTTATGCTTCAGCTACATTCAGTTAAATGTCCTCTAGTTCAGTTAGTGCAAGTCTCACATGGATGCATTTGGGAAGGCTCCTATTCTCACCTAATTCTCACCTACCACCTCATTTAGACTAATTTAACTGATTATAAATGATTGAGACACTAGATTAGCAATTGGAGATTAGCTAGTCAGCTCTAATATTGATTTAGACACTTCTTGTTAGCCATGCAATGAGACTGAGTTGGTGATTCAAATCCTATCCACATGATTCAAATTCTCCTATATGTAACACTGTTGTATACTAGTGATATTTATGAAGTTTATAATGTAATTATACTGAGCAATACTTGTCTGTTTCCTGTGGTTTTTGTTTTGTTCGGTGGGATTATTCATTCCTTTTACACTGCATAATAACTAAAATCTAATGGCACTCATTACCTAAAGATCAATGGAACATTAATTATAACATGGTACCAGAGCCTCTTCAAGAAATATTCAAATATTTCTACTCTCCATTGTACATCAGAAGCAACTGGGTGTTTATAGAAGTCTCGCAAATATTTCCTTACCTGCTTTGAATTCATTCAGAGTGGCGATGCGGGCATGACAGGCCCTGAAAAAAGGGGTACATGTCAGAGGGAAGGCTTGATTCTAACATAGTGTGAATTGTTTTTGTTTTTCCAATGTTTTCTTACAAGTGCTATGTAGCTTGATTCAAGAAATGGATCGATCGAAAGGAGAACTGATGGAGAATCAATCATTCTTATCTTGGATCCTAACGCCCTTCAACTATGTTGATTGGAGGGAATATATGCATGTCTCCTTGCAGAACCTTGGCATGTATCGGATGACAATGGTCCAAGAGACTAAACCTAATCATCCTACTGAGAAGAAAAAGTTCTTGAACCGATGAAGCCTTTGGCTTCCTTTGTGCTCACATCTTTAGAGACCCCCTCTTTCATCTTGAGGGAATTAAGGCTCCCAAATAATCTTGGGAGAAGATCAATTCAATGTTTGGTAAGAAATATGAGATTTGGGGACACATTCTAGACAACGAGCGAATATCATTGCATCCCAGCAATTTCGAGACCATAAAACAATTTTTTACCAAATTCAAGTCTCTTGCACTACAATGTAAGCAGTGTGGAATGTAGAGAAAGGAAAGATAAAATTATGCTCTCCATACTCAAAAAACTTGGTTCTAATTATTTTGTATTTATATCTACCTTCAATTCCGGAAGAGCTTGCATTCCTAATTGGAAGATGCCTACACTTGATGGCTTTGTTGAGTCCTTAATAGAGAAGCAAGAAAAGTTGGTCCAGATGGGAGTCTTGAAAACTTCCAAAAACCAAGCTCTAATGGTGACATAATATATCAATGTGCAAGCTAAATGGGGGCATAAGTAGAAGGAGCCTAAAGCATCTGATTTGAATCCTAAAGAGAGTCAGAAGTCTTCTAAGGGAGCTTTGGGCTCCAAGAAGAAGAAATTTTTTGAAAAGACAAAGTGTCCCTATTGTATGAAGGGATTTCATCTAGAGAACTCTTGTATGAAGAATAAGATTGATGAGCTATCTTCCCTCCTTGAAAAGAACAACATTTCTCTTCCACGTGGAGAAAAGAAGTCTAATGTTGTACCATAGAAAGATGATCATGAGAGGTTCCATGCATTGAAGGTTGTCCTTATTGAGTAGACAACCTACTTGATTGATTTTGGAGCATCCAACCACATGGTTCCTCTAAGGAATCCTTATCTACCCTCACACTATCAAAATAGACTAACATTCACATCGGAAATGACTTCCAAATTCTAGCAGCAGGAAGAGGTTCAGTTAAAATCTAGCATGGTGAGTTCAAAAATGTTCTCTATGTGCCCTCCCTGGTAGATAATTTTTTGTATGTTTATCAAATTACCCATATAGGATCTCCCAATAGAGTTACATTCATCTCAGGATTAGTTGAAATCACAAAAAGGCTACTAGAAGGATCATAGTGAAAGGTATTGCTAATCATACTACTAAGGCTTATGAGTTCTCACATTTTTTGCTTGTCTCACCTCCTACATCTTTATTGACTCATGCTAACAACACTAGTAAGATATGGCATGAGATATTTGTGCATCTCAATTTCAAATATCTTCAGCAACTCCATTAATGGTTGTAGGTATTTACTCACTTTTATTGATGATTGTTCTAGGTTCTACTGGATATACTTTATGAAACAGAAAATCAAAGGTCTTTGAAATTTTTAAATTTTTTAAAGCTATGGTTGAGAATAGTTTCAAGAAAAAGTTCAAGTCCAACAGATCTGATAAAGGAGGATAGTACAGTAGAAGAGACTTTCAACATTATTGTGAATCTGAGGGATTTGAATGGAACACTCAATTCGATACACACAACAGCATAATGGTGTGGCTAAAAGGAAAAATGGATCACTGAAGGAGATGACAACATGTCTTCGCCATGCCAAGAATGTTCCTCCTTCTCTTTCAGAGGAAGTTATAATTTGTGCTTCCTATTTCCAGAATAGGGTTCCTCATAAATCAATGGTTGGGACCACTCCATTCGAAGAACTGCATGGGCATAAGCTCGATGACTCTCACTTGAGAGTTTTTGGTTCCAATGCTTGGGAAAGAATACCCATTGATAAGAGAAAGGAATTACAAGATCAATGTAGCAAAGGCATTCTATTGGGATATGTAGAAGACACAAAATCTTACAAGTTGATGGAGGTTGCAACTAGGAAATCCTTCAGTGAGCGAAGTGTCCAGTTTGAATAAGATCAGTTGTGTGAGCCACCACCATCAGAAGCACAAGAAGGTATAACCACTCTTCCACTACCTTTTGATGATGATTATTTGTTACATGTTTCAGATACAGATGAAGAGGATCAAGATCAACATGATATTGGAATTGAGGATGATTCTCATGAGATTCTAGATCAATATCTAGCAACCATTCCAAAAAAAATTATTAATCCTAGATGGGCTCAAAATATCATTGGTACAGTTAGGGATGGTGCTAGAAATCCATAACTTAGAAGGATAACTAGGTCCTAGTATCAGAATGAGCATGTTTCTCTCTCACACATATATTTGCTTCCCACAGAGTTGTGCAACAAATTTCCAGGAAAGTGCTCATGATGATAGCGAATGATTAGCCACTTGGCCCACAGAAGAAGAAAACTGATCATTTTACATATGTTACATACAGAATAAACACATACATCATCCATTAGTTCAGAAGGACATTGATAGGTTCACATGCACAGCTTTAGGATGCTGCTCCACAGAAGAACCATTATGTTGCAAAGAAGATGCAATTTTGCGGGAGAGTTTTTTTTTTAAATTATTTTCTAAGGAGGTAACTTCTTTTCTTATAAAGATAGCTTGTATTTTCATGTTCCTACTTATTTTGAGGTGGGGTTATTCCAATGAGGTTTTCCTCTATTTCCTCGGTTTATTGAGCAACATTTTTTAATTCTTTTAGATTTGTGTATGGGTGAATTTTGGGTTTGCTTCCAAGGTCCACAGTTGTCCAAATTAGGATTATGGGGGGGGGGTGTTAGGATTTATAATCCTTCATTTTCCAAACTAGTATATTAGATTGTATTTTCCTAACTTAAGAGTCATATAGTTATTATTGGGTCCACTTGGCCTAATGGGGCAACATGTAGTAGTCACTAGAGTGTGGGAAACACATATAGAGGATAACTGCAATTGATTGCACATTCATGCATCAGTCTATGCACCTCATATACCAATATCTACAATTTAGGAGCCACTTGGAGTGTCGACACCAACCTCCTTCAGATGTTGGTAGTTGGTGACTAGTCAATCTTAGTTATGCTTCAGTTACATATAGTCAGGTGTCCTCTAGTTCAGTTAGCGCTAGTATTGCATGGATGCATGTGAGAAGGCACATATTATCACCTACTTCTCACCTACCACCTCAGTTAGAATAAGTTAACTAATTGTAACTAATTTAGATACTGGATTAGACAACTAGAGCTTAGCTAGTCGGCTCTGATAGTGATTTAGACACTTCTAGTTAGCCATACAATCAGCTGGAGTTGGTGATTTGAATCCTATCCACATGATTCGAATTATCCTTTATGTAACAATGTTGTATACTGCTGGGATTAATGAGTTTTATATTTTAATTATACTGCACAATACTTGTCTATTTCCTATGATATTTTTTTTGTTCAGTGGGTATTGTTCATTCCTTTTACACTGCATAATAATTTGTAATATCCCAAATTTTGGACCTAACACTTATGGGCATGAGCCCCGTTGATTATGATGTTACCTTGATTTTGTATTTTGATATACTGGGTCAAAGACCCCACTGCATATGAACATGATGATTTCTTTTATATATAGGGTGTGAGCAAATTGCATGTGATATATGGATATGTTTTCTTGTGTTGGGCGTGGACCCTGAAGCACACGATCAATGAGATGTTTTGTGTTGAGCAAGAAGCTTTGGAGCACATGGGTAAATTGATGATTTTTGTTGAGCAAGAAGCTCTGGATCACATGAATACTTATATTCTTATTGAGCAAGAATCTCCGGAGCACATGAGTTTTCAGACATTTGTGTTGAGCATGAAGCTCTGGTACACATGAAAAGATAAATTGGGAGTGTTGGGAATAAGCTCTAGAGCCTTCCATGTTTATATTGAGAATAAGTTCTGGAACATCAGATCCTTGGCCATTGTATCCCTAGGTGTATCCTACAAGTACATCCTAGCATTAGTGTTGAGAAAGGAACTCTGGAATTGCACTAAGTTTGTAACTGTTTATTTATTTGTAACTTCGAAATGTATTCACTTGTATATTTCATATATTGTATTTCATTGTACCTCGATGTTCCTATCAGGTGAGTCGTTAATATAATAAAGTCAGGGAAATAGTACCCACAATTTAGTAGAGGTTAACCCACATTGTTGATCACGGGGGAAAAGTCCCCATAGTTGAGGGGCTCTAGGGTTATTAGACTCTCCTAGAGATGTCAGCCCTAGTAAGTAATTGTCAATTCATAAACTAGTATAAATAGAGAGTGAGACTCTCTATTTGTCACATAAACTAACTCAACTGGGGCACATGAGTGTGAGAGGAAGTGCTCACACAAGTGAGAGAGAGATCAGCTGTCTGAGATCATCTTTATGTCTTTGGGTTTTACTGCTACCGTTGGTTCTCATTCTATCTTTGAGGAAGTTGAGGGGTTTTCTCCTTTATGGTTTCCCCGAGGAAAATTCTTTGTGTCTCTTATCTCTTGTGATTTTTTCTTTGCATGTTATTCACTCAAATAAGATCCAAGATCATATTTCTTAAATGACAAAAATCTAACATGGTATCAGAGCTAAACTGAGAAGAATACACTGTGCAGCTGCAGAAGCTAGGGATTCTTAATTTTTGGGTCTCTCTCTACAATCCATCAGAAAATGGAGGCTACCTAACTCTCCATTGAAGGGCACATATTTCTATCGAAGCAGAAGTTGATTCGGGGCATTTTCAGTTACAACTATGGGAAATTAGGGCTTTTCACAAAAGAGGAATTTTTGAGTGAGCCAAGCACAATATTTATCTCCCCATTAAAATAGAAGTTTATAGACCAAGTTTGAAGTTTTTGGTTGAGTAAAACTCTCGGAAAGTCAAACCCTAGTTTGAGCACAGGCTTGAAAAACCCTAAAATACTAAAATGGGTAGTTTTCGCACATTCTATATATATCGGTATTTAAGAAGTATCAGGTGCCAAAATTTTTGTATGAAATAGATAAAATCCTTATGTACCTTGTGTTAAAATTTCAGCCTTAGATTCAGTATATTATGGGAGATATGATTCCTCCAAATCAGGGTTCCATCCTCTTCCACGATTCATCCCTAAACAGGACACCTAGGGACAATTGTTTTATCTCGGGATACAAAGGTCCAAATGAAATTTTACAAGATGTTCCAGATAGGGCACAAATTGTAATTTTTGTGGTAAAATTTTTAGACCCTGAAAGTAAAACAGTGACACGTGTAAGTACGTACAATATCACTATGCTGAACAGTCCTGAAATAAATGAACTTGAGAAAACAGTTAAAGAATGTGAAGATACAAAATACAAAGACCATACAGTCATACTTTACAAGGGTCTATCAAATAAAAAAAAAATTGAATCAATAAAAGAAGAAGTGGAGAATGCAAAAGCTGTGATAACCAGCTTGAATGTCCTCCCATGATCATGGGATTCATTCATTCAAGGAATGTGTGCCAGAATGAAGTGATTACTTTTAGAAGACTCTAGGAAGAGCACACATAAGAAGAATCTTGACTCATAATAAGAGAAGAGAAAATGGGAGCAATTGAAGGTCAAGCTCTCACAATCCAAATAAGATCCCTCAAGCGATGAGGAATATAAAGGACTCAACTATTGAAGAACCTCTTATCCATCCTAACACTTGGATAAGAAATGATGTTGTCATAAATGAAGAAGATGATGAAGCTGGAGGCTCAAGAAGGAGTCTAACCATGAAACAAATAAATATAAGTAATCAATTGTCATTTCATGATATTATTTTGTTAGGCATTTGTTTATATTCAGTTGATGTGTTATGCATGATAGAATGTTTGCATTAATGACAAAATACTACTATTATGCATGTGATGGGTAAGTAGCCCATGGTGCTATAAAAATATCCATTGCTACTTATCTAGAATGAAACCTCTTTGCTGACATATTGGATTAGTGCACAATATCAATGAAGTCTTGTTAGAGATGGAAGGCATCTAGAAAGTTTCCGTGAGATATGGATGAATGTTGTATTGGCTAAAATGGTTGCATGATTATATATTTATGCATAAAAATTTGTCATTATGAATATGCCTTATGAAATGTTTCTAACCATACAAATAATGCATTTGACTTGTAGGAAAGATCGCGTACAATCTCCTACAAGAAAAGAAGGATGAGACTTGTTCTGAAGAACAAGTGACGATAGTTTGAGAAAGAATCCAAGGCGAAGAATAATATGACGATACTTTCAAAGAAAGAAATAGGCCTTAGACACACTCTAGTTATGTGACAATGTTGAGTGACATTATTGATGCAGATTCTTCCATCTATGAACAAGTAGCCAAGAAGAAAGGGAAGGAGAGTACAAGTTCAAGAAGAATGATGTCTAGGATGTGGTATCTACAAGTAGATGGAAACATCGTTGGATACAAGGAAATATTCATAGCATGAGGCTTCTCAAAGAAAGAAGGCATAGACTATGAAGAGACATTTGCTGCCACTGGAAGTTAAGACACATGACAGGTAGAATCATGTGTGCAAAATTAAATAAGGTCTTGTATGAGCTCAGAAGTAACTCATGGGATAACACATACATGAGGAGCTTGAAGATCACCTAGAGTGATGAAGATATTAACCTTTGCTACAAGGTTGAAGATGAAATAACGCTTTTAATATAGAGGATATTGGTATCAATTAAACCTAGATTGATACATAGAATATTAGTAGCAGAGGAAGCTACATGTCACCCCAGTACAGAATGTTTCAATACATAGAGTATGAAAGGTAGAGGGAGAATGATGCTCCACTTCAGAGAGAGTGACTGCAGAATATCCTAAGGTTCAACACGGTATGACAAGATGGACAACTTACTGATGGATATAGGATTTACTAAGATTAAAGCATATTCCAATATTTGCTTCAAGGTTGAAGACGGAATACTAGTGATCCTCATGTTATGTGTCGATGACTTATTCCTCGCAGAAAAGAGGAACTCATTAAAGTCACAATAAGGAGATTTGCTACCAATTTTGAGATGAAGGACTTGGATATGATGCACTACTTTATAGGCATAGAGGTGTGGCCGAATGAATATGGAATATCCCTTCGACAAGGGAAGTATGTAGTGGAGATCATGAAGAGGTTCAGGACTGCAAGGCCATGACTACACCTATGGCATCGAACTTGAAGCTATTGAGTGATGCTTCATCAGATATGGTTGATTCCATGATGTATCATAAGATGATTTGTTCCTTGATGTACCTGATGTATATAAGACCAAATATTTCCTTTGCTGTGAACACATTGAGCCAGTTCCTAACAGATCCTAGACATGTTCAGCTGATGGTTGCAAATCTTACAGTGAGGTACCTAAAGGGTACAGTTTATTATGGGCTCTGGTATGAGGTGAATCAGAACATTAACCTAGAGGGTTATGTGGATTTGGATTGGCAAGGAAGTGGCATTGATAGGAAGATCACTTTGGGGTGCTACTTCAGTATGAGATTGGGTGTGATCTCTTGGTTTACCAGGAAGTAGTCCTGCATGGCATTGAGTACAGCCGAGAGAGGAGCATTGAATCTCCAGTTTGTGATCTAGATCGAGATATATCGAAAGAGGGAGTTCTAGCATAGCCGATGAGACAGGATGTCTGACCATAAAATCCTGGTAAAGATCGTGGGTTGCTCAGACATAAATGGTCCTATAGGTTTTCCTTGGATGTAATCATTCCTGGTGAAGCTCATAGTTTATCCTTGGATGTAATCATCCCTGATGTGATTCTATACTAGAAATGGTGAGAGTGAAATTTGAGACTTTAGGGAGAAGCTTGGTGTTCTCCAGATCGAGGTTCCCTCCAAAGGGAAGTGATGAGTCCGTGAGCCCTTCTAACATGAATGCTGGATTGCTTCCTCTCATGGTCATATGTAAGTGTAGATCCCTTCTGACATGAATGTTGGATTGGTTCCTCTCATGGTCAGATGTAAGTATAGAGTCGTTCCAACATGAATGCTGGATTGGCTCCTCTCATGGTCAGATGTAAGTGTAGAGACCTTCTGACATGAATGCTGGATTGGCTCCTCTCATGGTCAGATGTAAGTGTAGAGCCTTTCTGACATGAATGATGGATTGCTTCCTCTCATGTTCAGATGTAAGTGTAGAACCTTTCTGACATGAATGTTGGATTTGTTCCTCTCATGGTCACATGTAAGTGTTGGGTGTGCCTTTTTGACATGGATGATGGATGTGTTCTTCAAATGGTTAGATGTAAGTGTTGGGTGGGAATTTCTGACATGGATGTTGGATGTGTTTCTCCCATGGTCATATATAATTTCTAAAGAAGATGAAGACCTACATGGAGGCTAAGCCTACAACCAGCATGAAAAAGAGCTATCTCTATAGAACTTCCTGTGATGATTAGAATTGAGAGATATCACCATTTAATCGAGATAGCAAAGCAGTGGTGATGATGATCTAGTGATGATCTAGATTTGATGATGATCCAGTGATGATCCAGTATCGATGATGATCCAGATTTGATGTTGATCCAGTTTCAATGATGATCCAGATTTGATGATGATCCAGTTTCGATGATGATCCAATTTTGATGATGATCCAGTGATGATCTAGTTTCGATGATGATAGATTTTTGATGATTATCTAGTGACAAAGACTTGTACTGATGTATTGTGTCAAGAGAATACCTTCCTAGTTGAGAGGAACTGTTGATGTATTTGTAACTTCAAAATGTATTCTCTTGTATATTTCATATATCGTATTTCATTGTACCCTGATGTTCCTATCAGGAGAGTCATTAATATAATAAATTTGGGGCAACAGTCCCCACAATTGAGTTGAGGTTAACCCTCCTTGTTGATTAGGGGGAAAATTCTACACAATTGAGGGGTACTAGGGTTATTAGACTCTCCTAGATATTTCGGCCCTCGTAAGTAATTTTCAAGTTGAAAACTAGTATAAATAGAGAGTTAGACTCTCTATTTATCACATACACTCACCCAACTGGGGTACATGAGTGAGAGAGGAAGTGCTCACCGAAGTGAAAGAGAGATCAGCTATCGAATATCATCTTTATGTCTTTGGGTTTTACTGCTGCCATTGGTGCTCATTCTATCTTTGAGTAAGTTTCGGGGTTTTCTCCTTTATGGATTCCCTGAGGAAAATTCTTTGTGTCTATTATCTCTTATGATTTTTGTTGTGCATGTTATTCTCTCAGATAAGATCCTAGATCATATTGAGTAAATGATAAAAATCTAATAGTAACTCCCTGTTTATAGCGTTGAGTGTGGGCTTTGGATAAGCTCTAGGAGTTACTGAAAATAATAAATTATTGCGAGTGAAAATGTCTCAAGTAAACTATTGATCTCATCTGACTTATTTATAAGTGATTAAATGAAATTTCAAATTTCTGTATTCTCATCAAGTACTGAATAACTACCATGTTATACGAGGGAATCCAACATGCAAGAATGTTTAAAGTTGCCTAGCCTAGTAGACCTAACCATTTACCTGATGACCTTAATGAAGAAAGTGTCATATGTTTAGGGATCATAATATGTGATACTTAAGACAAATGTTAACAAATAATATATTATTATATATTTTATACACGGTATGTATAAAGAGTAAGCATAGTAATAATATTAATAATGTAAGAAAGAAGGAAAATCTCCATCTGTTATTATTATTACTAAGAGAAAAATAAATTTTATAATACCTACAAAAGTTCAATTAGGAACTAGTTAAAATTTCCTAAGTTAAAATATTAAAAGCACCTAAATTAAATAAAAAGGGTTAAATAAAGAAATCAAATGATTATTGATTTAATTGCCCCTTTGAGTGAAAAGTCTTTCTATAACGTTCCAAGCCAAAGAGAGGCTTGGGGATCTCTTCCATCTTTTGGAATCATTATTCTTCCTAATTATTCTCAAGAAATTTATTAGAGAACATTTTCCTACGAGGAAAAGGAGAACTGATCCAGATCTGATATACTAGTTAGGGAAGCCTTACCTTAAGACCTCTAAGATACTTGCATGTTGGAACCAGCTCGAGGGGATCCGGATTAAAACCAAGAATGGTTCCGGGTCGTGGTTGGGTGGAACATGGTAGTTCCTAAGTGATTCAGTCATCTATACAGAGGTAAGATTTTTCTATGAATTTTTAATGTTGGGTAATTGAGTGTGCAGGTTTCAGCCATTGGAATAGCTTCACCTTTCAGGTATGAAGATATTGACTGCCTATTTCATTATCTAGAATAATTGTTGGTTATATTATTCAAGTGTTTATGTTATATTCTAACCATATGTTTACCATTGTTTTCCTGTAAAAATATTTAAGGGTTTGCATTTTATTATAAACCCTATATCTGTAAATTTATTCTTGTTTAAGAAATAGTTAGGATGTATTTCTGTTATATCTAGTTCTGTATGTATTTACTGCATACACTTTGTTTTCCTAAAAACTAGAATTTATTCTATCAGTTCCTTTATGTTTATTATTCTATGAACTCTACTAGAAGCTTTCATATTACCAGCAGAGATATGTTTAGTAGTAAAAGACAAGTTCAGCTTTACGCTTCAAACAAAACCTTAATATAAAGTACAGTTAACCAAAGTACAATAAGAAGAAACTAATAAATAAATCATTATATAAATATCGAGTTTAAATAGAACCATAATCTAATTAAGAAATATTATAAACTCAGTATTATATGTTTAGGAATAATCATATATTCAAAATATTAAAGCTAAGATAAAAGCCAATGAAGATATCTTAGGGTCTATATAAACATATTCCTATTAAGAACACATTGTTCATTAATCAAATATTATCATAAATCAAAGGTACATTCCAAGTATCGAGACCATCTAATGGTCCACGATTTATGCTTCACCATTACTCCATAGTGAATCACCTATATATTAATACTAACAACTACTACCATGAAAATTAAATACATTCAACAAATTATTCCACATAATAAATCCATTGCTAGTTTAATAAAACAAACCCTTAAAATATCTAAGAATCACATTATACATCATATACCATATCAAGATCCCAACGCATAAAATAAACCATAATTTTATGCACAACATGTATTAAAAACATAAACAAAATTGCATAGAGGTCACAGGATCAATCCCTGTGGGAAATAATCCCAAATCGCATCCATAAGTTTAAACCCTCATCACCGTCAATGACCCAAGATCGATTTCTGTAGGGTCTATTTTATTTTAACAAAGCCATGCTATATTACATATATGCAGGATGTAATAAAACAAACATAAATTCTTTACACAGAAGTCAAAGAGACCAAATAAAATATCCACGCTGTAATCTGTGCTCTTAGCCTCATACATAACTGAACAGCCAATTAAATTACCAATCCTACAAACCTTGTCAACAAAATAACAACAACGATGATTTCCAACGAAGGGTTACACCCACAGTCGACCGTTATTTCTTTAAAAATGCAGCTTAAACATAAATAGTAAGTATGAACCCAATACACTATCGCAACTACCATGGAGAGAAACTCCAATGCCATATACGACATGGATCCAAAGCCATAACATTGTCACTCATTCACCCATATAACTAACCCAAGCAATGCTTACGAATATACACACTCCTGAAGAATAACAACCACAGAAATCGACACAGCATGTATATATAAACATAGTGATTACAAAATCATTAAGGAGCCTCATAGTCATTCAAAATTGGCCATTGCACCATTGCAAGCAATGGTGTTTCCTCCAATAACATAATCAAAACATTATTTACAAATGCACAAAGCCTATTGAGAGTTACCCAATCCCTTTTCGCTGCAAAGAGTACACAATAATAAATCCCAATACATTTAAAATTCATGCCTGAGGGCATTCAAAACCCCAATAAGTGATACCCCAATCCTGTTGCATTAAAAAATGTAGTACCATTAAGATACAGTAAAACCCCATCCGAAAATGCAACCATTAGAAACCAGAGACAAGTAATCAAATCCAACGAGGAGAAACAAAATCTGTCATAACCATGAAGCAACGAGGGAATAAGTAAACACTTGTACAACAGGCTTGAGTGAATGGGTATGGCTTTGCCCATGACCTTTCCCATGAGCTATGACCCACACATATTCTCACCATCCCTGCAGACCTGCAATAGAGAAGAGCCATGATAATAAGTATGTATAATATCCAAACCAAATCAACATTGATGCTAATAAAACAGAACATCCACATACCTGTCAAGCCATCAAAATCGCATTCCTTCACACCGCACATGAGTAGAGCACAAGCATCAATGCTTCAAATAAACCACACTATCACTTGGGCCAAGCCCTAAGCTCAGTTGCCACACATTCCAAGGCGCATTGATGTCGCCACCCTGGCCTCCATTAGTGTTTACAAAAACCCATAAACATATAGTTCTTATCACTATATCAATCCTTGTTTCCAAAGGCATAAACCCCATCATGCATCAATTTACTTAGGCTTTAAGCCTTAAGTTCATGGAATATGAAATATGCCATGGAATTATTTAAGCCAAGGTTTTTACAAATGTATTATACCAACCATAAAAACCATACATTAAAACTATGTTAGAATAGAATGAAAGCCTTAAGTCTTTATGACCATAATAATTTTATGTCATGCAAATAGTAAGTGCAATAGTGACCTCATCACTATCATGAAGTTTGTAATCATAATAATAAAAATCAGTGTAATGTCACTAGGATAGATCTGTAAAGGTGAATGTTAGTGACTAAAACAGTCGGCACTGTCAACAAGTTTTTCATCGCTATGTGCACCTGCACGCAAAGGGGACAAAAATGCCTTAGTTCGTCAAAACTAAGTAAGCTTGGTGTGACAAGTAGAAACTGTTACCTCTTAGGTGTTTAGAAGTTAAACTATTCCCGCCACTCTACCCCTTTGTTTCCAAGGAAAAAGTTAAGTTAGAATCATGTATACGACAGTAACCACATGTTATAATCAATGAAGTATGTAATCAAATAACTAACTTACACATCAATGCATAACCATAGGACAACATAGTAATCAACATTATGACAACGTAGGTAAAGACAGTGATATTCACATCTGCATATATGGAAGAAGGACGTAAGAATATCTTACGATGATACAACAGTATAAATAGAGTAAAACACATTCCGCAAGTTCAAATAATGGTTAGTATAGGTATTTTTTACTAGCCTAATAAAAAAAATTCAATTTTTGGGGACATTCATAATTAAAATCTAATGGCACTCATTTCTTGAAAATCAATGGCACATTAATTCTAACAACCTAAAGATCGGTTCAACTATAGAATCAACATTAAGTTGTAACATGACAATAGTCAGTTTTTAATTTTACTTGTATTTTTCGAAATAAATTTTAATTGCATCAAGACCATTCTCGATAGAAATTGACAACCTAGGGGAATCGGCAACTGGGGCCGGGCTGGTACTCGCGTGACACGGGGTCCAGGGATCCATTCCCGCTACCACTATAACCCTAGGTGCCCACACCCGCCGCAAGACATGGGACACAGGTAAACCCGGGTGGGATTGATCTCGTGACCTCCAATTTACAAACAACTTCATTACAACGGAACCGCCATTGAGCCACACCCGTGCGGCTAGAAATTGACAACCTTTATTTTCTAAGTTTTTTTTCATTTGTTTATTGTTCAATGTTGTATTTGCAAGAATCCATCTCAGGTCTCAATCAATTTTTCAAATGGATTAAGTAGGGAATTAATTTACTAAACACTCTAATACTTGCTATTGTCTAATATACAATCATGATCGACAAAGAGAATCTTAAATATCTTTTAACTTGTTTACAAGATTCACAAGTAAAGGTGGAACTTCTCTAATGTGAATCACAACTCCAAGATAATGATAAATAAAGAAGGAAACAAAATTCTAAACTAGTAATGATTCATAATAACTATAAAACCCAATCGTCACACAATACATAAAATATAAATATTATACAAATTCAGAGAAGTGTGCATCATAAACTATTCGCTTGTTTTTTCAAGGGATTTATAATTTTTTATGAAGAATTAACAAGAAATACAAATTTAAATAACTGTTTTTGGAGGAATAATTTTTCTCATGAAATCTAGACACTCCAAACAAATTAATAAAGAGGGGGCATTTAGAATGCTTACCAAAAACAAACAATTAACTTACAAACACACATTTGTAGTTAGGATTTCCATCAACAACAACTCATTGTAAACTATGAGTGGGGAAACCACTCCCCTCCTAACATGTAGCACTAGTGCAAAATGAGAGATTAGTGACCAGGAGACCAAAAATTTTGGTCACCACAATTTTTTTCAAGGGATAAATGACCAAAATTGATAAATTTAATTGGGCTAACTAAAAAAGACCAAGATAAATGACCACTTTTGGTCACGGGATAAAACTAAACTAAAAAAGACTAAGATAAATGACCAAATTTGGTCACGGGATATCTAGACTAAAAATGACCACATAACAATTGGTCATTTATTTGGTCATTTTTGGTTGTGGATCTTCGGCAATGGAAAATTACAATTTTGACAATGAATTTCTACATTTTACTAAATTCTAGGGGTGTAGATGGATTCAAAGACCCCTAGAACCTAGTAATTTGTAAACCTCCTCATGTGTCACAACTCCATTGTTGACACCAAATTATCTATGACAATGTCCTAACGGTGAGCTATGGCTTATATATTTGATAATAACTATACAAATATGCCTATATACATTTGTTTTGAAATATTTTATATATAAAAAATATTAATTATTAAACTATTTGTATTATAAACTTAAAAAGAAAATGTTACTAAGTATTTTTTTTACTATATACTAATAATATATATGAGAAAAAAATTAACTTATATATTTATTATAATAATAATAATAATAATAATAAAACAAAATTTTAAAAACAAAACAAGTTCAAAAAAATAAAACTTTCATTCACGACACCACATTAGTGTAGTTTAACAATTTTGGTTTTGGCACCAAATTGAAGTGGTGGGTGCCAATGTAGAACAATCTTCCCCTTTCATTACCATATGATAGGCATCCTTATAAGATTACATTTCACTCCAACTCGAGGTGGCCATGTTTAAGGCTTCAATGGCACAAAGTATGTTTCAATCTATGTCCATCCCATTTTTTTTTAATTAATTGTTTTTGAATTTAATTGATATTGGAATGATAAAATTTTAGCCTAGAAATTGCCTTGGAAATGGGCTTTTTAGGTTAAATTTGATCATCCTTTTTTTAAATTAAAATTTTTGTATAAACTTAGAACTTTAAAATTGCTTCAAAAATTGTTCAAATGTAAGCTAAAGATGATGTTAACTTGGAAGATGGATTATCCAAGTAGCCTGGTGAAAAAACACTTGTAAAAAAGAGTAGGATAGCCCATCCATTCATTTTTCATTGTTAATGTTTTGGCTTAAGTTCTTAATTTCCAATCTGATGCACCTAATTTCCTCCTCTTTTGGTATCTGGCAGGTCTTTTGTTCAACCACCTATGAAACTATGCCCATTTCGGCTTTTCAACATATTGAGACAAATAAATACGAGGGAGTGAGGAGGAGCATAAAGAAAGTAGACTTGTTCGATGAAGCTGTGTTGTGTGTGAATGTGATTGGTGTGTTGGGTATTGCTAGAAGTAAAGGGGAGGTAGCCATGGGAACTCTTGGTGGATTGCATGAAGTGAAATATTTTTAGAACTCAATAGAGACTCTCAATCTTGGGCGATTTTCCGTTGATGAGCACAACAAACAACAAATATATGATCTAATCTTTTATTATTATTATTATTTATTTAGAGGGATTTCATTTGTTTCTGATTTGTGGGAATTCCATTTGTTAATCAATTTTTTCTCTCTATTTGTATCCGTGTCTCCAGAATGGAGATACAACGTGGAGCAAGTGATGGCGAGAACTATGTTTCATCTGACCATAGAGGCCGAGGATAGTGATCATCCTAAGTTGTTCAAAGCGAAGGTTTGGGTCAAACCCTGGGAGAATTTAAAGCATTTGGAGTAATTTAAACCCGTGGAGAAACCCTTTGTTTCCAGGGCTGACCTTGGCGTCAAACAAGGTAAGTCCCATACCTTATTGGAATTCCATTTGTTAATCAATTTTTTCTCTCTATTTGTATCCGTGTCTCCAGATCGGAGATACAACGTGGAGCAAGTGATGGCGGGAACTATGTTTCATCTAACCATAGAGGCCAAGGATGGTGATCATCCTAAGTTGTTCAAAGCAAAGGTTTGGGTCAAACCCTTGGAGAATTTCAAGCATTCGGAGGAATTTAAACCCGTGGAGAAACACTTTGTTTCCAGGGCTGACCTTGGCGTAACAAGGTAAGTCCTATACCTCAATTATAAACTCAAATTTGATGGGATTAGGAGGGCAGGGTTTTTATCCATTTCAGATTCTTTCAAGATTGATTGCTTGGTTTTGATAATTTTATGAGGAATTCAGCTTTACAGAGCAATTAGACACTCCTCTTTCTATTATAATATGGACCCGTGTCTGATTTATGTAGGCTAAATAGCAGCTGAACCCTAAATAAAACGAATAAAATGGGGTTGTGTCTACTGTCTTTATGAATCTATGTAGCCTAAATAGTCACTGAATCTAAATAAATCGATGCCACGGTTTTATATATATATAGAAAATCCATGTTCATCTAATTGAATCGAAACATGAATCTATGAATTGAAATCAATCAGACGAACAACCAAAGACTGAAGCTGACGTCTTCGAAATCAATAAATCCTGAGCACCTGATCATATGCAAAATCCAGAGATCTAACCATGCCATTCAAGCAATCTTTAGCCTTGTATATGGGGTTATGGTTCCCACTGCAAGGCTGGAAACCAGTGAAGTGAGTCACAAATGGCCTCCTCCCTAAAATCCCAACCCAAATCTTCTTCAAATAACTCTCTCGCTTCCCTGCATACAATCTCGCAGTCTTTTTAGCATATCTGCACCTCAGCTCTGTATGTTCTGCTTCAATGGCCTCGTATCTCTTACTGATATTCTCATAATTCCCAACAATGTCCAACCAAAATCCTTGAAAGAAAGAGTCATTCTCTATATAAATCTTACCTCCCCATTTGTCCTTCTCTTTGATCATAAGATAAACAAGAGTAGACTGACCATCTGAATCAGTGATTTCTCTATCAGGAAACTCATCAAATAAAATCTTAGCAAAGGATTCATATAGAGGAATATGAGGCCCCATCATAGACCACCTCTCCATGAAATTCATGGACCATTCACAGTTTCTGATAAGAAAAACGCCTGCATTGATGCCCAACCAACTTCTCTTCTCATAAAAGTTTTGCTCCCATCCATGGACTATATTGAACCAACCTGCTCGCTTATCACTAGAAACCTGTAACCATATCAAAATTTTAGGGCATTGGTAGCCCATATAAAAATGCCAAATTTGCCGACAATTTCCACATGACACTCGTTCTTAAGGAATGACCTGCTAACATATTTCCTAGAATAATTGAACCATGCTGGTAAGTCAACCACCTCAATTTAGCAGAGCTGATTCATCTCGGAGTTGAAAAATTATTCCATCAAAATATCTTTCTACAAATCCCCTTCATCTTCTTGCATGTCTGTTCTTATTTATAGTTTCTTATATCCGCAAGTATACTCTTGTAAAAATATGTCTAGTTATTCCAAATTATGAAGAAGTTTCATTAGAGGAATTTTGGGGTCTAAAATGGGCCTCCTAAGGAAACAAATAAAATAATAGTGAAAATAATAAAATAATAATTAAAATAATAAAATAATATTGATTAATTTTGGAGGAAGACAGAAAAAAACTACCTTTTGTATTCGTATTTTCGACATATCTCCCTGTGTTTTTACTCAAATTTATATTGGGAGAGCTCGTTGGATGCGGAATCAAATTCCGCATCCAACGAGTACCCACACTGCATACTTTTGACGGACCCTGCTACCCCAAAAACAAGAAATACTTGGAAAAATGTGATGATGACATCATCATCACATTTTTTGAGGTATTTCTTGTTTTTGGGGTAGCGGGGTCCATCAAAAGTATGCAGTGTGGGTACTCGTTGGATTCGGAATCAAATTCTGCATCCAACGAGCTCTCTTGATTGAAATTTGAGTACAAACACAATGAGATATGTCAAAAATACGAACAAAAAAAGTAGTTTTTTTTAATGACAAATATGTCAATTCAACCATTATGGTTGACTTATTTTATTGAAATTCTATTGGTTCTTGAATTCCAACTCACAAAAACTTATTTTGGCACATTTTCTTATAAGGCCCATTTTAGACCCCAAATTTCCTCTTATGAAATAGTTTTTGCTGCTAATTAAAGGGCACAGATTTTGCTCTATGATGTTTCAACATTTTTGGCCACAATTTTATCACCTTTTTGTCCCCTCTTCTACTATCCTTTTATAAATGATCCCACCAAAATGTAGCATGGAATTTTACCCTTCGAGGATCATTTTCTTCATATTGTCGATTGCAAATATTTCTTCAATTCCTGATCCCAATCTATATTTTATTATTCATTGTCTGACTCACCCTGTAGGAACCTTGCTAATCTAGCAAATCCTAAACGAATCCTCTTTCTGGAAGTGAAGTGAATTTAGTATTTAGTATCTAAATGGCAATGGTATGAGGCATTGTTAATTTTTTATGTTAATATGCTCGTATTTTTTTTTAATAATTTTGTACTCGGGACTCTTATGTTAGGGACTCCCCCTCCCCGGTCCCTCATGAATTTTCCTAAATTTTCGGGGTGGTCTCCACATGTCCACCATCCTCTATGAATTTTCCTAAAATTTGGGGGTGGTCTCCACATGTCTCACTACTACATTTCGATCCAAAATCCGACGGAAAAATCCGACAGGGCGTGGATTTCTCTTTTTAAACTTACCAAAAATCACAAAGATACATTTTTTTTTGTTAATGTGGCCACAAGCGTCGCTTAATCGATGGTTATTCTAATAATCATCGGTTAAGCGACAGCGCATTACTAAGTGTCGCTTAAGCGACGACGCCTTCAAAGGACATTTTTTCGCAGTTAAAATAAAAAAATTATGCTCATAAACAATTAAAAACAATCTAAACAACACACCAAACTTTGCAATACAATTCCCCGCTGGTGGTGCTATATATGGTCCAGGTTCCAGTTTCTATTGCCTTTCAGTGCTTGATTCCGATGGCTTTTATATTTCATGGCATATGTATGTATGTGGATTTGCAGGTCAAAGACCTCAAACTCCTGGTGGCCTCGGCTTAATCTGGTTACCACTTACTCTTTTTTTTTTTTTCACCCTCTTGGGGATCTTTAGGGGTTACAAGCGTTTCTTCAGGCCAGCTATGTTGGAATCATCAGATTTTGTGAAGGATGATACTCTGAAAATATGTTGTACAGTTGGGGTTGTGGTTTCTGCTATTCAAGGCCCCAGATTGCACTATATTCACATCCCTAAATCAAACTTGGGTCAACAATTTGGGGAGCTGCTTGAAGATGTTGAAAATGCGGATGTCACATTTGATGTATCAGGGGAAAAACTTCATGCCCACAGAGTTGTTCTGGCAATTGGTAAATGGATGAAAGAAGCAACCAATGAAGACATAGGCGAGAGGATACGACAGGGAAGAGTAGATAGTAAGATCAAGAGACGGTCTGACCTCCACATTTACCTATTTTACCTGCCAAGTCAAAAAAGTTCAATTTCGGCATAATGGACATGGACGGATTTAGAGCAAGGGCTATGGCTTCTATGTTGAACAAGAAGAGGAAGAGAAAGTAGCAGCAGCCTCACCCACTCTCCTTTGGTAAGTCCAAATGTCAATTGAAACCCAAACTCTGCAGATTTAGAATAGGCTTAATTGATAGACAATGTGATACTCCCTGAGTGGGAAATACATGGTTGTCGCATCGACAGTTTGAAGCATATCCTCAATTATTTTTTTCCTTGAAATCATTAGAAGATACCATAACGATATAGAAAAACCCATGCCAGTTCAAAATTGGATGGAATTAGTTATCAATTCTCTGGACTATAAAGTAACGAATTTAATTTGGTGTTCAATTGCCCGCCGCTTGCCCCTTACGCTCGCAGATTGTTCCTTTCTAAATGTCAATGGAATCGTTGGTTTGGATTGTTTTTAATCAGGAGATTTATTGGCAGGTTAGGTTATTTGCATTATGGAAGCATGGGCTTGCACATCATTGTGGTTTATTACAATTGATTGATATGGACTAAAGTATAAATCAATTAGATAGGGGTTAGGACCACTCTTGGAGCTCTTCCTCCCAGTGCTTATGCTATTACTGCAGTTCGGTTAAGTCAGGAGCCCTAAATTACAGCTAGGTTTTAAGATGAGCAAAAAAAGCTAGTCTCAAACCTTAATTACAACCCGTAACCGATAAACTCAACTATGGAGTTGACAAGGGGCCACATGTTTGTGTTACCCCATTTGTATGTAGATATTGTAAAGTTATTATGTTACTCCAAAGGGTAAATGGGAAACAGAATGTGGAATGGGGCCAAAGGGTTTTGACAGATAAGAAACATGAACCCTTCCCAGCAAATATTATGCATATAAAGTTGGAAAAAGAACGGAACTAACCTCTCTCGTCATATAACACAATCCCAACAAATCAAAAGATTGTTTGGCAACTGTGAATTTAATTAATTTTAATCAGAGCAGGAAAAGCTTGTTAGATCACCATCAGTGAGTTTTCTATACATAGTTTGATAGTCACATAAATGTACCACATGATATTTATGGGAAAATATTTTTGGTTTCTTTATTCAGTTACAACACATGGTGCCTTTCTTTATGTTCTAATAGTAGTACACATTATAGTTTGTTTGGATAATTTAATATCCAGTTTGTTAGTTTTCCAACTACACTAAAATCTATTTCTATCTTTGGATTGACCTCTGACTTCTTTTGGTGATCTGAAAGCCCACATATTTTTACAAAAATCCTTTCTATCATAGAATCTCAAACTGATCCTCAACCAACAATTTAAGATGCAATTGTTTTGCATATGGAACATTTTTGTTCTCAGTAGACTATTACCAGCATAGTTTTACCAGAGATTCTATGGTTTTCAAAACCTGTTAAAGACACTAAACTCTCTATTGGGATTTTTATAGCTTCAAGGGTGCTTTAGTTTATTGGGCACAATTCAAGGATATTATTTCTTCTTATCATTTTGTTTAGATGTGGCTATGTTACTAGAAATTCTAAATGGGTTATGTTTGTAAGAACGTGAAACATGAAATATAAATAGAACAAGAAATGAGACTAGAGATATTCATGGGATAAGGAAACATGAACCCACCTTAGCATCATATGTTATGCACATGAAACTGATTATAAATGTGCTAATGTAGTGTCCAGATGTTAAGAAGTTGGAGTTGATCTTAATTTATTATCTTTTTCGTTATGTTACTAAAAATGGTAAACTAGCTATATTAGTAAAAAGTTAAAAAGAGGAAATGGAAATGAAACAATAAATGAGGCTAGAGGTTTTCAGAGCATAAGAAACATGAACCAACTCTCCCTCCCATTATATGTGTTATGCACATAAATGATAAAACTGATCTGTAATGTCCTAGTCCACGAATGGAATGGAAAAAAGAAACAGGTCTCTTGGCGAAGTTTCTAGTCACATAGATTTAAGGTTAAATGCATTCATAATGCACCCATTATTTCTTGCACCAAATTCACAGGAGACTTATACCCTGATTCATCCCTTTTGAAGTTATGCCATACAACCTTCAAGTAGGGGACAAGGTTGACAATAGTAAGGATATAAACCTGGTGGATGGCTTGACAATACATTGACCTGACTAGCGAACCAACGCCGAGTAGATTTCAAGACTAATTTTTATTTATTGCATCAAAAGGACAAAGGTAGACTCTACATCCAGGACAAGGCTTATGTACAAAGTCAAGTGAAAAATAGTTAAAAAAAAAGAAAGAGGCAACCTTTTTTTTATAATTAGCATAGATTTATCTTAATTTTATAGATTTTAAGCACTAAGGGGTTTGATTCTTGCTTTTTTTTAAGCCCTCCAGCTGCTTATCCATTACTAAGATAGATCTATGCTAATAAAAATTTTAACATAGCACAATGCAAAAAAAAAACTAACAAAACAATATTAATGCACTTGACCATTCAAGCAGCCCTTAGAAATTTGATAGCAATGAAGGTATGAATCCATTAATCAAAGATCTAAACACATCAAATAAAGTAGAAGTAGTCATGCTTGATCACAGACCGAATTATTCCTACAGCCATTAGAGCTGAACTAGTTATCTTTTTTAGAATACCAAATAACGGAATGTCTTGTGAATACATATTACACACACACATACTAAACTAAACAACACGTCCAACAACAGGATACTTTGCTTCAAACTTCTTCTCCCAGTTTTCAAGAACACCAATATCCTTCTCTTCCAGCCTATCCAGGGAAGCACATATGTCTTCTTCATTCTTAAACATATTGGCCAGCGCCCTACTGGCATCTCTGCCTGCAAACATGGCATATGACCCACCTGGTCCATAGAAGTTCTTGCCATTGGAGACATCAAAGACCCTCTGCTTGATTTCCATGTAAATGCACTTGCTGGAATCATATCCATTGTATTTTATCAACTCCTCTTCCATGAACTCCATGGCCATTATGAAAACCACAATATCTCCTGCCAATCAAAAAGGCCACTGGTTGAGAAAAATGATTACATGGGTTGTGTGGGGTTCGAATACTTGAAGGAGAATTGTCCATCTCTACAGTTGGAACTTATACAACCTGTTGCACAATTCAAGGACGATTGAAACATGAAGGGAAAAGCTGGAATGCACCAAGTCAAGAGTTAGATGCCTCTGACAGTAACATGGAAGAGCAACACCAAACTTAGGGATACCAATCTACACAGAAATATGATAATTCTGATTAACTGAAGGGCACCGTTTTTGAGATATTTCTGGATTTGGTGATACATTAACCAGGATGCTCCTGAAGCAGAAATGAAAGATCTTTTTCACTTTGGAGATCATTTGAGGTGATGAGTTTGTAAGATGCATCCCAGCTTCTGCTAATAACTGTGGAGCAACCAGCATGTTTTTTTTGAAATATCTTTGTGGAATTTCAAAATTGATATATAATTTCATTGTACTATGAGAGATGCACTGTTTCTTTCTAAATACACATGGATATCGAAGCCACAAGAAGGGTGGCCATTATGACTGTCTATTACAAAAGGATCTGCTGCTTATTTGATATCCGATAAAATTCGACCTCTTCTCAAATTGTCAAGGGATCTATCTTCATTGCTTGGACATGAAATGCGGGACACAATGAGGATGCATTATTGCATCATATTCTCTAGACACAATAGAAATAAGTAGAATAATAATAGACAGGAAATAATCCATGCAATGCATTATATGTTGCATACAAATAAATTTTATGTTCTGGTTAGGTTTCCAGCTTACGAGTATTTGACTCTGGATAGACTGCATAGGATTTGGTTCAATTCATATGCTATGTTTTAGACTACTTCTATTAGTTTCCAATGTCCTAGAGCTATGAGCAATTTTGCAGGCATTGGCCAATGGCTATAAGGACTATAGAAATAACATTAGAGTGAAACTATGTTTCTAGCTGTGGGAATTCTGAATCTTCTCAATTTTTTTTCTAGCAAAACATGCAGAGTTTACTGCAAATGATTCACACAAATTTTTGGATGACAGGCTTATTCATGGCTCTTCAAACAAGACTTATAGCATGTGGGAAATCAAATGCAATATTTGGAATGGTTCTTCGATTCCTTACTGGACTGGCAGTTATGGCAGTTGCTTCAATTGCAGTTGGTCTTTGAGGCCGCATTTTGCATATTGCAATTGTGTAGGCGAGCACTTGTTTTAGTGTTGCTTCTTCTATAATGCGTGTCTAAGGTTTTTGTTGTTCTTGTATTTCAAGTCGTATGTGCCTTACATCTCCCTCCCTTGAGGCAATTTTCTGGTATGTATCGCACTTTTAATGGATTGGTGCTTCATACAATGTTTGAATTGTTTATTTTTCATGGACAATTTCTGCAACAACTTCCTCAACAACCTCAATATGAGACATTGTTATCTGCAATAAGGTTCTTAGTTATGGCATCAAACTATTAAAATTCCATGATTCCATCCGGTATTGTGAGTAATTTAGTCATGCCTGTATTGCTTGCTCCATCTCTTCATTTATGGGCTGAAAATTTCTCCTACCTTGAGATATCTCTCTCCCCCACTTTGCAGTTCTCTTAGAACACAGTGGCCCATTTTAGCAAAACTGTCCAGAACCTGTGGAACTTGGCTTGGAAGAAATTGCAGGTTCTCTCTAAGCTCATGGGAGAGAAATGGAAAATTTTCCTTGTAAATCTCCCACCACCTTTCTGGTTGAAATATCAATGTTAACCCACACACCCTCTCCATCATATTGATCTTCTTCCCAAGGCCATTTAAAAGAATAATAATTTGACTAATAACCAATGAAATACTAAGGGTTAAGCCCCATGTTTCCTCCATTTCTTCGCCCCTTTATATATTAATCTCTTAACCATTTTTAGCAAATAATGGTTTATTTCATTCCTTCCAGTTGACCCCCTCCCTAGGGTCAAGAGGGAGGTCATTAGCCTATAAATCCACCTGTTAGTTGATCTTTCAATGATCGTGAGCTTGGTTACTACATCTGTAGCTTGGTTATCAACATTTTCACATGAGTAAATTATACTTCCTGGAAAGATATTATTGCCATCTATACTCAATCCAGCTATCCTTCAATATGCCAATGCTAGGTCTTGTTTTATCTTATTGAAGTCTATAACAACTTAGAATCTCTTTCAAAAATTCCCTTTCGTTAATTTAGCTTTAAACATAGATTAACTACACCATTTATTGCCTCAACCTCTGCTTGGTTACTAGTTCCTTGTCCTATTGTTTCAAGAAGATAGCCGTTATGAAGGTTCCCTCATCTTTGACTACCCCACACCCCTTGTTCCAGCTTTACCAGGGTTTCCTTTGGCAACCCTACGAAAACTTACCTATACCAATCCTTGCTCTGGTGGTTTTCTTTTTGAATAGGGAGGTATATTCTTCCCCAAAGGTGCTCTGCTTCAACTAAAACCCTCTATAAAACAAGTTTTCTCTTGCCTTATATTTTAGGGGAGTATATCCTCAATTCTCAGAGAAAGGGCCTTCACAAATATCCCATGCGACACATTCAAGAGTGTGGAGAATGTGTGGACCTCCAACTAATAGTTAGTTTTGGTTTGTTGGCCTTGGTTATTATTTTAATATTATTTGTTCAGATTATACCTAATGAATACATTCTGACTGCTTCCTTGTACAGTTATAGGTCTGACTGGCAAAGTCTCCAGTAGCCTTCTAAAGTTTACATGGGAGAAAATCTTATCCTAGTGACTTGCCATCAGCCATCTTTGAAAGAGGTACTGACAGCTCGTCCAGCTGGCATCAATGACTGGTGGCTAAATGTTGTCTATGAGTTAGCTTTTATCACTTGTGGGATGGTCAGCACAGGTTTGCATAGCCTTCTTAGGGCCTTCTTTATAGGTGAACATTTCAATAAGTCTTTGGTTGGGATATCACCTGTTTGAAGCCAATAAACGGAAGCTACTTTATCCTTATCTTACTGTCTTTGAAGTCTTGCCCTCACATTGGGTGATATACTTCTGTGCTTCACAAGCCCATTCCCTTTTTTATCAAGCAAATGGGCTTTCACTCATTGAGCCAATCTAATCGTTCTTAAAACATATAAATTATTCATCTGTAGCTCCCACCAGAGTTTCACCTAGTGCCAAGTTTCTCCACATATTTCTAGAGTGTTGTGTCAATGGGATGTTAGTCTGGCAGTTCCAACCACGCAGCTCTCAGCCTGCCTTCATGCATGAGTTTATAATGGCCTCTTGATGGGTGCATCCAATGAAATATCCAAGTAGTGTGTGCTGATTGTACTTATTGCAAGTAATTCCTTTATTTAGAAACATAAATAGTAACACTGATAAAAGGGTCTGGCCCGTTACCTGGTGAAAGACCTCCAAGATGAATCTCTGGGGTTCTTCTGGCAGCACCATTGTTGGATGCCTCTGTGATAGACGAAATTACATGCTGGTAGATGCATTGCAAGAAGCATTAACATTTACCTTACCATGCACTTGTTAGTCAGCACCATTGTTGAATGCCTCTGCAATAGACGAATTTATAGAGTGAGCAGATGCATTGCTAGAAGCATTAGCATTTGCATTACTGGGCCCTTTCTAAGCCATTATGGGTTCACAATCACCCTATAGGGGGAACAGTGGCTGCTCACTTCCTGAACAATACAGGCAGCAGCAAGGTCAAGGAGTAAATACTCACCAAAGACAAGACTGTTTATGGTAATTTGCTAGTCATAGTCAGTGAAATGGCTCTAGATTATGTTGTATAATTCTGAATGGTTTTTTAATCTACTCCGGATCAATGTTAATACGTCACCTATTTGTAGTTTGAATGACTGGCTGGGAAATGCTACGATTATTATCCAATTGATACTGGAACAGTAATAGATGGGCAGTGTCTTTTGCTTGTACTTATTACTTGATTAGGAGTTTTATGTTTTCTAGGTCATTTGTATGAATAATGAACTTTTTTCTGTCTGCTCTTTATGTTGGTTTGTAGAAGGACTTGTACATTTGCACTTTGTAAATTTGAAATACATTGTTCTTAAATTGGGTATGAAGTCACATAATTGTACAATTTGTATCCAATGTAAGAATATTGATGTATGAGATTGCCTTGTTTGTGGGACAAGAGATCCCTTCCATTCTGCAATTTCATTGCTTAGTTTACAGAAGTGTGAACATGTGCTCCTCCAGGGAGAAAAACACATGTTCTTAACCATTAGGCCCACTCAAGTTGTTGATGTACTTTAACATGTTTTGTGAAATTGTTCCAGATCACAGTTGTAGTATTTGAATGTTTCTATCTTACATAATAGTTTATAAGTTTTGTGATTTCATTACTGCAGTGATTAAGAGGAAATTGGAATAAAAATATCGAGGTGTGTATAGTAACTTTTTTACAAGATTTTGGATCTCAACTCATTTGAAGTTTTACCTTGTGGTGTTATTCATATTCTTGGATGTAATGGTGGAGTGGCATGTATTCGTGAGCTTGAATTTTTTTGTATCCTTGTATTCGATAAGTTTTCTCTGCACTTAACTGAGACCAAAATACTTAGCATGATACTTATATGCATACTATAATTCCACGTCCTGTAGTTACCATATTTGATCTAAAATTAATATAAATGCATTTTTACATATTTCATGAAAGTGCTATAGATTAATGTTCATTTATTAGTGTGCCTGTTTGCTGCTAGCTTTTATAACAGTTTGGGTACTGTTATGGTTTGATTATTGGTGTGGAAAAGATAAATCATAGCAATATGAATCCCCCTGAGATCCCATTTTGTATAAAAATGCTACTATTAGATTTCATCTTTGAAATAAATTCTATCTTCATTGAAGCCCATAATGGGTTGAAAACATATCACAACTTTTGTAACAAAATCATGAGAACTGCTTTTAACTACGTTATGCCAAAATCAATCACCCATATCTCCGAGGGTCATTTCAACGTGGTAAAGAAATTTGAGAATCCATACTTTTCTGGAACTTTGGATAGAGATATGTTGAGAATTCTATTCCATTTGATAAATGCCAACTTAGAATTCCTCTTTCCCCTATTGATTAAAGCATGGTGCAAGGCACTTTCAGCAATTTGACATTACACATTGGGATTTTGTGTATATAGATATATTTTGTCCTATAGAGTGGTCTAAATTACTAAATATTTTCACCTGAATTAAAATTTATAGTAAAAAAAGTATATCTTTAAAGCAAATCATCGCCAACTTTTGGATTTTTGCAATAGCTGCAATTTCCACCTGTAATCCTGTTTTATAAAGCCTTGGTTTAGTTGGGAGGGCCATGTACAGAATGAACTAGGTAAAGAGGCTGGTATTTAAGGAAGCCCCAGCATCGTAGATTGCTTACACTTGCCCTGTTTGAATGGGTATGTAGGGGGAGGCTATTTTGATGCAAAGAATAATTGATACACATCTTCACACTTATGCCCATCCTCCCTCTATATCATTGGACTGAGTACCTAAATGGCGTTGGAGGGTTTGTGTGGGGAGAGTATGGTGGTGTTCAACTTAGGTCCTCAAGGGGCAATCCTGAAGACGATGTTCTAGGGTTTGGTAGAGGAAACAAGTGTTGGCAAGGTTGATGTCCATAATTTCCCACTATCTTTGAAGTCTGCTGTTTGGTTTTTTAAAGTTGAATCGTCAAAGAAAGGATTGCAATTTTTTGGAGTACTTTCAGTCTTTGTTTTATTCTTCATAGATCTCTTTGGCCGTAGATGTGAAATAGACATGGACTTGTTTGAAGAGCTTACAGGTTCAGTACCCTTGGGCCCTCCTCATCTCAAGGACCTTGCTAATTTTATTGTTTTCTATTATTTTGGACTGTAGTAACATGGAAAATTCATTGGTAACTAGGGACACGCTTCGAGTCATGAAATATCTCTGAAACCATTATCTGACTCAAACCTCTTCTCCAAATTCCAAATAATAACTGAAGAGGATTAAAATTGTGAAATTTCTTTGTCTACGCAAATTGAGTCACAATACATTTTCAAAGTTCTCTTGAGGGAGAAGTATAATTGAAACCTGATGTTTTTGACATAGCTTGTCTTACACAGGAAAACCTTGCAGCTTTGCTAATCTAGCCCAGTAATGCATAGTCCTGCAATTGAATGGAGATATTGATTAGAACATTGGATTTCTATTGTGCAATGGTTGGTTAGAGTATAGAAGAGATTTGAATTCCAGAATTTTTTCTTCTTAGCCTGGGATCCCATTTGACAATTTTTTTTGTGGACCACGCAGAAGCACAAGTGTATCCCATTAGAAGAGCTTGCTGTAGAATTCAAACTCCGCACTTAGGTTCTTATATGTTTATAACTTTATCTATTATACATTTATATGGACATGCACATGAATGGATAGAGGCACTTTTTCAAAGTTGGTGATGTGTTTTGTATTTCTTGCTCTCATGAGCTAGTTGGGATTCATGCATAAATGTTATTAGCCGTGGAATTTTTTGTTTGTACTAAAATTTCAGATGTCTTATAAGTGAAGTATATCTTACGATATTTAAATAGAATTAGTTTTCTACAGAATTGGAGACATGTATTCCATCTTAGTTTGTTGTGCCATTCCTTACCTTACAAGCATTTGAATTTACTGTCACTCTCTGAATTCAGAAACTGCATTTTGAGAGGCATGGGATTCAATAGATATTTTAATTTTGTGACAGGAATGATAGAGGCATAGAGAGGCATGGATTTCAATAGATTTCTATGCATAACAGGTATGCAATATGCTTCTAGTCGCCCCTGAAAACCATATTTGAAAATTCCAAACCGAATCTTCATTTCTGACTTTTCGAAGGTATCATGCAGGGACTGAAGCTATGTTTGCAGATCTGGGTCATTTTTCTGTTCGTTCAATCCAAGTATTGAGCATTGATTCATTTGCAGTACAAAATTTAAATGAAAATTTAGATTTGTCTTTTAAGGTTACCAATGTAAATAGACCGACGATGTTGATGGTTTGTGTTTTATTAGATTGCCTTTACTGGAATAGTGTACCCTGCTTTAATATGCGCATATGTGGGCCAAGCTGCTTATCTCATGAAGTTTCCCGAAGATGTTGTAGACACTTTCTATAAGTCAACCCCAAGTAATTTTTCATACTTTTTAAGATGGATTCTTCTGTTTAGTTTGTCAGTGTGTTGTGTTTTTGGAGGTTTGCAAATTTTTTAATCCCCAAGCACTGACAGAGGAAATCTTGGGTTATTTTTATGAATAGCCACACCTGAGGACTAGTGACCTTCTCAGATTCACACCACTGAACTTGTCCCACACTACTGAATTTGATACCCTGACCTTCTCCTTGCAATTCCTTCCATTCACACCCATGGCCTCCTCCTTGTAATTCCATTCACACCACTGAAATTTACACCACTTTTACGGCACTAAAATTGACACCAATTCACACCCCCTGAACTACTCCTTGTAATTCCATTCACATCACTGAACTTTACACCAATTCACACCCCCTGAACTCCTCCTTGTAATTCTATTTACATCACTAAACTTGACACCAATTCACACCCCCTGAACTCCTCCTTGTAATTTCATTCACATCACTAAACTTGACACCAATTCACACCCCCTGAACTCCTTCTTGTATTTCCATTCACATCACTGAACCTTACACCATTGAGCTTGACACCAATTCACATCCCCTGCTTGTAATTCACACCTCTTGCTTGCAATTCACACCACTTCATAAACTATCCTTTTTATAAAGAAGTATACAAATTTTATACACTAGCGGTTTGCAAATTTTATACACTAGCATAGAGCTCATGGAAGGATCAAGATGATCTATATTTGTAAGAAACGTGTAGAAATTCAATCATCTTCATGGATCATTTTTTTAAGTTTAAATTGAAATTCATCATCATGGATATTTTTTTAATTAAAATTGAATTAGTGTTATTTACATGAAGCACTTAGTTAAAGTCTATTTCTGTTGATTTGGGGTTTCTTAGCATCTAACTGGGTTTATTATGTTATTTTAACCAAAAAATTAATGGTGAAAACTGAACTTTTGTACTATGCAGATGCTATATATTGGCCAATGTTTGTGGTTGCAATTATTGCGGCTGTTATTGCAAGCCAGGCTATGATTTCTGCCACTTTTTCTATCATAAAGAAATCCATGGCTCTCGGTTGCTTTCCTCATGTTACAGTTGTTCACACTTCATCTAAATATGAAGGCCAGGTCCACATACCAGAAATCAATTTCATCCTCATGCTTTCCTGTGTTGTAGTCACTGCTTCCTTTAAAGATACAACCAAAATAGGGAATGCATATGGTATGTATTACATTAATTTAGGGTCCAATGCTACTGAGTTAACATAGCTA
This sequence comes from Pseudotsuga menziesii, assembly GCA_001517045.1. Classification (NCBI taxonomy): domain Eukaryota; kingdom Viridiplantae; phylum Streptophyta; class Pinopsida; order Pinales; family Pinaceae; genus Pseudotsuga; species Pseudotsuga menziesii. Next base: position 412,876 of record LPNX010792862.1, on the reverse strand, counting down.
TAAAATAGAAATACTCATACCAAAACAGTTATGATATGAAATATTTAATTTAAGAAGAATATTGATAAGCTAAATTTCATTCTTTGTGTAAATTGGATGTAGGCATAGCAATGGTTGGGGTTATGATTGTTACTTCAACTTTCCTGAAAATGGTAATGGTTATAATATGGCAGACTTATCTATTTCTGGTCATAATCTTTGTCATTGTGTTTGGGGCGATATAGTTCGTATTCTTCTCAGCAGTGTTGTTCAAATTTCCCCAAGGGGGATACCTTCCATTAGCTTTTGCTGCAGTATTGTTATTTGTAATGTATGTGTGGCATTATGTCCATGTAAATAGATATGCCTATGAGGTAGAGCAGAAGGTTTCAACAGAATACATCTTAAGCCTAGGTTCGAGTTTGGGTGTGACCAAAGTTCCAGGGATTGGACTTCTATACACAGAACTAGCACAAGGAGTTCCAGCAATATTTGCACATTTCGTGAGAAACCTCCCTGCTATACATTCTGTCCTTGTATTTGTTTGTGTCAAGTATCTACCTGTGAATACAGTTCCAGGTGGAGAATGCTTTCTATTTCGTCGAATTGGTCCCAAAGAACAAAAAATGTACAGATGGATTGCTAGGTATGGGTACAAGGACACAAGGATTGATAATGTGGAGTTCGAGAACCAGTTACTGGAATTTCTTAAAGAATTTATAATGGCGGATTACATGTACCAAGTTGAGAATGAAGGGAATAATTTTGACAATGGAGAGAGTATAGTTAGTGGCATGATATCAATGTCTATGTTCAATTCTGTTTAGATAGTGAGCATACTTAAATAAGCTTTGCTATAATTCTCAAAGAGCTGATTTCTGGAGGGAAGCTTACATGCTTGCACAACTCCATCATCCAAATGTTGTTGCTTTCTATGGCATTGTACCAGATGGGCCAGGGGGAACCTTGGCGACACTAATAGAATACATGGTGAATGGCTCACTCAAACAGGTCTTGCAGAAGAAGGATAGATATAGGTCTGGTACACATTCTTTTAATTGCTTAATTTTCCATGCACATTCACACTGCCAAACAGAAGGGAAAATTATAAATTTCTTGAACGACAAAATGCTAACATAGATTATCAATTTTTGCAGGACATTTGATCATCGGAAGCGTTTAATAATTTCAATGGATGCTGCTTTTGGGATGGAATACTTACATGGAAATAATATCGTGCACTTTCACTTGAAATGTGAGAATCTATTGGTAAACATGAGAGATCCCCAACGTCCTATTTGCAAGGTAAAAATTCTGGTCTTTTTGGGAGTTAGCTACTGTGGTTTTGTGATGTCTGTTGGCTATAGTAGGTTTTAACCTGTGATATATGGGTAGAAATGAGTGCTAGCCTCCAGGCAAACTTCCATTTTGATTTTTCTGAGTCCCATTCAATTTGTACCAATCTATAGTTCCATACACAATCTTCTGTAGGTAGGTGATTTAGGGGTATCAAAAATTAAACATCGAACATTAGTTTCTGGTGGTGTGCGAGGAACCCTTCCATGGATGTCTCCTGAGATGTTAAATGGCAGCAGTAGTATGGTTTCTGAAAAGGTAAAAATGACAAAATGCTTTTATATTTAAATATATGAATGCTCAGTTTTGAATATCTGAATTTAGACATTAAATTATCTGGTTTTTTTCCTTTCCAGGTTGATGTGTTTTCATTTGGCATTGTCATGTGGGAGCTGCTCACTGGAGAGGATCCCAATGCCAGTATGCATTATGGGGCTATCATAGGTATGTCCTTGTTCATTGCAATAATGACCATGGTCATTGTGGTGCCATATTTCTTTATTTTGTCGTAGCTAGAGATGGAGGTGCAATATGTGTAATTCAATAAATTTCTTGTAAGTTTTGACAACGTCAAAGTGCTTTGTGGATATTTTGCAGGTGGCATAGTCAATAATACTTTACGTCCACCTATCCCTAAGGGATGCGATCCTTCATGGAGGTCATTAATGGAGAGTTGCTGGTCTTCAAACCCTTCTATGATACCCACTTTTACAGAGATCACTTTTGGATTGCATGTAATGGCATCTATGCTTCCTCCTAAAGGGCAGGCTCTTCAAGCTCATGTTCAAGCACATCTACAGAATTAGACTTGTGCAAAGTTCCATTAAATTTGAATCAAGTGTGTTTCTTTCTGGCCAATTTGCATTCTTTCCAATATTTGGAATATTTCATCTCAGCTACACATGTATTTCTAGTGTGGCTTGGGTGCGGCCTTTTGTATTTGGTTATAATCCATTCTCCTAATTGAGAGATGTCAGATTATATATTTTTTTGATCGTGTCTCAGCTCCCGGAATTTTTCAGTAGATCCCTGCGATAATGCCTTTGGTGAGCGTTTCACCTTTGGCGAGCATTCCACCTTTGGTGAGCATTTCATTTGGTGCCTCGATGTAGTCAGATCGATCTCTTCATGAATCCTAAGGATACTTTAACATAAAAAGGATAATTACGGTGCCTTTTTTGCTTTTCTGCTCCACCAAATTATAATGATTTGCAATCCTTATATCATGGCATACACATGCCACAAATCAACAGATACAAAAATAAAAGAAGCTACACACCCAAACCAATCAACGGAACATACAAATCTATTATTAAGCAATTTAAGTACAAAAGAGGGTGTCTTGAAGTTTTGTGTGTCAAATATTCAGGATGCATTTGGAACTCCAGGGACCAGGAGAACAGGATCCAACTCAGAGTTCACAACTCTTGATTTAGAGCCATGCCTGAAAATGGAAAAGCACTCAAATTCTTCACAATTACATTGAATTAACAATGCAATGGTGTCATAGTTATAACTACGGTGCTTATTTTGTAAAACCTGAGTTGCAGTCTCAAACATACATTGAGAATAAGGCAAGTCGGATGTTCGAAAGACGATGGATGCGGCAGCCATAGCTGCAGCAGTTTCACCAGCGACATCAGAACCTCGATTCTGGGAAATACTACCTTCTCTGGTCATCGAGGGACCATTTCGAGCTTTAGATAGACGAATTCCGCTTGGTAGTGTGGACATGGTTAGGAAATCCTGGCAGTAAAACTTGTGTCTCTCTAGGAACCCAACTTCGAAGGACTGTCTACATTGATTCATAGTGAGGTATCTCCGACACTATGCCAGCACAACGCATAAATGCCACTCGCATTTATTGTACTGAAACCCACATTGCTGGACACATCATCATCCATAACCTTCATCATAATAGCTGCAATAGATGGATCCATATCCCAGCCCCCTGTATCTCCATATGCACCATCACATCCAATTCTTGATAATTCCAATTTCGGATAGAAGTTTTGGGTGTTGATTTCCCATTCCACACTTCTGGTCACTGTTCTTGTCATAAGTGTCAAATATTTTATGTGCCGCAAGTAGTTTCATTACTAGATCGATATCTAGCAGTAGATCCAGTAGTCATTGCTGGAGCAGTTGATGAGTAGCAACTTCACATCTCAACACCTTTAACATAAAGCATAGGTATTTTATACCATCCTGAAAAACTATATTATGGTGTCGAGGGGATTTAGATTTGATATACACTTATAATCCACTACACGGGGGTTATGCTAGCGGTTATCTATATTTGTTTGATCATGGATTTATCCTGCTACTGGTGTCCCTTATGAATGAGTCTTTGTAATTGTTTACAGTGCTGTGGTAATAAGATTATTGATTATTGTTTATAATTTTATTCTTATGATAATGGTATGATAAAACCCTTATCATACATTTTGGACATTGAAACGCAGTGGTAAATCTAGCTTAGCTTAGCTTGCAACACGGCGTTCTTATTGGACCCTAGGTACAATTGCTAGTTTTAACCAATTCTTAAATTGAATTTGTTAGATTAGATTTTTCTATTTTGCACATGATCTTGGTTATTGTTGTTAGCTGTTGAACAAGATAAATAATTTGATTCATTATTTTTCTAATTTACAGTTCATTGTTTTTCTATTTTACAAGTGATATTTTTTTTATTGGATTTTGTAGGAGTGAGCTTAACTTATAAGTGGGCCATTGAGTATGAAGAGCCCGTTACTGAGGATTTGTCATTTAGTATGAAGACCCTGATGTTGAGGCTTTCAAGCTGTTAAGTGTGGTTTTGACACTGCTAACGTGGGATCTAAGTATGGTTTTGAAGCTGTTGATGTGGGATCTAAGTATGGTTTTGCAACCAAGTGCAAGTATGATGGTTTAGCCATTGTAATATTTTGAAAAGTGATGATTTTTGTAAAGTTATATGGAAATTAATATGTGTTTTTCAGAAAACTCATATTTGCTGTAATACTTTTGGCATTTCATATAATATAATTTGTGGTTTAAAACTTATATATATGGTTGTACTTTATATTATTTACCAATGTTTTAATTATTAACTAATTAATGTGACATTGCATTATTTACATGTGTATTAGATATTATTTACAAGTGTTGTAATTAATGATAATGTGACATTGCATAATTCGCACGTGTATTAGATGAGAATAATTGTATGATTCTTTTTTTAATTTAAATGTAATATCAAATTAAAAATTTATATTGATTAATAATGGACAACATTAAAACTACTAAAATATAATGACCATACATAAAGAGACTAAAAATGACTAAATTAGTGACCAGTAAATGAGATTAATGACCAAACTTCACAAATAAAACGACCAATAATTGAGAGATATGGGGCCAAACAATGAGATATAAATGACCAGAAAAATGACCAAAATTCGCATATCAATGACCAAAAATCAGTTTTGGTGGCTAATTTATGGTCTTTTATTACGTGACCAAATTTGGTCATATTCTAGCTTGTCATGTGGTCATTAATTTGGTCATATATTTGGTCATTGATTCAAATATATGACTAAATTAATGACCAAATATATGACCAAATTAATGACCAACCGACAAGCTATAAATGACCAAAATAAAAATGACCAATTTTGGTCATGTAATTAAAGACCGCAAATTAGCCACCAGCGATTGCCAAACCAAAAGTGGTCATTGATATGCGGATTTTGGTCATTTTTTTGGTCACTAATCTCTCATTTTCCACTAGTGTATAGCTCAAATTGGTAATATGATCCTAAAATCTCATTTAAAAACTAAATTCTAATTAAGAGGCAAAATAATAAACAATTTCAATAATTAATGAACTCATATTCACATTGAAATATTTGTGTTAAACTAAGAAAAATTGATTTAAATACAGTAAAACGAATAATTACAACAACAACAGATTTACATATATATCCAAAAATGTAAATCTAATTAAAATATACTCAATAACATGAGGAATAATCCATATCTATAGCCTGAGGTAAAATTTGGTCATACATAGATATCGACGAAGCACTCAAGACCATGTTGGTAGCTACTAGAAACCGCTTGTGGGAGACCACTCTCCTCCCAATCAAACTGTTTAGTCATATCCCCCGATCCATCGATCCGTCATTCAGCAATACCAATCAAATATGAAATAATAATTATAATCATATTCTATCCTCATTGTCTGAACCTCCATCTCCACCTAGTTCATAGAAATATTGAACCAAAACTTCCCCAAAACAAATAAGATCCAAACCAAAGACAAGCATGAACAAGCATCCCCCAAATTTCCCACAATTCCTTTATTTTTTCAAGTAAATTAGATAATGAGCTAATTTAGAGGTATTTGTTCACGGGTGCCAAGTGGCTCTCATCCAAATCACTTTTTCTATTCACTTTTAACTAACTTAACTAAGATTTATTACCTAATGTCAATGCTTCATCTTTTATTTATTTCCTATTTTGTTTTATATTCAAGTTAGATAATATATACTTATATTAGTATGTTCCTAATAACTAACTTAGTATTCTAAAAAATCAATTAATCCTAATTATTCTATTGAGTTGTTACATACTCCCCCACTTCAACAAAAGTTTCCCTAAAGTTAAGTTCCCCATAAATATATGTTCACAACACATAACCGTATCCTTCAAAGAACTATATATATATATATACTATTGTGAAGATGATTTTTTTGTGTGTGGCTAGTATGAAAACATTATCCTTCTTTACTAATATAATTAAATGCCCTCATTTAAAACATGCTATTGTTTAAGTACATGGGGCCTATTATGCTCATATAAGTTATCCATTGAATTCATCATACAATTAAAAAACATGACATAAAAAATAATAAAAAATATATAAAAAATAAAAAATGACTTAATGAGACAGAAAAACAATGCATTTATTGCTAAAACTCCCTCATTCCTTACCCTCTCCATGAGAGTCATAGCACCCAAGCAACCTTCATAACTCTCTAGGAAAACACTTCGGTTCGTCCCACTCGACATGGCACTAGAGATTTATTGTAACATGTCTATAGACAATACCATAGGCATCCAAAGCTTCATAGTTAGCCTAATTTCAAACCCTACCCATGGCCCACTCATCGACAATAGTAGATGTTGGTATACTTCTAGTATCTATTTTAACCTCATCAGATGCACTATATTTTTTTCATATCTAGTCACCTCATCGAGCACAACAAATTTTGCTCAACTATGCATATTAAGATGCTTTCCCTTACACCCTCAATATCCCTCCAAGGAAATTATGAACCTTGGACATCAAAATTCCTTCTCCATATACCTCCCTCTATGGTTGATGTACGTCTATCTATGGACTTCTATTATTAAGCCTCATCGACTGCACCATATTTCATTCCCTGCTAGTGAGCTTATCAACCACACCATATTTTGGTTGATGAGGCATCGAAATCATAGCTGGAAAGGTATTAATTGGTGATTTTTACCCCATCCCGTACTCCCTCTTGGTTATGTTCTGCCATGAGATCATTGTTTCTAAACTAACCCTTCCTTGTTACACAAAAATGTATTCACTTTTCCTAAATCCATGAAGTTCATATGACAAAAGACTTTTTGGAGGAATTTTTCCTTGTTAGAAGATCATTTCTAAGAGCTCTGATGCACCTTGTCTCTTGAGATAAGGAATCATCCAAGGCTGACATTGGTTACTAGTGGATGAAAGGTGTTAGTGACACTCCTTTCCTTTAATCAAGGAGCCTCGACCATCTTTGACACTTGTTGCTAGTATTGAAAGAGCGTTGGATCTTAGTAAAAGGAAGAAAGAGAGTTTTTTGAGATCCTTTTAGAAGGAATCCCTCGTGGAGGTTTATCCCAACTGATCATATTAGGTGGAATTCAATCCCCTAAATCCTAGGGATGATCCTTCACCTTCCTCCAACAAAATATCAACCCATTTTATCTCATTTTGGCCTATAAAATAAGTATTAGCTTAATGGATGAAGGAGGACTAGGAAATAACCTTTATGTTGTTGAAATTCTTCTAGGAGTAGAGGTAAAGAGGTTGTATTTTGAGAGTGAAAGGCATGTAGGGAGAAGCCCCAAAATCAAGGATTTGGTTGTAATTCTTTCCTTATTTACATTAGTACAAATGTGTTTTTCTTTTCCCATAAATAATGTGTATGTGTAATGTTACTCATGTTTTTTATTTCCTTTCTCCTTAATCATTAGCATATATTCATTCAATTATATTGTTTTTTTTATTCTTGTATAGTGTCATTTGTATCTTTTGCAGTTATCTCTTCTTGATAGTTGGATCGCAAAAGCATCGAGAAGGAAAGTATCATCTTTAGGAAGAGGTATATAAGCTTCATATTCAAGTAATTTGATAATATAGGGAAAGTTTGCATAGTTGTACTCATTTTGTTCAAGATCTAAATGATTTAGACTAGGGAAACAATTCTTCTCTACACTAACCAAATTATTCGCTAATAAAATTGGTGCCTCCACTGGGTATAAATCTATTTTTTTTCTTTGGATTTGATTTTTGTTTCACTACGAATTCTCACTTTTTATTTTTCTCATCAAAGGTGTGAAATTCACTTTATTTAAGTCCCAATTTGCCTCTCTAGGCCAGTATCTACACTTAGAAATTTCTAGTTATTCAATGCAAATTTGAATTAAAAGGTGTTATCATTTTTTATCCTTGGATACACCGACGCACCTAGGCTATTTCTATTCTACTTCATCAATTCTCTGACACCTTTCACTTTCGTTGAGTGTGCGACCTGTTGATGAAATTGTCATTGATGTGAACATGGACTTGCAGGGGTCCCATAGGTTGTCATTGATGCCACCAAGTCCCTCTTATTGTGCACAGGTATGGATGATCCTAGTACCCTCACATATATTACCTTCGAGCCCACACAGATATGGTTTGGGATTTTAAGCACCTTGTACCCAGTTAACAACGTCCCTGTACCCAAAATTTTGGATCTTGGAGCCACCACCCTATTGAAAATACTGAAGGCCCTATTGATGACATTGTAGACCCTAAACATGGTGTTGAAGGCCTTGAAGCTGGTGTAGAAGCCCTAGATGGTTTGTAGAAGCATTAATGACCAATTTTGTGGTCATTCATGCTCTAATGGTGTCATGGTACCCCGGAAGAAGGTATGAAAACCCAATAGGTGATGTCATGATGGATCTTTACCATTGAGGTCTCCTGGTGTGGGTGAGGTGGTTGAAGATGGCCATGAAATAACCTGCTTGATGAAGAATATTTTGAAGGGGCCCTTAAACCTACAAGATGGTATTTAGGCCCACAAGTTTAATGGTGATTTTGTACCTTTATATTTTAGGTATTTTATACTCATATCTATAAAGGACATAATGATGACATGCATCCTTGAAGAGGCTCATGTGTGTGAGGAGCCTGTTTCTTATGGAAAAAACAAAAATCCCTTGTATATGGCTTCTTGTTCATACATGGTGATGTGGTCCTTGCTACAACCTTATTCCTTGTTGATGTGAATTCTATGGATGTGAAGGCCATTGAATCCCTCATGCCTTTGATGCATAAGGTAAAATGGTATTTGACATATTTATGTGTGGAATCTTTGAAGTCCTGAACAAATTGAAGAATTTAAGGATATTATACCAAGAAATTGCAAATAAACCCATCATAGGGAGATAGTCCGCAAACCCTTCTTAGTTGGAGCTAAAAAAAATAGGATGCGTCTTGTTATAGGAGTTGGTTTTCTTTTCGTCAATTGTTGTTGATTGTAATCAAGAATATTGTATTCTTCCATTATCGTTAAATAAAGATCAAAATTAAATATATTCTCGTGTCTCTCTCGATGTGATGATTGTGCTTATGACTCATGGTTGATTTTCATGATGCATATGATGATGTGATTTGATAATGTAATGTTTGAGACACTCTAATTGATGAAAGGTTTTAAATTTCTGTCACATTGATTCACTCCCCCTCTCAGTGTGTCCATTATTTACAACAATTGGTATTATAGAAGGACTTTGTCACAAGCCTAGGAAGCTTAAAGAAGATCTGTGGAGACATAATGGAAGAAAAAGAAGAGTCATCATGAAATGGCCTACCTATACTTGATCTAAAAGATTATTTCAGTTGGAGGAACATGATGAAGGCATATATGAAGAATTTTTGCATTTGGGAGATTGTGATCAATCCATCCACTCCATCAAACAAGAAGGGAAAATCATCTGTATAGAATGAAGTGAAGAAGGAAAATAATACAACCTTGAAGTTACGCATGGATGGACTTCCCAACTTAGTGTAGGGGAGTACACTTCAACGAAAGACTTATGGTTCAAATTTGAAAGAGAGTACCATAACTCAAGACCAGAAACAAAAAAAATAGATCGAGAATCGGAATATAAGCCCACAGACGAGATCAATCAAGCAGAAGAGAACCAAGAAGAGGACTCCAATAAAGGTATGGAATCCTTTGCTTGTAATGATAGATTGTGTGATGAAATTGAGAAGTTTCTTTCATATGATGATGAAGGGCTATCAAAGGTGACATGAGAGATACATCTCATGTTGTTAAATATTGATCTTAGAGCCAACTGGTTCATGAACGCAATAAATATGAACCATAATGACTTCACAAAGTTCGAAAAAAATATTGGACTCCTTGATTGAATATCAGCAGAAGACCATGACAATGAAAGTGTTGCTTGTGAATATTAAACACAAGGACAAAAAGTTGTAGGATCAGATGAAATATAAGGATGATGAAGTTGAACAACTAAATACTGAATTGAGTAGTCAAAATGAAGAACAAGAATATCCTACTGAAGTGCTTGAAGAAACTAGGGAAGATAATCATGATCCGAAGACTCAGTTGGAGTAATCCAAAAGGATAAAATAAATCTTGAAGAAATAGTTGGAAGAAAAGGAACATACAATCTAGAATCTAGAAATGGAGGTAGTTGGTCTCGAAAAGAAAAGTGAGAATAATGATGCTTTTTCAAGTTCAAGGATAGTTCATTTGTTCTAGATAATACCTTGGATTTTCAAATATATCTATGTGAGAAGGATGGTCTGGGTTAAAACAAGGATAAAGAAAAATCAGAAGATGACACTTGGTCTCCTAACACTCCAAAATCAGGTCCATCAACGTCCAAAGTTGCTCCCCATGCACCTGCACATGAAAAAAAAAACATTGGAAGTTCAAGAATGCAACAAGGAGTTAGGCCTATTCCTCAAAGCAACCTGAGAAAATAAACAAATCCAAGATGGAACTAAAGTCCCAGGTATGCAAATGGATTTAATGGTTATTGTTATTTGTTTCTAACTTTGGTCATAAATCTATGGATTGTAGACTCTATGGAAGAAGAAAGGATGAAAGTACCAATAACTCAGTTAGATGTTGGACATCTAACCAAGTTGGACATATTGTTGCCACCTATCACACATTGATATGCTACACATGCAGTGGTTTTGGTCAAAAATCCCAAGAATGTGCAAGTCAAAGAAGTCAACCAAGGAGGAGTCCTTCATACACAACATCAATAAGATTTGAAGATCATAATACAAAGCCTTGTAGTTAGGGACACTCTCAGGAACAAATAAATGAAGTTAATCAAAGAAGGATTGGAAGTTCCAATAGCTTGATCAAGTGTTGGACATGTAACCATGTTGTTCACATTGATGCATATTGGTGTACAATGAGGTGTTATAGTTGCAGTGGAATTTCCAAAAAACCTCAAGAATGTTGGATTACACATTAAAAAAAATGAGAATTTTCCTATCCATCTCATCAAGGAAATTCATTAAAAATGAAGGAACAAATGATGAAAGAAAAAATTCCAAGAACCAAGTATGGATGAATAAGACTGGGCCATTACAGATAGGATATGTTGATTAGAGCAGGGAGGATGGATTCCATATGTAAATCCAAGTGTAAGGTATCTCAAATGCCATAGCACACCTTGATTTCATGATGTTGGAGATTGAACTCAAAGGAGAAAGGATGGTTACTCTAGCTATACAGATAGTTCCTATGATCATTCATATTGACAAGGGGGCAATGATCAGTAATTTCATATGCATATATATGGACACCCTTTTCCATCGATTCCAAATGGGGAGAGATGAAGAAAAAATGGGAGCATGCTCATAGGGGGAAGATGAGTTGTTTTCATAAATGAAAAAGGGGGATATTGTTGATAAAAATTTCATTGATTCCAACATCGAATTGCAATGGCTGCATAGGTTTCCATTGATGCCACCAAGTCCCTCTTACAATGCAGAGGTATGGATGATCCAAATACCCTCACATCTAGTAACTTGGAGCCCACATAGATATATTTTGTTCTTTGAAGCACTGTGTACCTAGATTACAAGGTACCTGTACCCATAAGGTTGGATCTTGGAGCCACCACCTTGTTCACGATATTGAAGGCCATGTTGATGATATTGAAAACATTAGATATGATGTCAAAGCCCTTCAAGATGATGTAGATGCCATAGATGGGTTGGAGAAGAATTATTGACCCACTTTCTGGTCATTCATGCTCTAATGGTGTCATGGTACACCAAGACAAGGTCTGGAAACCCCACATGTGATGTCATGATGGATCTTGACCCTTGAGGTCTCTTGGTGTGGGTGAGGTGGCTGAAGAAGCCAATGAAGCTTCCTGCTTGATGAATAAGATTTTGAATAGGTCCTTGAACACACAATATGGTCTTTATTCCCACATGTTTAATGGGTATTTTTTTACCTTTATCGCTAAGGTCTTTCATACTCATAGCTATCAAGGACATAGTGACGGAACACATCCTTGAAGAGGCTCATGTGTATGAGGATCCCCTTTCTTATGGAAGAAACAAAAAACCCTTGTATGTGGCTACTTAGTCATACATGGTGATGGGGTCCTTTCTACACCCTTGGTCCTTGTTGATGTCAAGTATGTGGATGTGAAGACCATTGAATACATCATGCCTTTGATGCATAAGGTAACATGGTCTTTGGCACCTTTATGTGTGGAATCATTGAAGTTCTGAAAAAATATAAGAATTTAAGGATATTATACCAAGAATTTGGAAACAAATCCATCATTGGAAAATATTCCACATCAATATATTTCCATTGATATGTGGAGCGTATTTTAACTCCTCACGGTTGAAGAGATATGAATTTTTGAAGTTGGTATAACCCACCATTTTTGGGTCAGCGGACCAAACAAAAGTGAATTTAATTATTTTTAACTTTTAATTGCATGTCATCCCAGTTTGAGGTACTAAATTTCTGCCATGAACTATATAAATAGAATATCAAACATTTCATTTGTTCATGAATCAAGTCTCTCTTTGGTATTTCACAACTCTTGGAAAAAAGTGTGAAACTTTGTGGAGGATAAAATTTTATGCATCTTCACTCAAATTGGCATAGCTTTCTCATACAAAATCAGAATTACAAAATTATTGGCTTGTTGGAAATCTTGTTATGAGGGATATGTAGTGACATGATCTAAAGTTTATTTCATTTTTCTATTATTTCTTCATATTTTAATCTTTGAAAAGGTATGGTTCATGCTTTTGGGTTTCTCTTGTGTTGACACATATCTCTTATGGATCGAGTTCATCTTTTATATTATGATGTGAGCCTCTATATGGGTATATATATTTGAATTCATTACGGAGGCTATGATTATTATGTTGCATACATTTATGCTATGATCTGATACACTTTATGATGATAATGCTTGTGATAATGATGTACACTCTATGATGTTGATGCACTCCTATACAATATGATGTACATGCATACCATAGTGTGATTATTCTCTCCTATACACTATGATTTATATTTGATGACGAGGATGCATACGCTATGACGATAATGCATTCCTATGATCATGATGTGTGACGATGCACGCATTATGATTAGTGAAAGAAGAGAAGAACTACTTGATCAGTGACTGGGTATGATGAGGTGTACAAGGATACATGAGCATACATGACAGTGTTGTAGAAATGATGAGCAGAACACTAGTAGTTTTGACCAAAAAGTGATGAGGAGATATTGACCAGCAGTGTTTATGATTGCTTACAAGAATAATCTTGCACATGAGGATTGGAATACTAAAACCCTTCTTAGTTGGAGCTATGAAAACTAGGTTGGGTCTTGTTACAGGATTTAGTGCTCTTTTCATCAGTTGGTGATGCTTATAATCGAGAAAATTGTAATATTCCATTAAAGATCAAAATTATATATATTCTTGTGTCTCTCTTGATGTGATGATTATTCTTATGACTCACGGTTGATTTAGATGATGCATATGGTGATGTAATTTGATAATGCAATTCTTTATACACTATGATTGGTAAAAAGGTTTAGTGTGGTCATTGTGTATTTTTCTCTTGAAAGTTGTGAAATTCACTTTATTTCAATCCCAATTTGCCTCTCTAGGATAGTATCTACCCTTATAAATTTCTAGTTATTCAATTCTCTTTGATTTAAAAGGTGTTATCATTTTTTTTGGATCCTTGTCTGCGTTGAGGCACCTCGACTATTTTTATTCTATGTCATCCATTCTCTGACGCCTTTCACTTTTGTTGAGAGATTCTCAGAAAACAATATTGGAAGAAGACAATCATCGCCATAGAATCCTTTTCATAGTGGACAAGGAGCATCAGCCATAATCCGACGCAATGCTATCATCCTGAATGTTGTTTTGAGGTAGGTACTGGCCCTTTTGGATTGATTCTATGCTATAGGTGGCATTGTTTTTGGCTTTCATTTTAAGCAAAATTGAGTGCATTTTTATTATATTCTGTAGTCTCTTTGAAATATATGCTCATTTCATTGAATTCTTTTTTCTGACTCAAGAAAAAAATTCCATTCAACTCAGGGAAAATTTTGATTTTTTATGATCAAGAATTTATCCATTAGCTTGTCTTTGATTCCCAATAAATAGATAGGATATGTTTAATCTCGGGTATTTTATTTAAAAAAGATTTTTTTTTATTGCATTGAATTTTACATTTGTTTCTTTTCTCGAAACCTCTTGATCTTTAATATGGATAATATTCATCAAAATTGGAAAATTTGCACTACGTTTTTGTGTGCATGTGTTGGTTTTTTCTTGAGTTATTTTATATTGGGATTGTTGTTTGTTTTCTTAGATCTCTATAGAAGAGAAAAAATTATCTTTCGTTTCCTTCATAGTTCAATTTTTTTTTCTTTGATCTTCTTTATTAGATTGAAAATACTTGCAAATCAAAAAACAATTTGTTTTTGTTTTAGTTTACTTCAAAACTTTGTTTTGTTAAATCTTAGTTTATATATTAAAAAAAAAAATCATGTTTCATAATATGTGAAGAATCTTTGTTTTAGTTTTTTATTGGAAACATTAATTTTGTCTTTTTCCTCCTACATCTAGAGATCTATTTTTCATTTATGTTTTAAATATAGGAAATAAAGTTTGGGTGTATGTTATTTAATTTTTACATTTAGAAAAGAACCTCTTACTCTCTCAAAATTAAGGAATCAATTAAAATTAAAAATGAAATATTTGCATCACATCCTTGCATGGTTTCTAATTCATTCTTCACTCCATATATCCACAGAAAATAAACAAAACAAAATACAAATAAAATAAACAAAAAAAAAGACAAGTAAAACAAACAAAACAATAAATAAATAACAAATAAAATAAACAAAACAATAAAAAATTAAAAAAAGAAATAAAAGAAATAATAAAAACATTAACAAAGGTGGTGTGTAAAACGGGGTAAGGAGGGGTAGAGTGATTCTGAGAATCACGGCAGCCCTTTATACCCTCTTTTACACACTAGCTATGCCATTCTCCCCACTACACCCTACCACTCAACCCTACTTTGTTTTACTTTGTTTTTTAATTTAATTCTTTTTTGTTTTACTTTGTTTTCCTAAAACATTTGTTTTAAAAAATTTACTTTTACACCTTTTTTATAAAGTTTTTTACATAATTTCTTTTGATTTTTACTTACTTTCTGAAATAATTTTTTTTTGTAAATTTTTTTTTATCTTTAATATTGTATTTTTTAGTAAAAAAAATCAGAATTTGTTATAACTTTCTAAAAAATTTCATTTTAAATTTTTTAAGCTAATTGTTTTTTGGGGGCACCTAAAATTATATGAGTCATTTGTTCATGTATGGTCTAATATATGATTTCATTATGAATCAAATCATAATTTCTTTGATTTTCTATGGTTATAGTAGTGAAATTATTTATGACATATTTTTTTGTTTAATATCTAAGTTTAAAAAAACTATTTCTTGAAGAAAAAAATAATTTTCCAATTTAGGAGTTGATTTTAATTTTTTTGTAAACAATAATATGGGAAGTTTAGGGAATGACTCTATTTTTTACCCTGAAAAAAACCAGGTATTTTGGTATCAACACTTTTCTATTTAGGGGTGTTTTTGGTGTTGTTTATGCAAAAAACATTATTTTTATGGCTAGAGTTCTCATTCTTAGTATAAAGTTATCCTTTCATACTATAAGTGGTTTAATGCATGAGAAGTCAAATGTGGCATTAAAAGATGACATTGTATCTTCCTTAACATGTCAAAAACTTTTAAATGAAGAAGGCAAGGTATTTATATGGGTCAAGCAACCATGCATAACACGCACCGTTGCTCCATTTAATTTCTCCTTTTTCTTTGTTCATGAAAAACATTCATTATCTTTTAGTGAACTTCTTATTCTTGAACCATATTTTTCCCTCTTGGGGTAGTCATGCGATTCTTGCTAACAATTATTTAGAGACAAATAGCGACATTCTTCATACCTTTGCGTTGTCACCATTGAAATTATTTGAAAAATTCTTTGTTGCTTTAGCATTATGCACCTGGAATCTCTCAAAAAAATATATCCACCATGTTATTTGTAGAACTATTAATATTTTTTGTATGGATATAAGAGTTTGTTTCCCTCTATCTCATAATGAATGATTCCCTCAGATACCACTCTGCATTACCACTCTATTTAGAGGGAGATGCTCATAGCATGAAATCTGATATCGAGCTAGGACATTTATAGTGTATAATGGATAATGTTTAACGCTTAAATTATTTTGAGAATCATGGTAGCTAGGTGGGATAATGGTAGTGAATTATTTCTCATGCTTAGTTGCGATTTTATAAAAAAAATTGTAAAAAAATCAATACCAAATAGAATCTAAAATAAAAGAATGAATGGACCACACACAAAGTACATAGATATTTACCTTGGAAACTCAAAACTAGGAAAATTGTTATACCCTGGATTTTATTCGTGCTCTATATATCATTGTATTGTATTTTTTATATGCAATATAACTATCCAAACCTGTAAGCCATTAACTTCGAATGCAATGCAACCTTACTTCCTTAATCATAAATGGTGTACAATGTGTGAGAAACCATTGACCAAAAATTATTGAAATGAAAAAAAATTGTGGAGCTTGATAGCCCTTTCATCCAAGGGGGATGGTAAGCCCAAAAAGACCCTTTTTTCTTTGGGAACCTACAATAATACAACACATGTCCAACACAAAAACCATTGTTAGTGGATTCATGTTTTTCAGGCACTTAAAAGGTTCATGTAGTGGATTAATGCAGCTTTAATACAAGACAAGGCATTGTTTGCATACTTAATGATAATTTGGTTATGATTAAAACAAAATTAAGAAATAAATAGACAAATAAAATTCAATACATTTTTTTCAAAAGAGGATTATATGACTCCTCTCATTCAACCCTATGAGAAAACATCCCTAAAAGGAAAATACACTAGAATCATGCATGAATGTTCTATGGACACTGTAATATCATTGAATGCATTGAATAAGTTTCCTAAAATTGTCTCTTCTATTCTCGCTCTAATATACACCACATGTTCCATGTGTATTGTTTCCATAAAGTAATGGGATCCAATTGATGTTGCAAACAAACCCTACCAAAATGTGATGAAAAAGGGTCCATTTAGCCAGGGATGATCTTAGGGGCAAATTATAGCCCAATGGCGAATTTTAAGGGTTACCAAAAAAAAAGTGGGCGAATTTTAATATTAAAATGTTATTATTTTATTTAATATATTCGCCCATTATTTATTTTGTATATAGCTATGCCAAGGTAAATCGCATTCATCCCGATTTAGCGAAAATCTAGAAAAAGAATATTAGCCCACGAAATTATTATTTTTGCCCACATTCGCTTGAATTTTTCCATCTGCGAGGAGATATTTGCCCAAATTCACCCAATTTTTTCTGATTGGGAGGAGAAATGAAGATTGTTCACCGGATTTATGGATAATAGTTTGAAAAATTGGTATTTCGCCCAGGATTTATGGATAATACGATTAAAAATTTGCTATTTCGCCAGGATTTATGAATATTTCTGTAAACTGGTATTACTTCCACCTCGGTTGGGGTAAATTGGACATAGTTCGTCCTGGATTTGGATTTGTGGACAATTATTTGAGTAAAATGTGGAGATTTAATCAATTGGGGAAGTTTTTTCACTAGATTTGGTCCATACATTTAGTCAAGTGAGGAAGTTTTTTACCTATATAATGGTGCAAGAGTCAGGACTCAGGCTCAACATCAAGCTTGATTTCTATTGCAAATCGGTCTTTACAGTGGCTGTCAGGCTGAGTGGATTCATGGGAAGCAATTTCAGAAAGTTTCTTCTATCTGCATTGTGCAGGATTTTTACAGGTTAGTTTCTTGAATCTTCTTCTATTTGCAAGCTTTTTACAGGTTAGTTGTTGTGAGCACTCAACCTTGTTGCTAGACCACAGCTTGATGGGATTTTCCAAATTGGAATCTAGATATTATTCTTTGGCACTCTGTTGGTTTTAAATTTTATTCTGGGTGTAAGTTATAGTAATCAAGAGCCATGGAGCTCATTAGCAATTATTTTCCAAGGCACATGGTACAGATTCATAGATTTCTTCACTTTTCCTTCTATTTTTCTTTTCAAGAATATTCACTTTTCAATCCCATGATTTATTCAAAGGAACAACTGGAAAAAAATCTTATGGTTTTCCACCTCGGGAGTCGGTGAGTTCTCTTCTGTTGAGCGATAGCGAATGGCCTGGTTTCTCCTTTTAGATTATTATAGCTTTAGTTTTCTTCATGCTAGTAAAATATAGTAAGATGCTAAGTTGCTTGATAAAATTGCGTTAACTTGTAGTTTAATATAAAGCTGCTCAAATGTTAAGGCTTTTAGAACAATGGAAAAACTTCCGAGGGAAACAGATGGAAAAGTGGAGGGGGAAGGGGTTTTGTACCCACCAGCGATATATATCATACATTGAAATGTGCATCTCCTAGACGATCGAAGTTGTGACTTGTCCCTCATTTTGTTTTGAGAAGGAACAAGTATTTTTTTCCAACTCGGGAGTCGAGGTTTTGTACCCACCAGCGATATATATCATACATTTTTATCTCCTGGACAATCGAAGTCGTGACTCATCCCTTGTTCTATTTTGAGAAGGAACAAGGAGAAGTAGAAGAAAGAAGATCAGTCTTTGACTCAGGGCAATCCAGTCTTTTTTCCTTGGTCTTTGATCTGCTTACATTACAATTGACCAAGTGGACCCACTTCAGTTGATTTGATTGATTCAGTTCCAAGCTTCGTAAATGGGATGGAGTAGCTCTCTCATAAATAGTAGTTTTTCTCATTAAGATATGAAACAATGTCACCCTAGGGGGTAGATATCAGCGGTAAGGAGTCCCATAGGAAGACATCATAAATATATAGAGCTTCAAATCTGTTTTGGATTCATGTTTACCATGCCCAGCTAATTTGCTGCATTTGTTATATTTTCTTTTTTTATATAATTCTAGCTAGTATGGGATATATGGTGCTGTAAGAAAAAAGACTTTCTATTATATATGCTTATTAATTCAGAGTTCACCCTACTTTTCCATTACGTGAAAATGATGGACAAGCTAACAGAGGAAAAGATCTATGAGTTCAAGGAGGATTTCAGTTTGTTTGGAAGTCCTCCAACAGGCCATTTATGCACTATGTCTACCCATCGATTTGTGGGTGGTAGCTTGAAATAATCAATAGATTGGTGACTGGTCCCAAAAAGCTTAAAAAACTATGTTCAAACCTCTTGGTGAACCTTTTGTCCATGTCCAACACAATACTCAATGGAAAACCCCAATACTTACAACATTTTTGAACAACTTCGCAACTTTTTCCACAACACAAGGTATCTTCATTGGCATCAAGATGGAATACTTGGAAAATATGTCCCCAACCACAACAATTCCAATGTACCCTTGCAAATATGACATATGGGTGATGACCTCCATAGAAACGCTTTCCTAAGGTATCTTAGACACAACAAATTTTGTAATGGGCCAGCCTTCATTCATATATCTTCCTTGTCTTGTTTGTACAGAAGACAAGTCATGGCATACTATTCTACATCCTTGTGCATCTACTCATAATGGTATCCTCTCTCCAACAATGCCATCATTATTCATTGTCACTAGGTGACTATCCCAAGGCAAATCATGGCATTCATTTAAGAGCTCCTTCCTAATATTTGATGACTTAGATATATAGATGTGGTTTCCAAAGTATAGAAGCTGTTTGTCTACCCAAAACTTCCTTACATTACCCTCATTCACTTGCTTCATGATGTTTATGATTGATGGGTATCAATGCAATCCATCCATGATCTACACATGCAAGTTAGTAAAAACCTATGCATTCCATCATGTTGGCACCGACAACTCATCTTCCTCTAAGGATGTGAGTTGTGCCTATTTTCTCAAGGCATCAAAATTTGGATTAAGTTTGTTGATACTATATGGTCATGTTGAATTATTATACCAAGAAGTATTGCCACATTTCTTACTTAGGTAATTGTTTTAGTTGTGTCACAATGTAGCTTGTTGCAACGTTGTCTATATTCACAATGAACGGTTTACTCCAAATAATGCCTCCATGCTTGTAGCCTTCTAGGAAATGCACAAATGTAGTCATATATTTTTCATGAATGGGGTGCCTCCACTTGCAATCCTATAGCTTCATATTATCATAGGATATAGGATGACCCTCCTATGATCAAACTTCTCCAATGGAAAATTTTTAGGCATATGTCTACACCTCAAACAACTACTCAAAATATAGCATATTTAGCACAAGTGTAAGCTTCAGGTTGTATATGCTACAGCCCATGGCCACTCCTTAAACATCCTTGGGCTACTAGTTTAGTGCCTTGGCCCCTCCTCTAGGTCTGGAACAGACCTCTGCTAACTTCCTTCTACCCTTGGTCTGCCCTTTTAAGGCATTTTCCAATGCCTTATCAACCCAAAGGGAAGCCCTTTCAGTTGTTTCCCATCCTATACTTGGTCTGAATTTTATAATACCCCATAGAAACGCTTTCCATATGTCTACACCTCAAACAACTGCTTAAAGTCTAGCATATTTAGCACAATTGTAAGCTTCAGGTTGTATATGCTACAGCCCACAACCACTCCTTAAACATCCTTGGGCTGCTTGTTTAGTGCCTTGGCCCCTGGGCCCTCCTCTAGGTGTGGAACAGACCTCTGCTAACTTCCTTCTACCCTTGGTCTGCCCTTTTAAGGTCTTGTTCAATGCCTTATCAACCCAAATGGAAGCCCTTTCAGTTGCTTCCCATCCTATACTTGGTCTGCATTTTATAATACCCCCCTTTAGGGTACTCTAACAGTCATCCAACCGTGCATATAAAAACATTACAAGCAGCTGTTAGTTAATGAATATATATGTACATTGTACTACTGCTATTGCTTATACTATTAGGATTATTAATCCTCCCTTGTCCAAATTTGGTCATATGTCTAAATCGGGAGTCATGTCTAAATTGGGAGTCCATCTAGTCTATTTATAGTCATTAACACCATTGAGTCCACTTGACCTAATTGGGGCACATGTTTTAGTTACTAAAGTGTGGGGAACACTAATTGAGGCTCACTACCACTGATTGCACTTGATTGCATTAGTTTAGGAGCCTCCTAGACCAATCCCTACAATTTAGGAAGCCATTGGGAGTGCCGAAACCAACCAAGGTCAGTTCACTTCAGTTAATGACTAGCCAAGCTAAGTTAGGAGTCAATTACATTCAGTTCTAGTCCTCTACATTCAATTAGTGCTAGGTTTACTTGACTGAACACATGTGGGGCACATTTCTCACGTACCACTGTCAGTTAACCTTAGCCAACACTCAATGTAACACTTGAGTTATGTTTTAGAGCTCTGATGAAATCCGGTTATGGTTTAGACAAGGTCAGTTAACTATTGAGTCCTCCGATACTGATTTAGACAAGGTCTTGGTTACCTACAGTCAAGCAGAGTCTAATCAATTCAAACTTCCTCATGTGGATTCGAATTGCTTGTGGCTATTAAATCCATTGTACTTCATTGTAATTATCTATCTAATTACTCTTTGATTAATGAAAAGCATTCACAGCTGCAAGCCATTTTTGCGCTATTTCATTCTTCAATAACTGAGTAAATTGTGTGATCTATCATGTGAGTTGTGTGTTTTTCCACATATATATGTGCTCAATTTAATATGTACATACCCTCCCAATAGCATCATCTTTGTCAACCAGCAACATCTTGAATTTTGTGAGATTTACAAAGTAACTTCACGAGGATCACTACTCAATCAAGTTGTTCATCAATTTGAAGAGAAATGTACAATATTTCTTCATCAATTTGAAGAGAAATGTACAATATTTCTTCATCAATTTGAAGAGAAATGTACAATCTTTCCTCTGCATACAAAGAATGGGAAAATACAGTTTTTTGTTCCTTCCAAATAAGATATAAGAATCCAACCTGTCCTTTCAGTTATCCCTGTCAAATATCAATGTTATCCTGCCATTGCTCAAGCAAGATAATGGATTTCTCTCTTAGGAATAGTAATGGTTTGCTCTCTACCAAATAATTTACACTGCATTTGTTGACCAGGGAGCCAAGGTGGTCTACTAACTGTAAATTGTTAGCTTGAGAGAAAGGCCACTTGTCCATGGGTTCTTCCCTATGTTTTCATATGGGTGCTTACTCTTCTTCAACATATCCAACAATAGTTGTTGTTGATGTTGCTAGCATGAGTTAGCTGTGGTATTCTTGCTCAAGTCAATTCTAATCAGGTGAGGAAGTAAGAAATGTTTTATTGCATAATTTTTGGAAAACAAAATTTCAAAAATTTCACTATTTAAATTACAATAGCAAGAACGAATACTAAATACTGTAAATAAATTCACTCTCTACTCAAGTTATCTTTTTGTGCTTGCATGTATACCGAGATACCAAGATCCATAAACCCTAGTGAATTGAAAAATTACCTCAGGTTCTATAGTGAAGTGAAAAATTACCTCATGTTGTATTGCTACTCCAGGCTCTTCCCTCTTTAAACTTATTCGCACTTACCCACATAGTGAAAGTCACAAGTGTCTTGGGTGCCTTTGTTAAGATGTAGCATGCAACTGCCACCTTTTGGTATGATTGCTCCTGCATAGCAACAATTGAGTAGGCCTACAGTTGTTACCACCTGTAAGTCGTGTAAGACATTCAAGCGATTGTGAACACAAACTATACATTCATACATGTAATAAAAATACAATGAAAATAATTAATATCATAGTTTGAACCAGCATATATCAGTCCCAAACAAGATTGAAAATTTTTGTAGATCCTACTTTGAATTTTCACCTTGTATATCATTGTTAACAACCAATCAAACAACCAGAGTTTACCATTTTTAACCACGGACCTTAGGAACCAGAGGGATTGAACAATTCTACAGATTCTACTTTAAAATTTCACCTTCTAGTAGCCTGCGATGTTATGCAGTCACCCCATATCCTTGAGCACTAGTGTATGGAAGCATTGATAGAAGCGTAACTCCACCCCATACCCTTTCAGTTGTTGCCCATCCTATACTTGGTCTTTATTTTATAATACCCCCCTTTAGGGTATTCTAACAGTCATCCAACCCTGCATATAAAAACATTACAAGCAGCTGTTAGTTAATGAATATATATGCACATTGTACTATTGCTATTGCTTGTACATACCCTCCCAATAGTATCATCTTTTTCAACTAGCAACATCTTGTATTTTGTGAGATTTACAAAGAAACTTCACAAGGATCACTACTCAATCAAGTTTTTCATCAATTTGAAGAGAAATGTACAATCTTTCCTCTACATACAAAGAATGGGAAAATACAGTTTTTCGTTCCTTCCAAATAAGAGAAAAGAATCCAACCTGTCCTTTGAGTTATCCCTGTCAAATATCAATGTTATCCTGCCATCGCTCAAGCAAGATAATGGATTTCTCTCTTCATGACAATGCATTTCATGAAAATGTTTCTTACAAAAGATAGCATACTACTGCTTTCAGGGAAACATGAGCATCTAAATCAGTTTCTTACAGAATGGTCTATTTTGTATATCTATTTCCAACACTAAAATTTATGAGACTTCTTAAATGACTAATTCATACTTTGAGAAAATGCAAAGTCAGATGTCTAACACATTTTACAGAAAAGACAATATTACTTATTCTAGCAGCACAAACATGTTTAGACCTATAATTCCTGGTTAGTCTAATTACAAGGATAAGCTATCATCCATGGAAAATATTCCACAAAAAGAACCAAATGATTCAGAACCTGAAATTAAAAAATACAGAAACAAAAAAAAAAGATATATTAGCATGCCATGCTTTCCCAAACTTGACAGAAGATACAGCACAAAACCTGTCCATTCACTTGAACTTTCAATTTATATTTTAAAAATAGTTATCCTAATTAATAAGTCTAAATATATTCTTCCTGAATTTCAATTTATTAATGGTCAACCAACAACAAATACCTTTTAGGAGATGAACTGGGCACTGTTCTTCCTAACTAGTTAAATACATGATGCACCTTTGAACAGTTAACATCAGATATAAATATTCATACCTAGCAATTTGCACAATGCTCATGAGAGGCAGGGCTAAATATCGAGATGGCAGAAAACATGGTACACTAGATTGGGAGCCACGAGCTAGCAACCCTTCAAGATAATGTCTGCACCAAAGACGAGCTACTTGCAATGGTGTCCACATTTACCAGTAAACAAACAAAGAATTGAGACAAGAATGGCATTAGAACTAATCAAAAGTTGTACCATATTGAAATAATGGGTTCCAATTTAATAACAACAGATTACATGCATATATGAGGAGAGTAAAGTGGAAGTCTACATCAAACTAGTACATTGCAAAAATCATAGAAATTGAATATGGTTCCATTTAAAAGGCATGCAATGAGATCAACAGGAAAGATGATTCCTTTGGTGGCTTGGGATATCTGCAATTTATCAAGAGACCAAAGGGGACAGGGCCAGGGCCTCCCTAACATAAGAGCTCAAGGAGGAGTTCTTTGTGACAAATGGGTAGTACATGCAGTGAAGAGGGATATTCCTTGTCAATTTTTAGTTCAGCACCAGATTGCGTAGGCTCAATGCATTCCAGGTATTAACATCCCTTTAAGCTGTATGGCATAATCGCTAATGCTCAGGATTTCATGATTTCAAGTTCTGCCCAGCTCAAAAGGGTGTCAACTGCTTTGAAGACTATTTATGGTTTTCACTGGATGAAAGGTAGACTTGATAGGTTCTATGCCAATTCTCATGTAGCTACATTCTCATCCACTAGTGAGCCCTCTATTCTAGTTAACAAAGGGATCCTCCTTGGCAAGTTTTTTTTTCAGCACCAGAATTAGCGGGCTCAATGAATTCCAGGTATTAAACATCCCTTTCAGCTATGTCATAACCGCTAATGCTCAGTATTTCGTGATTTCAATTTCTTCCTGGCACAAAAGGGTGGGGACTACTTTGAAGACTATTTTTTGTTTTCACTGGATCAAGGTAGACTTGATAGGTTCTATGCCAATTCTCATGTAGCTACATTCTCATCCACTAGTCAGCCCTCTATTCATTTGGACTTCACTATCATTGGCTCTAATCATTTTTCTATTTCCACTTGTATGCTCATTGGTTTTGATTGTCAGTATGAGGATTACTCTTCTTTTAAGTTGAATGTCTCCCTTTCTGAGTTTGAATAGTCTCAAAACATTGTCACAAGGGTTTGGCACGTGGTGCCTCCTCTTATAAAGGATAGTGTTTGGATTCTTTTGTGGGAGGAAACCATTCTATGCATTATATTGACTCATGTGCTTAAACTATTGCTCGTCTCTTAGACTTAGTGTGGTTCTTCTAGCATAATAAGTTTGATAGTACGAGGTTAATTTGCACCTTGTGAACTAAGTCAAGTGATTACCTCATGTTGTATTGCTACTCCAGGATCTTTCCTCTTTAAAATTATTTGTACTTACCCACATAGTGAAAGTCATAAGTGTCTTGGGTGCCATTGTTAAGATGCAGCGTGCAACTGCCCCCTTTTGGTATGATTGCTCCTGCATAGCAACAATTCCTACATAGCAACAATTGAGTAGGCCTACAGTTGTTACCACCTGTAAGTCGTGTAAGACATTCAAGCGATTGTGAACACAAATTGTACATTCATACATATAACACAAATACAATGAAAATAATGAATATCATAGTTTGAACCAGGATATATCAGTCCCAAACAAGATTGAAAATTTTCGTAGATCCTACTTCGAATTTTCACCTTGTATATCATTGTTAACAACCAATAAAACAACTAAAGTTTACCATTGTTAACCATGGACCTTGGGAACTAGAGGGATTGAACAATTCTATGGATTCTACTTTAAAATTTCACCTTCTTGCAGCCTGCGATGTTTTGCAGTCACCCCATATCCTTGAGCACTAGTGCATAGCAGCATTGATAGAAGCATAACTCCACCCCATACCCTTTCAGTTTCTGCCTATCCTATACTTGGTTTGCATTTTATAATACCCCCCTTTAGGGTACTCTAACAGTCATCCAACCCTGCATATAAAAACATTACAAGACGCTATTAGTCAATGAATATATATGTACAACTGCTATTGCTTCAGAGTTTGTTTGCAAACGCGTACTGAATTCTATTTTATGGACAGACCTAATACTAATTGATAAATACTTTGGAAAATGACCAATAATTGTTGAATATCATGTATTGCTAAATTACATGTAACTGCCATCTATATTATGTTTAAATTAATAATGAATGGTGGATAAATGGGTATGCATATGACTACACTGGATACATCTACTTACTGATAGTTTTATTATTGTTTATTGGGCTACCATATTTGTACTCATACGACACTCCATTTTGTCTATGGTTATACACAAATGATGATAAATAGTAGTTGATGGTCATGCAATGCCTAAGTATTTGATAAACTTGACGATTAATGTTTTTGCTAACTACTTGCATAACCTTGGCATAACATTATCATTATAGATTTTCCTTGAAGTTGACTTACTGATTGCATTTACAAGCTTCATATTTGTCCATATAGTATGTCTTGTTCTTGAATCCATTAAGGCACTGATCAATAACCCTTCCAAAAGAAGATATTATTCAGTGTTTGAGTCTCCTTACAGACTTGCATTTAGGGCTATCCCCTAGGGCTGCTTGTTTAGTGACTTGATATATTCACAATGAACGGTTTACCCCAAATAATTCCTCCATGCTTGTAGGAAATGCACAAATGTAGTCATATATTTTTCATGAATGGGGTGCCTCCACTTGCAATCCTATAGCTTCATATTATCATAGGATACAGGATGACCCTCCTGTGATCAAACTTCTCCAATGGAAAATTTTTAGGCATATGTCTACACCTCAAACAACTGCTCAAAGTCTAACATCTTTAGCACAAGTGTAAGGTTCAGGTTGTATATGCTACAGCCCACGGCCACTCCTTAAACATCCTTGGGCTGCTTGTTTAGTGCCTTGGCCCCTCCTCTAGTTCTGGAACAGACCTCTCCTAACTTCCTTCTACCCGCAGTCTTCCCTTTTAAGGCCTTGCCCAATGCCTTATCAACCCAAAGGGAAGCCCTTTTAGTTGCTGCCCATCCTATACTTGGTCTGCATTTTATAATACCCCCCTTTAGGGTACTCTAACAGTCATCCATCCCTGCATATAAAAACATTACAAGCAACTGTTAGTTAATGAATATATATGTACTACTGCTATTGCTTCAGAGTTTGTTTACAAATGCGTACTACAAAACTATTTTGAAAATGAAAGGGCACAATTCCTCTTAAAGAGGTCCTTGAAAAGGATTGGTTTCTTAGTGGAAACAAATGGTAGAGTGTCAACCAGTTGTGTTATGTGAACTTTCTCAACAATGAAATACCACTGCAATTATCGGTAGAATCAGGTGCCTCTCACAACTTCTTGAAGAAGGATTTGGAAAGTGAACTTGGGATTAGGGTTCATACTCAATAAACATTATTGGTAGGTTTAAACTCCAACTTATATGACATATTAATTTTATCCTGATATGGGGAAAGTAGCAAGACCCCTTCTCCCAACTCATCTCTTGTACACTGCAAAGGCGTTGTCAAAAAATAATTTACATAATTTGTTATTTTGGATTTCGGTGGGTTCCATGACTTGATATTTGAACCCTTAATCCTCAATAGCTTCATATAAAGAGAGAGAATGAAACAACCCATGTCTTCTTCATCAATGTAGAGAGGATATTTATTTGGACTATTTTGGTCAATTACAACATATGTGAACTTAGCCTCTCTATACAACCATCTGGTTTCTTTTGCAAACATTGGAATAGTGGCCTATTTCATATCCATATGCATGGTACCTCCCAACTTATTAGCCTAGCTTCTATAAAATATAATGATGTATGTAGCTGGTACATTTTCCACCACTACATCCATTAATATACTCTTAGTAGGTAACTGATCCAAAGTAAAGAGGAGGCAGAGTCGGTTGAACACCTATTTGTTAGCTGTCATTTTCTGAAGGAGGTGATCGGTGGACTCATCTGTATTCTTAATGTGCACATACATTGGAATGCCTCTACTTTTCTGGAAAATTTATCAAATTGGGTAACACAGAAGGGTATTTTACTGTATCTACCTATTTTCATCATTTGGAATATTTGGAAGGCTAGAAACCATTTATGTTTTGATGATCAGGAACCCATATTGAACAGCCTGTTATATATTATATATGATGATGTTATGACCTTTAAGCCTCCTCTGATTCACAAGCATAGAAATAGGAACATTGGGATGTCTCCTACTTCTGTGTATCCTATGATATTTTTTGATGGTGCTGCTACAAATAATTTGGGTTGAGCGGGAATCTGTCTTTGGCTGAATGAACAACAACTTCTTGCTTTCAAGCTCGGATGTGGTAGCTGCACAAATACTAGAGATGAGCTCTTAGCACTCTGGGCATCACTACGGGTTGCCAAGGATATTGGGCTACCTTACCTACATATCTTTGGCGACTCCTCTGTGATTATAAACTGGGCTAAAAAGGAATCTACCCTGGATATGGTGAATCTTGAGGCCTGGTGCTTCAACACTAGAATTCTCATGTCCTCTTTTACATGGGTGGATTTCAGTCATGTTTATAGGGATCATAACAGGAGGGCATACATCTTATCCAAGGAGGGATTTCACTTGGTGTCGGGCCATCTCTTACTGACTGAATCTTTTGGGAATGAGATTATTGGGGTTAACTCATCACAGCTCTTTTAGAATATGCTCATTCTATTACAGTTGATCTCACTTGATTCATTGCGATACTATCAAGTTTTGTTGAGCAAGCTACTACAGGATACAAGAGTCACTCTCCATCCTTGGATCAGATTTCTGGGCTCCTGTTATTTTCTATAGGGACATAGATGACTGTATCAGACATCCTTCCTATGAGAGGGATCTTATTGTAGTGATCCCCAAGTTCTTTGAGAAACTCTGTAATTTCTGTGGGTATCTATTTGTATCTTATTTGTGTCTTTATGTATGTTTGGATAGGATTTATTGCTGAAATGTTGTACTGTCCCTGGTGGCATAACCGAAATATTTTGAAGATGTAAAATGTTCCTTTGATTCATTGAATACCAAGGAATGATTTTTTCGACCGAAAAAAAAAAACTGATCCAAAGTAACCACGAGGTCTGTTATCATTCCCAAAAATTTGAAATTCCTACAATCAGAACTGTAAAGGCTATGATAAGGCCTATTTATGTCCAACCCCGTCCATTACATGATAATTTTAGGCATAAGGTTATGAGAAGCCCAAAAATATCGCATACAGTTATGAAAAAATTTATCTTATAAATTGAGTGTGACATAAGGGGAAGATGGTTCCTCCTTGTCATTGGCATGAGGACCACATTAGATTGCAAGGGATTCATTAGTTAGGTTAATGGTATCTTTCTTATCATAGGTTTCAACATGGTGAAGTAACCTATCAATTTTCTTTTGATATGTAAGAATTTTTTACTAACTCATACAATGGGATAGGGATCTTAAGTTTACTCAATTCTTGCTCGGGATTGAAAGATGATCTCTCAGACTCTTCAGAATCATGCTCATCTTTTTTGGGTGTATTTTTATTAGTAGGATTTGCATGTTAGGTTTTGATAATATCTCGAATATTATCCTTGCGTAGACTATTAGTTTTAAGAGTTGAAGAAGAGTGAGGTGTTTTGTCTATAGGATTTTTCATAGGATATTTGAGGGTTCGAGGATTAGAGGTATAACCCATTAGGGAGGATCTAGGAATCAGATCATATTTCCTTTGAATTCCATGCTGTATGTTTTCTGTACGAAATTGGTACAGAGTATTAGACTAGTTATTTATCCCATGAATCTCAAGCAGCTCGATTTATACTAAATTTTACCACATTTGCATATGTATGCATGTTTGTAATTGTCAAGACAAAACCGTCTCAAATGCCAACGAGGTCTTAATTTAATGGTACAGCGGAGGCGGTGGGACATGTTTTGCTCCTCGGTGGAGTGTCTCTCCGTGCAAGCAGGCCATTTGGGGCAGGATCCTCCTAATGGGGATTTCTTAGCCGAAGGGATCATTCAAGAGTGTTGTGAGTCGTAATCCAGTCACAGTCCATTGTCAATTATACCAGAATGCAAAGGGACTCGCTTGCTACATAAGGATGTTCCGAAGCATCTTTGTCCCAAAATTTAAAAAACTGTGGCCATCCACTATTAATTAATGCAAGAACAATGTTTAACTTGATTATGTGCTTGACTCCCATTTTATTGTTTGAAGAAATTAATTTTTGAATAGAAGATGGATTCTTGAAGTGCACATATATTTTATGTGAATGACTCAATGTGTGTGCCAGTTGAACAATATAATTGATAAAGTAGTTAATTTGAATTGAAAGTGTATAGTGTTAGTAGTGAATCAATTTTACCTCATCATGAATGCCCATTACAAAGTGTATAATGCTACCAAAACACTCTCTTTATATCTATTCCATTCCTATTACTATAAAGAGTAACAAATATGATCACATAAATGCAAATTTGTTCGATGATATGACTCTTATTCATTGTGAACATTGTCACTATTTTATAATGTTTTGATTGGTCATTAAAAATCTCGGGCCCTGAGCATGTTATAAAATCAAACACATATAAAAAATTTACTCATCATTTTCATCACTCTTCTTACTCAAGCCTTTAATTTTTCATTCTAAGAATTTTTTGAAAACTTTGTCAAAATTTGGTTGTTATGGTTAAGGAAATTTGGTTATTATTCTAAGCATATTTTGAAGACTTTGTCAAAATTTGGTTGTTATTGTTGAGCAAATTTGGTTGTTATTCTAAGCATATTTTGAAGACTTTGTCTAAATGATTACTTCTTGTTCAACCCAAAATACCTAATATCTTGTATCTTTCATCCAAAGGTTAAGTGTTCCATAGTTTTAACTTGATCTTAAAAATGTTGGCCCCTATACCTTGATCCCTTGACCCTTGCATGTTTTTCCCCAATTGGAATATGGGGATTATAAAGTTCACATTTCAAACCTTTTATTGAATTGTGGACCCTAGAATATTACTCATGACCTACCAAATGGGTTGAACATTCGACATTCAAAGACCAATAAAAACCATCAACTACCAATTAACTTCACACCCTTGATATATTCCGTAAATGATATATTTTCATTGTTTAGTGGGAAAGAACATGAGTTTTAGTTTTCCTAAGAGAGTATTGGACATCCTAAAAATTGTAGGCATCCACTATGTAATGAAAAAATCCAAGTATATGGATTTATAGCCAATGGCATCTGCCTTTGACCACTCCTTCAAATCACAGAAATATTCAACCTATGTAAACTTGGGATGCAAGTATTGGACTTGTGTTGGGCACCTAACCCACAGCAAATGCATCTCCCATAAGTCCTAATCGAAAGCTTCTTTCCCCTCTTGTGATATTTTCCGATCATCTAGTAACTAATTGTGGACTTCCCAAGGTTTATGCCTATCAGCAAATATTAGCCCCAGTTTAATAAAATCAATTAAAGAATATTTTTTCTAAGAAGCAATTATACTGATGGGTTTAGAGCAATACATGTTAGAAGACTCTGAAAATAAATGAAGAATTAAAGTACTGACTAAAAAGATGCTTCTAATCAAACACGATGAAACATATATTTTAATAAGTAAATACTAAAAAATCGTTGGAAAAAGAATGCAAAACGTAGAACGTTTAGCTTACTCTTAAGTAAAATACTAAGAATAAGAAAAGGATTTGGTTTGGGATTTAAGAATATTTTTGGATCCTACACTACTAATCACATGCAGGAAGCTGAGGAGCTTGCCCTCTTAGGCCATATTTATATGTATTAGCTATGGATGGACTTGGTTATTTGTTGGAAGTAGCAAGAATACAGGGGAAAATATGGGGGATTTAGGTTCATGGAGACAAGGAGGTACTTGACAGTCATTTTTTTGCTGACTAAATTCTATTCAATTCGCCTAGAACCTAATTTGGTGATTGAAAACATGAGATAACTAGACAGCTTGTGTTTCATTAAGTGTGGTTCTTAGTGATCAAAAATCATAATTTTGGCTCATAGGAGCTGAGATTCCATCAAAGATTGCTCCACACTAGAGGAGAACACCCTATGCAAATAGGGGGGTAATAGGAGGAAACCCTAGGAAAAATTTCCTAGCGTATCACCCTAGGGATGCCTATTGTTTGGTACTAGGTTTGAAATTTGCAACTAGAATCCAAGGTGCATAAGAATCAATTTCCCTTGGCTAACCTCCTAGTTAATTACATCAACGGATCATAGGATCTTGTTTACATGTTCTTGTTATGAATTCCCCGATTGTATTTCATCATCCACCAATTCAGGTACTCCTTGCACGATGAATTGATGTTGACAATCAATAAATCCCATGGTTAGTTTTTTATGGCAAGTAACTGCCAACTGGAATCATTTTGCTGTTATAGCAAGCAACACTTATGGCATTTGGTTAAGAATTTTAACATGACAAGAATTTTGCAACACACTTGTATAATTATTAGGAGATTGAGGATGTGATTAGATGGAAAACTACAGAAGGAGCTTTGTGGCCATGTCTAGCATGTGTATCACTCATGTGAGGATGCACTGTAATTCAGCAATTTGCAATTTTGCATAGTTTTTCATTTCATGATTTATAAGGAAGAGTAACTAGTAGTCAGACAGCCTACCTTCAAGGACCATCACACATTAATTGGCAGGAAATTGATATATGAGGAAACAAATATGGTAAGGACTGGAAAGTGTGTTTTATTCTTTTCGAAATCATTATTCTTTTCATTAGAAGTATGTTTTCTTCTTTTCTAAATCATTATTCTTGTGATGTTTTAAAAAATTGTTAGTTATTCCCTTTTACACAAATTAATAGAAATTTGTAGATTACTTATTAAAGTGTGTACTCGTTTTTAATTTCATTTATCATCGTAGGGGGCCTCTTGTACCATAAAACTCAGAACTAGCCAGA
Organism: Pseudotsuga menziesii; assembly: GCA_001517045.1. Lineage (NCBI taxonomy): Eukaryota > Viridiplantae > Streptophyta > Pinopsida > Pinales > Pinaceae > Pseudotsuga > Pseudotsuga menziesii. Next base: position 379,506 of record LPNX010792862.1, on the reverse strand, counting down.
CTTAAAGTTTAGATTATTTTTACTGTTGTTTATGCTTAGAGACTAGAGTTGGATTTTGATGGTACTTCTACTTTCAATCTCAACCTAGAATTTGCTACAGCCTTCTGGTCATTGCTTTTCAGTGGCTGCAATATGACTTTTGGCCACTATTTGTGCTCAAAACTACCCAGATTTGAGTACTAGGGCATTTTTAATGGTATAATTAAACTCAGAACCCAAGATGAAGAGTGTTTACCTCATGAATGATTCCCAAAACTGCTATAGGTCTCTTTTCAATGTTTTCATGCCTAGAAAGCGCCTAGAATTAGGGATTTAAGACTGCTTGTTGCTGTTATTCATACACAGATCTTACATGATCGATCTCTACATTGTATGACAGGCTCAGAAAATTAAATAAGAAACAAAGTGATTTTCTATATGAAGTCTTTGAGTTGAATAACAGTGAAAATATAATCTATTAGCTTGTTTTAATCTGATGGAAGAGTAAGTCATCTATATAAATCTTTATCTTACATGGAATTGAATTTGAGTTTAGCAATCGAAATCCAAAAAATAAATGGGAATCTATAAATAAGAGAATTGTGTACGCAGATGCTGAAGGGATTATACGCATAGAATATATGTTACGTGTAGTGATTAATATTATGCTCGACATTGTTACTCTGATTTCTATACATTGTTAGCTTTGTATAACAAAGAAAATATGAAGGATAAGTGTTCTATCTAATGTGTTTTGATGAAGATAGAGCATCTCAGTTTCCTTTTCAAAAGGATAGGTTATGCTAAATACATAGATTCATTTAGTGGATCTTTCAAAAGCTAGGCATTTTGGCTAAATATACAAAGGATCATTTGCAAGTTGTACAACTTGGGCTTAGAATTCATTGATATATTATTCATTTCTTCATTGATGTGGTGTCAATGTTTCTTATTTCAAGTTGGTCAATAAGAAATTATAGAAATTGTGTTAAAAATGGGGCATTATATACCTATTCAGTACACACCATTGGAGATATTTGTCATCGTATAAGGCAATGATCCTTTATGTTACATAGAACAAAGTCTACATATGTGTATGTCATGAATGTTATGATTTTATGGCATGATGTATGTCATGCTTGTTTGAATTCTGTGGATTGTTTGCCAAAAGAATAATGTGGAGCATAATCTCTGATTCTATTAGTTTATTGGTTTGTCAAGATTCATGTCCCCACATGTCTGCTGGACCATTAAGGGATGATATAACAAGTGGAGTCCCCACATGCCCTGAATCTAGTCAGTGTAGTTGTGCTTCATTGACAACTTCCAGTTGTATTAGTGTTATACCTCCTTCGAGGAAAGAGTCAATGAAAGAGTCAATTAAAAGTCATTCAAAGAGTCAATGAAAGAGTCAATGCAAATTCATTGAAAGAGTCAATGTAAACACTCATTGTAAGTCGGGTCAATATAAATTGATAATGTGCCATTGTATTAATTTTATATCATTTTTCTCATGTAGGATTCACTTCTGGTTTCTATATCGATTTGGAATTTCAATTTTGGAATATTAAGTAAGATGTCAAACATGGATTGTGGAAAGAAAAATAAAACATCAAAACAAAAGGATGTAATATCGTATTTTCAAAAGCCTCAATCCAATAATCCACATCCTATTCATGCTTCAAGCTCTCTTGAGCAAGGTATCGGTGAGAGAGATGTCAACACTTTTGAGAATTCATTTGCAACCCAGAAAATGGATGGTAGAATACATTCCTATAATGATCAAAGTGAGACAAATGTATTTCCATCCGAAATTGGTAGTTCAAATGTTGAATATTTTTCATTGCAAGGTGACACAGTGCATTCACAGAAAAGGAAAAAGGGCCAATGGGACGCAGGGAGAAAATTCAAAGCTGATTGGGTCTCAAGATACCCATGTATTGAACCAATACCTCCAACAAATGAGAATGAGACCTCATGAGAAGTTAAATGCACTTCATGTAGTTGGAAACTTGGCAAGGTAGTGAAATTACAGATGAAGTTAGACACAATCGAGAAGCATGTTGGGAAGGTGTATGATAATAAAACTACAAATGATGAGAATAAATCTACTGCTAGATGGAAATATGTTAGCGAATGTCAACATCTTCAATTTGAAGTGGAATATAATGAATTCTTACTAAATAAGAAAAAACTTGAGGAAAGTGGAGGAACCATCAAATCTCAATTTGGAAAGATGATGGAAACACATTTCTTATCAAAGACAATACAATTAAGCACTGTATTTCACCTCCTATCCAATGGTCATCCTATGACAGATTATCCAAAAATGATGAAATATCTATCTTTTATTCAAGTGCCAAATTTTCCATCTTCTCATTGGTCTTTATCGAGTAGTTGGGAATGAGGAAAATATCTAGCTCAAGTAGAAAAGGACGATATGAAAGAGAAGATTGCAAATGCTACATTTTTTGTCACTGTCTTTGGATGAAGTTACGGCTATTGATAATACTTCATGGATCTACATGAGCATTTATATGGTCAATGACCATATTAGGCATTCTTATCTACTTGGAATTCATAAAATGACCAAAAGTTCTACAACAAAAAATATTTATGAACTTGTTATTGATAGTTTGAAGGAAATTGGTGGTATGGATCATTCCATGATTGCAAAAAAGTTAGTATGCATTGGAGCAGATGGAGCATCAGTAATGCAAGGACAAAGGAATGGCCTTTGTGCTAGAATGCAACTCTCAGCTTCACCGTATATGCTCAGTATTCATTGTATGGCTCACAGGATCAATCTTGCATTTAAAATAGTGAGCAACTTTTCATTGGTTTCAAAGGTAGAATATCTTGTACGTGAGGTTCATGCATACTTTTGTCGGAGTCCCAAACGATTTTTAGAGTTTAAATTTTTTTCTAATGGTGTTACAAATGGAAAAAACTATTAAAAGATGTTGATACAAGATGGATATCATTGAAGGGACTATCTGAAAGACTATTCAATGAATATGCATCCTTGGTAGGGGTGATGTATGAACATCGCTCAAGTGTAGAAAAAGCTTAAACTCTTCTATTTCTACTAACTGATATAGAGACATTATTAACATTGGCTGGAATTCTTCCTATGCTTCATGAAATGAATAACCTCGTGAAGATGGCTCAGAGTCACACGATGTATATTGCTGAATACACAAGAGCAAGAAAATTAACATGTCTTGCATTGGATAATTTGTATATTATGGAAGATTCTTTTACAGATTTAGCATTTACAAATTGAAGGAAGATTATCAATATAGAAAATGATGAATTTTTTTGGAAGTTTGATGAAAAAGGGATGCTATGTATGGAAGTTCGTGGGCATATGGTTCCCTTTTATTATAATGAAAAGATAGGAAGATCCACGAAACAGTGCTCTGTCTCAAGAGAACGATTTCACGATGTTGTAATTTCAGTGAGAGACAACTTGAAAGAAATTGAAAAATCACTATCATCAAAGGTAAGAGAACGGTTTCCTCAAGATGAATTGTTGGAGGTCATGTCTATCGTATACCCTCAATATTGGGACCATAGTCAAAATGAAAAAATTTTAGAAGCTGACTTTATAAAGAAAATCAAGATTTTGCAGAGCCATTTTTGTCGAGAGGCCGAGATACAAGGAGAACATATTCAAGGTATTTTAGATAAAGAAAAAATGGCAGATCAATCTCAATGCTTTGGTAAAATAATGTGGGACCAATTTTCTTCGTCGGATAGTAAAGAATATGGTGCAGTTACAAGATTATGGACTAAGCTCAGTGGTAGTGAAGTGCTACGGGAAAAAATGTCAGAATATTTCAAATTAGCATATTTATGTCAAACCATGATTTTGGGACCAGTGGAGGATGAGAGAATGTTTAGTGCACTGACATTCTTGAAGTCAAAGTTGAGGAAAAAGCTTGATAAAAATGTGGATACATGCTTAAGATTATATGTAACAAAGTATGAGGTTGGCAATTTTCCATATGAAAGAGCATTAGCTCCATTTGTTGTAGCTTGAATCAATATTGGTTTTAATTGGTTTCCATTGATTCAGGGTTTGAGAAAAGATATTTTTATTGCATTTTAGTTGCATGAATTAATTGTCTTCACTTTTTCGAATCTTGATTCTTTTATGTTGATTTCATATTTTCTTTGTAAATACATATCATTATTCAAAAAAATAAATGAGCTCTACAAAGCTAAGCGAAGAGAAAAATGGTCTATGCACTAGGTTCCTATGAATTGATTGTAGGATACCTATTGGCACGAGACCAACATTCATCTAATGCAATAATCAATTGGCATAATTACAATGCATAATTGTATTAGCCTCCAGTGACAAAAATTCTTCCAGAAGACTATCATTATCAACCAAAGATCTTGTGAGGTTGTTTGTACTCCATTGATGGTACTGATTCTCTATTGTTTAATTCCTGTATATTGTTGAGGCTGTTGCTTTGCTTTTTTTTGAGCTGGGTCATAGTCTTGATCGGGCTGCTAAACCTTACTAAACCTTCCTAGGCTGATATGTGACTGTATTAAAGATTCTATCTTAGGTCATGACATTTGTGACCTTGCTTGACCTTGTGGGTTGTTGTAGATAGGGACATGACTTTTTGGGCTTCTATATATGTCTTGTGAACCTTGTGGGCTTCTAGATCTGAACCATGAACACTTGTTAAATTGTTAAACTCATCTGTGACTATTTAAAGGATGTTTGGCTTAAGTTGTGATCATTGTGAGACCTCTAAGTTTGAACCGTAAATTTCCTAAGGCCTGTTCATCCTATTAGAAGGGGATGCAATTTTTTTAGGCCTGTTTGGAGTAGGCTATCACTGCTGGTTGTTTTGACATGTTGATATAGGTCTGTAATATTGAATTAGTAGCTTCATAATAGTGATAGATCAGATCTGAAGTAGTCCCAAACTGATGTGTGTTCAAGTGGTGGTAGGGGGGTTGATTTTTTATGGGATTGAGACTCCTTGACCATTTGTTGGATGGACAGGCTGAATTTGTCTCTCATCTATTGTTCTCAGAGTCCCTATCCTTTTTGTTCCTCATTTTTGGTCTATCAGTTCAATTATTATGGAGTCCTAAAGAATGCCAAACAGAATTGGAACCCCAATTCATCGGTAGTCTAGTATCTTGTGATTTTTCTTAGACTATGTATTTCAATGACTGTCAAGGTCATACCTACTTCAATTTATAAGGTATTCATCTATTATGATGGATCTAGATAGAAACGGGAGATAACCTACTTGTTATGTTGAGTTGGGACTTGTATAATTATATCTAAAAGCTAAAAGCCAACAATACAAAGAGGAATCCCAAAAGTAGCTCCTATAAAAAGCTAAAAGCAGAACTCAAACCTAACCCCAACTCCATATATGAATTTGAGGTTATGTTTCAGGTAAAAATAGATTATACATTATACTTTTTTGTTGTAACATTGATGATTTGAGCTACATTACCTTCATGCAGCTTATTTTAATATTGATGGTTTGATATCTATCTCTTACATTGTATCTTTCTTGTATCTAATAGGAAATGACGTTGGAATTTGAGAAAGCTAGGCCAAGGAGCTATCTCTTCACATAGATAGTTTCCTAACATTAAATGATAAATAACTAATTTGACAACACTTTCGCTAAGAAAGAATGGGCTCATTCAAGTACATGAAACCATGTTGGTGTTTAGCACAAATATCTTGACAAATTTTGGTTTGTTTATTGCTTTTGCTTTTGTTTGAAGCATTTTGTTGATTTTTGAAGTTTGTGTGTATTTTGGTTAAATATTGTGTTAATTCCTTTGAATGATTCTAGTTCTCATTCGATGCTTGATTTAACCCTTTGTTGTAGCTTGAATGAAGGTTGGTTTTAGGATTTGAGAAAAGATTATTTTATTAACTTTTAGTTGCATGAATTAATTTTCTTCAATTTTTCAATTATTTTACGCTGACTGTATATTTTCTTTGTAAATACTTATTGTTATTCAAAAAAATAAACCAACTCTACATATCTAAGTGAAGAGAAAAATGGTCTATGCACTAGGTTCCTATGCATTGATCATAGGATACCTATTGGTACAAGACCAACATTCATCTATTGTAATAATCAATTGGCATAATTACAATGCATAATTGTATTAGCCTCCATGACCATAATTGGCTAGTGGAGGCCAAGATCAAGCATAATGTATGATTCTATGAGTTTATCATTTTGTCAAGATTAAGGTCCCCACATGTCTGTTGGACCATTAAGGGATGAGATAACAAGTGGAGTCCCCACTTGCCCTGAATCTAGTCAGTGCAGTTGTGTTTCACTGACACCTTCCTGTTGTGACTTGTGAGTCTACATTTTCTATTGTTGATGATGTGATTCATGTTATTTGATTAATGTTGTTATTCTTTTATTTTGACAATATTATATAAATCAGTGAAAGATTCACCAGTTTTTACAATTTTTTATAATGAAGTTAAATATTCGCCAAGTTTTCACAACATTATATAATAAAATGAAACATTCACCAAGATTTTACAATATTATATAATAAAATGAAAGATTCGCCAAAATTTTACAACATTATATAATAAAATAAAATATTCGCCAAATTTTTTATATATACATATTATATTATTGATAAAATTGCCTTCAAATTTTCCTATATATCGGAGAGATTCGCCCAATTTTTATACATATAATTCTAGAGGGGGTTCTTAAAATCATCCCTGCATTTAGCCCCATTTTTAGGTAGTATTCAATACTAGAGAATCAATTTTTACAACTCACTATCTAATAATTATTGATCCAATGCAAATATGTGCAGAGAAAACATGCCACAGAGAAACCAACAATGATTCTAAAACATTTTTCATACCTCCAACCTTGATAATAATGTTTATTTTAAAGGGAAAGGGAATTCTAGGGTTTGTGATACTTAGAATTATCCTATTAATGCATATATAATATTATTTGAATAAATTTGGTTTATAGTTAGTGGATAGCCATTTAATGTAAAAGGGTCACCTTGATCAAATATGATGTTCTTATAGGAAGTTGATACTCATTTTTTTTAACATAAACAATAAAATAGTATATATTAAAAGGGATGTGGATAGCCATTCAGTACAAAGTCCGTAGAGTTCTGGGAAAAGGAAGAGTAACAGAACTATTTACAAAAACTTTCAACCTGGTTGGCATCCATCTAAAACTGGTAAATGAGATCCTTCTATTAACTATAACTATGGAAGGATTAACATGAACGAACTGTTGGTTCCAAAATATACAAAAAAACATGGAAAGAATGGGAGATATTATTTGGCACTAGTACAAAATCAGGAATTAGTGACTATGCCACTAAAAATTCTAGAAACCACAGGTTTTTCAAGTGATTTACTACTAAATATGAACCATTTTGATAGACGCAACTATAAACACCTAAAATTAACAACTAATTTAGTCACCCCTTAACAAATATGACTAGATAATAAGTGACAGAGTTAAAAATGACTAGCATAAGTGACTAATTTAGTCACAGCATAAAAAATGACTAGCATAAGTGACTAATTTAGTCACAGCATAAAAAATGACTAGCTAGAAGAATATGAATTAATCATTTATGTTAGTCATTTGTAATTGTGTCATGGAAAATTACAATTGTGATGAAGTGTTACAATTTAGTAATTTTTGTAAATTGTCTACCTTCTATCTCTAAATATGTGTAGCTTAACAATTCTGAATCCAAAATGGAATTTGTGGGGTTAGGAATATCTAGTGTTTCTCCCAAGTGGTCGGGATAGTGTACTTAGGGTGTTGTGGATTATTGCAAATGATGTGCTTTAGATGTTCATATGGATTTCCAGATATAATATTGGGATCACAAATCCTAAATGATAGATATGTTGGAAAACCTTTTTTCTGTAATGGTGACATTCACCTCGATCTTCAGATATCCAACAAAGAAATTGCACGAAATTTATGCTGACCATCTTGTGTGTGACATCTCGACAATGGAAAAAATTGCAATTTTTGACAAGAGGGTCTAAATATATATAAATAAATTTAGTGCTAGTGTTCACATCATCCTAGCCATGTGTCATAGCTCAACAATAGAAAATATTACATTTATTTACGAGGGGGTCTATATATATATAGATCATTTTACTACTAGTGATCACGATGTACTAGAAAGACACCAAATTGATGATGCATTTATTATCTAGTCTCCTTTCATGCAATAGTGACTCCTATTTTCCCTCCATTCCATCATCTTGATCTCAAAAGAAGTCATAAGTGAGAGTGCAATGGGAGTAATCCATTTTCACCATCATGTACACTTAAAACATACTCATAAATACATGATATTAATTTCTCTAATGGTTTTCTAACCTACCAAAAATTTCTATTACTAAAATGTCTCATGAAGATCATTTCTCACCAATTTTCACTATCCCATCCCAAAAAATATAATTTGGAAACGAATATTTTAATTGATTTTCTTATATATGTTTGAGTTTTTGTTTTCATTGCATTTCTAAATTTAATTGATATATATGCTAGACCTGCCAAAACCCATAGAAATATTGACCCTTCCAAGAAGTCACCATTAAAGTAGTGACAAAACGATTCAACATATTTTGATGCACTCCCTTCCCACTCATTTGTTCCTTCATTCCACACATTGGGTTTTCGTGTTAATCACTGATTTGGGGTTTGGTAATTGCAAATACTCAGTGTCCAATTTGACCAAAATGAAATGAATTTGGCTCATGGATGAGTTTCAAGGGAATAAATGAAAACTTGTACTAGTGGGGAAATATCTTGTATTTTACCATGGAAGAGGTATCTTCACCAACTTTCCCAATCACTGAGGATTTGCGCACAAGATAAACCCCATTTGTATTCTGGAAAACCTCATTTTGGATCCACCTAGAATGATGCCATCTGGATAATTGTGCAGTCCCCATTAAAGGTCGGGATTCCGAAATCCTTGGAGGGAAAAAATATGGAAAGTAGTTATCCATCATTACACTAGTCTGTGCGGTCCTTCAACATCTCCTAATCCATGGAAATCCCATAATTGTTTATGTATTTGTAACTTCAGAATGTATTCACTTGTATATTTCTTATTGTATTTCATTGTACTACAACGTAGATGTTTGTTCCAAGGGTCGGGAGAGTAATTAATATAATAAAGTCATGTAAAGTCATTGAGGTTAACCCTCCATTGTAAGTGAGGGAAATAGTCCCCACAGTTGAGTCATATTAGGGTTATTAGACTCTCCTAGTGATGTTGGTCCTGTAGATTAATGGTCAAGTGGAAAACAAGTATAAATAGAGAGTGATACTCTCTATTTGTCACACACACTCACTCAACAGTAGTGCAAGAGTGAGAGAGGAGCAGCTCACACAAGGGAGAGAGATAACAATTATTGGAGATTATATTTCTATATTTGGGTTTTACTTTTGTTTTCTATGCTCATTCTATCTCTAAGGAAGTTGCGAGGTTTTAACCTTTATGGTTTCCCAAAGGAAAATTATTTGTGTCTCTTGTATTTTGTGATTATTGTTCTACATGTTATTCTCTCAGATAAGATGTTAGATCATATTGATTAAATGTTAAAAATTATTATATAACCTGAGAACAAAACACTGTGTAGTTGCAGAAGCTAGGGCTTCTTACTTTTTGGGTCTCTCTCCACATATCATCAGCAAAAGGATTCTAGGCTAACTCTCCATTCAAGGGCACATATTTTTGTCAAAGCAGAATCTGATTCTAGGCATTTTAAGTTTTTGACCTGTCACTACATCGAGAAATTAGGGATTTTCACAGAAGTGTATTTTTTGAGTGAACCCAGCATGGGATTTATCTCCTCCTCAAAATCTAAATTTAGAGGCCAGGATCAAATATTTTGGTTGGGTAGAAATATGGGAAATTCAAACCCTAATTTGACCCTTGACAAGAAAATCAACACTACAAAAGATCAACTCCATATCAGTTCCAGATCTAGATCTAAATCCTTTGTATTTCCATTTGAGGTTCCCATTAAAGATGTCTCATCACACCAATATTGATGAAAATATTGAAGGAGTTAAAAACTTCCAAGCATGGAAGTATAGGATCTCACTGGTTCTTGAAGAAAATGAATTGGACAGTTACATAAGTGGAGAGGTTCCAATTCTAGAGGGAGATGAGGATAAATACTTACACAAGATGAACTTGGCCAAGGACAAGAGGATTATTGTTTATTCTATCAAGTATCACCTTATACCACAAATGTCTTCCCTAAATACACCTAAAGAGATGTTTTATTCCTTGACCAAGCTATTTGAAGGGAAGAATATAAATCAAAATATAACTTTGAGAAATCAGTTGAAGAATGTAAAGATCCAGAATACAGAAACTATACAGTCATACTTTACAAGGGTCTCTCAAATCAAAGAACAACTTGATGCAGTGGAAGAAGAAGCAGAGAATGGAGAAATTTTGATGACCACCTTGAATGGTCTCCCTGGGTCATGGGAATCCTTCATTCGAGGGATCTTTTCTAGAATAAAGTTAGTCACTTTCAGTAGGCTGTGGGAGGAATGCTCACAAGAAGAAGATTGAATAGTATCTTAAGAAGAAAAGATGGGAAATTAAGATCAAGCTCTCACATCACAGACCAAGAAAATCAGAAGGGACTACCATCATCCCCAAGGTAAGCATTCTCACTAGAAAGATAACCCTAAAAGATCTAGCAAAGATCTATATAAACTCAGATGCTATACATGTGATGAGAAAGGACACTTCACCAAAGATTGTCCTAGAAATAAAGGTGGCTCTCACAAGAAGAAGGACAACAAAATAAGATATCATGCTCACATTGCAGAAAATGATGAACATCCCAGAAAGAAAGTCAAAGAAGAAAGTGAATATTCTTCAAGATATGAAGAGTATATTTTGATTTCTTCCCTCACGGGAACTGTTACACATGGAAGAAATGATTGGCTCATAGATAGTGGGGATTCCAAGCATATGAATGGATTCAAAGAATCCTTTGTGAAGATATTTGAACATGAGTCACCCCACAAAGTGAAACTTAGGAATGACTACTAGTATCCCGTAAAAGGTAGTGGTAAATCCTCTTATAAGAAGGACTCTGGAAATTTTATGAAGATGACGGATTTAATTTTTGTACCAGTACTAAAAAAAAATCTTCTCTCCCTATATGCATTGGATGCAAAAGGCATGAGGGATGCATTTGTAGATGTCCAAGTCCTTATGTGTCCAAAGGGTAAGACTATACATGATGCAGTAGATATTGGAGAGCAAGAGGGAGGCTTATACAAATTAAAGGGCCAACCAAAACAAGCTTTGGTCCATGAATCAGTAGATCCAAGTGAACTTTGGCATAGAAGGCTTGCACATGTGCACTATAGGGTACTACCACTTCCAAGAAAAGTTTTTGAAGGTATTCCAAAAATCCAGGAAAAGCATGAAGGTGTTTGCAACCAATGTGCGAAGGGAAAGAACAAAAAGAAGACATTTCCAAGTAGTGAGAGCAAGGCAAAAGGAATCTTGGAAATCATTCACTCTGATGTATGTAGCCCGATGTCATTTGGCTCATTAAGTGGGTATGTGTATTATGTTTCTTCAATTGATGATTTTTCTATGAAGACACGGATATATTTATTGAAAAACAACGACAAAGTATTCAGTAAGTTCAAGGAATTCAAAGCCTTGATAAAGAACCATACAGGGAAGAAAATCAAGACCTTTAGATCAGACAATGGTGGAGAATTTAATTCAGACGAATTCAAGGAATTATGCAGAGTCAAGGATTAAGAGGGATTTGACTACTCGATATAATCCATAACAAAATGGAGTTGCAGAAAGAAAGAATAGAACAATTATGGAAGTAGAAAGGGTAATGCTCCATGATCAAGATATCCATATGCATCTATGGGCATAATATTCTAGAACATTTGTGTATGTACAGAATCATACTCTGCATAGATTACTTGAGAACAAGACACCAGAAGAAGTCTTATTTGGAAAGAAAATAGAAGTTAGTCATCTCAGAATATTTGGTTTCTCGGTGTACATACACATTCTGGAAGAAAAGAGGACTACGTTATGCATAGAGATATGGGGCTCCAGAAGAAATGCATAGAGAAATGAAGAGAACTAGGTCCTACTCCAGTCATGTAGCCCTACTATGTGACATCATTGATAAAGAACCTTCCAAGTATGAAGAAGCAACAGAAAACAGAATGGAAGGATGCTATTATTGATAAGTACCAGTCGATCATGAAGAATGATGTCTGAGATGTAGTCCCAAGACCAGAAGGGAAGTCTTGTGTGACTTCCAAGTGGATCTACAAGATCAAGCATGCTGCACATGGCAACATAGAGAAATATAAAGAGATATTTGTGGCTCGTGCCTTCTCTTAGAAGGAAGGGATAGATTATGAAGAAACTTTTGCACATGTAGCCAGATACACTTCCATCGTATCAACACTTGCTATGGCTGCTATGATTAAATGGAAGATACACCAGATGGATGTCAAGACCATGTTCTTGAATGGTGTAGTGGAAGAGGAAGTGTATGTGGAGCATCCACTTGGATTTGAGACACATGATAGGGAGACTCATGTGTGAAAATTGAAGAAGTCCCTGTACAGTTTGAAGTAGGAACCTAGGACGTGTTATGACAAGATTGACAACTTCCTAGCTAGCTTGGTCTTTACCAAGAGTAAAGCGGATTCCAATGTCTACTACAAGGTTGAGGAAGGGAATCCAGTGATACTCCTACTATATGTAGATGACATGTTTGTAACAGGTGAGTATGGGTTGATTGTGACACAAAGAGGAATATTTCTTCTGAGTTCAAGATGAAATACTTGGGTATGATGCATTACTCTCTAGGCATGGAGGTAAGGAAACATGCAGATGGAATCTCCCTTAGACAAGGGAAGTATGCAGTGGAGATCCTGACGAGGTTCGGGATGATGGAATGCAAGGACATGACCACACCTATGGAATCAAACATGAAGCTATTGAGTGATGCTTCATCAGAGTTGGTTGATTCCATGATGTATCGTCAGATGATTGGGTCATTGATGTACCTGAAAAAATACGAGACCATATATTTTATTTTCTATGAACACATTGAGTCAGTTCCTGATGAATCCGAGAAATGTTCACCTGGTTTTTGCAAAGCATATGTTGAGGTACCTGAACAGTACAGTTGATTATGGGCTCAAGTATGAGACGAATCAAAATATTAACCTAGAGAGTTATGTGGATTCAGATTTGGTAGGAAGTGCCATTGATAGGAAGAGCACTTCGGGGTGTTGCTTCAATATGGGATCGGGTGTGATATCTTGGTTTAACAAGAAGCAATCTTGTGTGGCACTGAGTACAGTAGAAGCAGAGTATGATGCAACTTGTTCAGCCAGTTGGGAGGTAGTGTTGCCAAGGAAGCTACTATCTGATCTATTTGATCTCCAGTTAGATGCTACCTGTATATATTGAGACAACAAGAGTTGTGTGAAGTTGTAGGAGAACCCAGTGTTCCGTGACAAGTGGAAGCATATCAAGATCAAGTATCAATATATCATGGATATGGTACAAAGAGGAGTAGTGAAGCTCTTGTATGTTACAGTGAACGAGCAGATAGTTCATGTGTAGACCAAGCCATTATCCATAGTGAAGTTTGAGTACTTCAGAGAGAAGCTTGGTGTTTGTCAGATCGAGGTTCCCTCCAAAGGGAAGTGATGAGGCTTTCCTCGGATGGTAATAGGTGTGTCCTACCATGTCGGTGGATGTAAGTGTTGATCCTTTTTGACATGGTGGAAGGTTGGGCCTCCCATGGTCAGATGTAAGTGCAGAACCTTTTCGACATGGTGGTAGGCTGGGCCTCCCAGGTCGTATGTAAGAGTAGAGTCTTTCCGACATGGTGGAAAGCTGGTCCTCCCATGGTCAGATGTAAGTGCAAATCCTTTTTGACATGGTGGTAGGATAGGCCTCCCATATTTAGATGTAAGTGTTGGGACTTTCTAATATGGTGGAAGGATGGGCCTCCCATGCTCAGATGTAAGTGTTGGGCCTTTTTGACATGGTGGCATGTTGGGCCTCCCATGGTCAGATGTAAGTGTTGAGCCTTTCCAACATGGTGGAAGGCTGGACCTCCCATGGTCAGATATAAGTGTTGAAGATGAAGACTTATAGCGAGGCTAGGCCTACATCCATCATGAAAAAAGGATGGCTTTGTAGAACTTCTTATGATGAGTAGAATTGAGAGATAGCAGCATTTTCTTGAGATAGCGGGAGCAGTGATGATGACGATCCATATTTTATGATGATTTATCTTTGATGATGATCCAATAATGAAGACTTATTTTGATGAATGATGTCAATAGCATACCTTCCTTGTTAAGAGGGAGTGTTGATGTATTTGTAACTTCGGAATGTATTCACTTGTATATTTCTTGTTGTATTTCATTGTACCCCGATGGAGATGTTTGTTCCTCCGATTGGGAGAGTCATTAATATAATAAATTCATGTAAAGTGATTGAGTTTAACCCTCTATTGTAATTCATGGAAATAGTCCCCATAGTTAAGTCATATTAGGGTTATTAGACTCCCCTAGTGAGGTTGGACCTATAGAGTATATGTCAAGTGGAAAATAAGTATAAATAGAGAGTGAGACTCTCTATTTGTCACACACACTCACTCAACAGTGGCACATGAGTGAGAGAGGAGTAGCTTGCACAAGGGGGAGAGAGAATAGCTGTTGGAGATCATCTTTGTATCTTTGGGTTTTACTTTTTCTTTTGGTGCTCATTTTATCTCTCAGAAAGTTGCGGGGTTTTCTCCTTTATGGTTTCCCTGAGGGAAATTCTTTGTGTCTCTTGTCTCTTGTGATTATTGTCGTGCATGTTATTATCTTAGATAAGATCCTGGATCATATTGATTAAATGTTAAAAATTCTAACAATAATGTATATGCCCAACTTCAAGCTATATTCCTTCTTCAATTTCCAATGGATACCAATTGGCCATTGTCGTGTGTGGAAGGGATATTTCGTCATCAAATTTCTCTAAGTGGGTCTGGTACAAAATTCAGGAGTTATATAGGATCACTTTGTAAACAATATCGCAGGGAAATATTACAATGTTTTTCTTAAATCTTCATTTCAAAGAGAACTATCAAGGTAAGAGGCACATAATTCATCTTTAGTTCTTGAAGTTAGTTGCTAGGAATATTTTAGTTATGTGATTTTTTAGTTGTTCAATTACATTCTAAAATGCACATCTCATTCAAGTTAATGGATCCATTTCGACACTTATAATTCCATGTTTAAGAATCCATTTGATTTATCGATTAAAAAACTATAACAATTACCGAACTAGAGTATCTTGCATAGTAATGCCCAAAAATCCTTAAAATTTCCTTCTTGAACAAAAATGTATAGATCTAGATTCTAGTATCTAGTTCTACATGTACCCTCAAGTCTTAGCAGTCAATGACAATCACTTTTGAGACTTAGATGGCTCATAATTAATTTTGGTAATCTAGCTCCAGATATGATAAATTCTTTTTCAATCCTAAAATCAACTATGCATGAATTATATTCTCTTGTTGTCATTTTTCATTCAATAGGAACATCCTGGACAATGCACCTGCCCCTTTTGTAGATCAACACAAACAGGTTTTTCTTACCCAAACTTCTTCTCTACTAGCGCTCAGTCTTTGATATCTAGAATTCTTGGTTTCGATAACTACTTGGTGGCAAGACAAGGATAAGTTACTATAAAATGGGGTGCAATTACTTTTTTTCTCTCCAGAAGCAGCTCAGACAGCATTGCATCAGCTCAGTAATGCAAAAATTAGAGGTGCAGTTTTGTCTGTCTTCCCTTTCACTGTCTCTCTTGTAATGGAACATAAGAGATCTGGATTTCCAGCTAGCTGTCAAAGGAATTCTTAAATGGAATTGGCGATAGAGTAAGGTGTTGGTTATCATTCTGTGTGATCCTGATGATCTCGATCGAATTACATTATATTTCTTAGGCATGCTCATAGGAATATATCATGTGCATTGTAGGCGTTGAAAATATGATGATTATGTTTTTATGTCTCGTCTTGATTTAGAGCTTACTGAATACCAACTAAGGTAGTCCTTAGGATATTCCCTAGTCTATAAAATTATGGATTTTTTCATCATTTGACTTTTTTCTTATATGCAACCTACAAATTCTAGTTGTAGCACAACACGATTATAGAAGCTTACTCTCTTTATGCCACAAGATAAGTAAGTGTGAGGTAGTTGTCGAAAATGATGATAGTAAGGATTTAGATACACGATCTATAGTTACATTTCATGGTAGCACACATTTGAGGCAGCAAGACCATTGTCTCATATTCAAGGAAAAGGTTATTTTTGTCTGGATGCCTTGGCAAAAGATTGCCTTTCAACAAACATATTACATCACAACAGTATTTTTATACCCCGCTCCAATCTACCATGTACTAAAGACTTAATTTCAGAGTTTGATCGACACTTTTCAACAACAATATGCAAATATGTGGCAAAATTACAACATATCAAAATTGATCATTAACCATCATTTGCTAAGTTCTCTCAGTAGACTTGAAAAATCTGTAGCACGAAATAACATCGCGTTATTTCTACTATTATTTTAAAGGATTCCTACCCTAGAGGCTAAAGAATTATCCTTTTCCTTATTAGGAGTTGTGTGTGTAGATAGGTGCTTAAAACATTACCAACAAACTCTATTGACCCAACATTGGGTGCAAATTTAATTCTAATATATACTTGGGATTGGGAGCCAAAATAGAACAACATCGGGGCATTATCACATCGTTCAGGTGGTGGGATAGATTGTCAAACTATGTCTTTCACATTAAGTTATGTTCTATAACTATGTTGCACTCATATTTGGGGTGGGACAAAGGTGCGGATGGGAAGACTTGTCTTCAGAACAGTTAAAGAATGTTACCCTCTTATTTGCATGGATTTTCACCTAGGTTTTCATGAGGGAAAATGGGTTGATTCTTGAATTTTCTAAGCATAAAGAATTACAATTACGAATTATCTGTAGTCAACGCACTTTGAGCAGTTTTGGAAATTCTGACTGTGTTTAGGTCATTAAAGTAAGCAGTATTTTCAAGTCTGAACAAGATTGTGCAATGGAAAAGGCTCCAAATCTCAATTCTGGGTGAACCTGTGGATTAGATCAGCAGCCATGCATCTTTGAATTTCATTCATCCTGAGAAGACACCAGAAAATGTTTTAGCTTGGTTACATACCCTATGCTGAGACAAACATATATAATTTTAAGCCAAATGGTTTGTTGGAGTGGGATAAATGCTTCAGTGGACAATGGACAATGATTTCTATCTAGTCCAATCAGTCCTGGAACCTCCAAAAATATTTTACCCTATTATACAATGAGGGGAATTTTTTTCAAGAGGGGAAAGAGCGAGAATTGTTAGCTTTCTATTAGGTCTAGATTGTAGATAAATAGATTTCAGCTGTTGTGATGTAAGAATGTTCTCTCAAAGTCTTTGGTGTTCTTCTCTCTTTGTTAGTTTGGAACTTTTTTCAAGTTTTGAAAGACCATATAGGGATGGACACATCATGGGATGTGATGAAAAGTAATCAAATTACTGAAATATGCAAATCTTCAAGGTGTTTAGAAACTAGATATAGTCTACATTTCAAAATTACTAATTTTTTGTAGTTTATTTATGCAACACATTTTTTTAACATTGATCCTTGTTTGATCAACCTTTATGTAGGTTTTAGTTGACTTATTTCTTTCAGCACATTCAAATGCACGTCAATGGTTTGAAACAAATAAAAAACAAGCAAGAAAACTAGAGAAGAAAATAGTTACACATACAAAGGATTTTAAAGCTGCAGAGAAAACGAATCAACAAAATATCCCACATGTATAAATTAACATTGTTTATAGTACCACAAATAATCTAGTTTTCCATCTCATCCTTTACCTTGTTTTGATTTTATTGGAAGAAACAAAAGTTTCTTTGAAGTAACTCTATCAATATTTCAACATAGTGTCCACGACTTTAGTAATGGGAAGTTATTACTTATTCGCACCAGTTCAACACAATGACTAAGAAGTGGAAAGGAAGCACAAATAAAGTGGCATATTTCTTATTGCAACCAATAGCAATCAAATTCACTCTCCATTAACAGTCAGATTCAGTCATATTCATACTTTTTAGTTGAATTCATATTATTGGCGTTAATAGATTCGCTTTGCTTGTAGAGTTCAGTCTCCACGTATTAGGTTAGATTACTAATTTATATTCTACATCTTACTTTATATTGAAGTTTCTTTTGTGCTCCAACTTTGGCTTGGAACTATTGTAATCAGTATTCCCATTGACCTACTTTTTTGGTCATTAATAAAATTATTTTATCTTATCTTAATCTATACCAAACTAATTTATAGCATAAAAAGAACATTCATCATTTTTTAAGTGGAGAACAAATAAGATTTTGGATTCTGTCATTTCCAAACATTAATCCTTTGAGATTAATATGTTACATGTATGCACATGAGGTTGTCAAAACCCTCATAAATCATAGAGTCAAATAACTAACCTATGTGTTTGTTTATATGAAATTAACAAGTCTAGGTATCTGGAATTGAGAAGAGTTCATGTGAATTGAGTATATACTTTCATTTTTGCAACCATTTGATCATGTTTGGTAGTGCATAGAACAGTGTTTTCCCCACCTATGTACATTTTAGAACCTTGTTGTTTCATTAAGAGTAATAGATATTGGAGTTAGTGGGATTGTCCTGGACATCTATTTGGTATCACATTATGCACTTCATCTACAACATGTTCAGCATGTACAAATCCTATGACACAACCAGAGACATGGCCTTCCCAATTCAAATTCTCTCACAATGATCTGCAAGACCTTGGTCTTGCAATATTGACTCTAAGGTAATCATATGTGAATTCAATCACTCAGAACATTAAAGAGACAAAAACGAATTCACAAAGTGAATAGTTTAGTCATTATCATTAATTCCACTTAAGTTAGACCCTACTTATCACTCTCCAACTCAAACTCCTTGTACCACCCAACCACCGTTGATAGTGACTAGCTTGGACTTGTCTTTTTCAAAGTTACAGTTCAACATACTTCAAAACTACCCCATGCATAGTCAAATGTCAGCTCCAAACTCAGACCTCAGTCCATTGACAAATCTGCCATTGTCTTGCTTAAATGTCTTCTTCAAGGATTCTCCTGACATATTCTTCCTTCAAAGGGATATGCTTTATCTTTCTCTTTAGTTTTAGACTCTCCAAGTCTGTTATTTGTATTCAAAGGTCTAATACTTTCTTTAAGAATTGCACTTGTGCCAAAACATTTTACAACTCAGCTCATAATGTCTACCCACAGTATTGAGCAAATATGAATTTTTGGCTGCCGTTATGATAGTCAAATGTACTCTTCAAAACACTTCTTCAATTGTTTATAATAGTTCATCAACTAGTCCCTCAAGTTATGGTCTAGTGGGTCATCCTCTTATCATATTCTATGTAGTATCGAGCTCAATATTATCAACAATACTTGTATAGTCAATGATTTCCTATTTTAAATCCTCAAGAATCCCTTAAGATCAGTTTTCATAATGTCCATTTTACCTCTTCAAAATGATCTTGTAATAAATTATCTCCCAATGCTTTGATATTCTCAATCCTTTAAGCAGTTCACAACCAGTCCAGTACTTGTGACAAAATCTTTCTCAAACAAGTCCATCTCTAATCCTAAAACCTAGTCTAAATATGGTTTATCAAAATATTACAAATAATACCAAAAATGTACTTACATAGGACTGGTACAGCTCCTTGAGCATCCTTGGTCTGTAGCCTTCATTTCTTCCCCTCAATTCTCCTTTTTTCTTACCCACATCCATGTTGCTAGGTTTGTTTCCTCAGACTTGTCCTCTTCACCTTTGTTATCCCATAGTCTAGCTTGTATTTATACACTTTTTGGATGACTTATGGGGATGACACATGAATCTAATTAGGGTCGACGTGTACTTTTTTTAGCTAAATTTTGGAGTGGAGTTGTGTGCTTCTTTAAATGATTTAAAGTGTCTTAATAGTTGTTTCTCTTCCACACATTTTGTATATGGCCAACCTGTGTCTCTTCAAACCACTTCATGATTCTTGATGACTGAGTTATAATTTTGAATACATCTGGTCATTGACATATTGTTTGAAATGTACATTGAATTCCATATAAACAACAAATTATGTATTTTATCTTGTCCTTCTAACACACTTATACTTACTGGGTCAAATACTTCTTTGTTCTAAAACATATGCTTTGGGTTTTAATGGATATCACCAA
This sequence comes from Pseudotsuga menziesii, assembly GCA_001517045.1. Classification (NCBI taxonomy): domain Eukaryota; kingdom Viridiplantae; phylum Streptophyta; class Pinopsida; order Pinales; family Pinaceae; genus Pseudotsuga; species Pseudotsuga menziesii. Next base: position 359,086 of record LPNX010792862.1, on the reverse strand, counting down.
GGGAGCATATTTCACAGACCTCAATACTCTCCAATAGTCTTTGTCTGTTTAAAAATAACCAGTCATTCTTGTGGTTTCACAATTTATTATTGCATACTTAGTTCACTTTTTGTCACCAACACATTATTTGCAATGCCTCTATCTGTAGATCCTCTATAAGCGATGTTCATAGGTTCTTTATACCAAATGGCTTTGATCTTTGAAGGTTGGAATCTTCTCCACAATCATTCATTGATTCATCTTCCCAATTATTCAAAGACTAGATTGACATCTATGACCCCATTTGACATCAATGACAACACAATGAACACATTCTCAACATTCTTCTCCTACTTCCCTCTAGGCCTGATTATCCCTTCTCATGAGTAGGAGACTTCTTTATTTGATGTATCTCCACCTCATGGAATGAGGAACCCCCCTTTTGTAGTATTCATTTTCTTTCATCTGTGCAGTAGTGTAGTGAAAAGTAAGGCTACTTGGCCCTTTCCTCCTTTTCATTTTACTTTAAAGTTCTAAGTATTCTTTTACCAAACAATCATAGCACAAGACATGGGTATGCCAAATCTGTTACAAACCTCAGAACCATATTTTACCGCATAAAAACATAACAAAATGTAGGATTCGGTATATATACTATAATGTATGGTGGCCCCCAAAAATAAAAAATTTGGGTGGGTTCAAAGGCATGCATCAACATACTCCTAGTATTATTATTATAATGTTAATAAATCCAACAAATCTAATTGGAATAAAACACCTTCAAGTGTTTATCAGTTTCGAAACTTGATACATATGATTGTATCATGATTCATAGTGCAATGGAACAATTTTTGAAGCTGATGATAATGGTTTAACTGTTTCTCTATAGAATTAGTATATCTTTCAATTATATAACATTTTACATTGAATTTGAGCTATCCAAAAAGGACATATCTTAAAATTTGTTCTCAAATATTACCTTCGTTGTGGTGATTGTTTTTCCTGTCTTTATTACTTTTCCTATGGTGCACTTCTAGAGTGCCCTTGGTTTTGATAATTCTTAGTATTAGTCTAGTTTTTCATATATCTAAGTTCGGTTGGCCAGAGATAAACATACAAACATGATTGAATGTTTCACAATGATTTTCATATAAAATGTGTCAACTATAATGTTAGGAATGCTTTTATTATTTTATTCAACTCTTTTTGAAATATGTGTTGATTTTCTTTTCTTATGAGATGAAGGGAAATAAAGCCAAACAGATTAAAGGGGATTCTATATAATTGGATCAAGGCATTCATTTGGTCAAAGCTCCTCCTTCAATTGAATAACATCCCATGCTTGCGTTTCCAACGAAGGCAGAGAAGATGAAAGTTAAAGTTTCCATCTCTAAGTAAAAATTTAAATAGCATTCCATGGAAGAGTAAAATGTACATGTCAAGAAAAATCAAAGAATTTATCCATTTTGTAATAATTCCTTGAAAATGTAATCATCTTATTGTTGACATAGATTCGTCGATAGGGTTCCACTCTTTGTCGACACCGTTAACTCAACGATCTCCCTGAGCACTAGCCCAGATAGGTTTCACCCTTCCCAACAACACCTATGGAGTAGATGAGGTCGCACCCAGGATGTTCATGGGAGAGCTGTTAGAACCATGTTTATGTAGTAAGAAGGAGGGTTTGCACATATATTGATCACTACCATACCATTACTTCATAGATTCAAGCATTGGTTCATTTATTACAGATTCATATCATCACTCATCATTTAACATCAACGTATTCATATCTTAGCAAGATAATGACGCATAAATATATCTACCAGCATAACATGGTTTAAAACATAAAAGCAACGCATCATTCAGAAAGAAGAATCATACATCACATTGCAGGAAAATATGAAAACAAAAAGATGCAAAAAGACACATTGTTTCCATCAAATATCTGTAATGTCATATTACTTCACATCAAAACAGAGAATAGTCTTCTGTGAAGTATCCAACATAAGATGAATATCACGTATCAAGGTTGATCACAAGGTTGTTCAACATTACAACTACTAGATTTATATATAGGCTTGTTCCTTTTTCAATATGGTCCACTTAGATCAACTTCCTAACTACTTGGACCAAAAACTACAACAAAATGACCAACATTTACAAAATATGACCAAGATCTACAAAATATGACAAATGTCTTCCTTATAGGCCATATTCCTCCTTGTGCACCAACTTTGACCTTAGACATCATCCTCGGTGTTGCACAACTAATTATCCTCAAAATCGCCTACAAACAAGCCCGCAACACAATCTTCTAGCTCTCCCTTGAGCCATGTCAACTAGAAATAGTGTAGTTATTGATATTACCCTTGAATTCCTCATACTATTGAGTGACTTACTTGACCTACTCCTTCACCTTATCATTGATTTCCATGCAATTTGTCACTTTTCACTCTAATGGATGCTCAACAATCTTTTCATTGACATCTCTTCGGCCATCGAACTTCCTGAAGCGTAGTAACCGATTTCATTGAGACCTGCTCACCAATGTCCTGAATTTCTTCCAACTGTGTTATGTGCCTTTGCTAACACTCCCTTTCCTTTGTGACTCACTGCTGCAACTTCTTCAACTCTTGTGCTTTTGTTAGCTACACAACTAGAGGCATCGCTTTAAGCGATGTCCTCAATGTAGCTAGTTGTCACTCTGCTTCATACAACTATGTGTTGAGATGCTCCAATTCCTCATCTTAAACTACAGTTCCCTAAAATTGTGTAGTCGCATCCATAACTTGTTTCACCTATTTCTCCATCTCTTCCAGATGCATCACAAATTATTCAATAGTGCTCTTAAGCTCTATAGCCTTCTTCGGCTGTTTTCTTGGGTTCACCAGCACATTCAAATATTAAATGTTGCACTTGAATGTCATGATCACTTCACCAATATTCTGTGCTTTTATTTCTGCATCCATGTCTTCTGTGATTTCTGGAATTTGTTTACATGCAAGAGAGACCACCTTTTCTAATTGCGCTCTATCATCCCATAGTTGCTCCTTTTCAACTGTCAACCTATATTTATCCTTCTTTAAATCTTCAATATCATTTTTTTGTTGCTTCATTATCCCATGACTTCAACAGGTGTTTTTCGATGATCTGCTCCCTATTGACCAACTATTGCACAACCAACCTCTACAGTCGCACCAATGTGTGCATCAAAAAATCATTAACATCCAGCGCAATGGTTTTGAACTACTACAGGGATGTGTCTACATCCTCGCTATCCCTCTCTAGTTATCTTGGAAGAATGGACACTATTTTGTCTTGAATTCACGTACTAATATCCACTACCCTTTGCGCCATATTTGCTTCTGGTACTCTCTCCAAAATTGCATTAACTAAATAGTTCATTCTAGTTGTTACCTCGTTGAAGCCTTCAGTGGTTTGCAGCTTCAGTTGCGCTTCACTAACCATTTGTTGACATAGATTCATTGATAAGGGTTCACTCTCTATTGACACCCTTAAATTAACGATCTCCCTGAGCACCACCCTGGACTAATTTCACCCTATCCAGCAACACCTGCTGAGAAGATGAGGTATCACCTGATATGTTTAATGGAGAAATCTCATAACCAAGTTTTCATAGTAAGAAGGAGGGTTTGCACATCCAACGATCACCACTGCAGTATTACTTCACAGATTCAAGCATTGGTTTATTTATTATAAATTCATATCATCACTCATCATATCGCATCAACATATTTAGATCTCAACAGGAGAATGAAGCATAAATATATCTACCATCATAACATGGTTTAAAACATGAAAGCATCACATCATTAAGAAAGAAGAATCATACATCACATCGCGGGAAAACAGGAAAACAAAAAGATGCAAAAAGATATAGTGTTTCCATCAAATATTCGTCATGTTATTAGGATTGTTGTGCCATTATGTATTCAGAGAAATGAGTGCCTCCTAATTATCATAGATGAAAAGGAATGAATAATACACATTGAAAAAATCAAATCTCACAGGAAACATATAAGTATTGCTCAGATAATTATAGTATAAACTTTCATTACATCCCAGCAGTATAGAACAGTGTTACAAATATGAGAATTTGAATCATGAGAGATGAATTCAATTCTACAAACTCTGACTGACTACATGGCTAACTAGAAGTGTCCAAATCACTATCGGAGTCCAACACGCTAACTCCAAATTTCAAATCTAGTCTCTCAATCATCTATAATAAGTTAAACTAGTGTAACTGTAGTGGTAGGTGAGAAGTTGGTGATAACTGGCACCTTCCCACATGTATCCATGTATAACTATCACTAACTGAACTGGAGAATATCTAACCGAATCATAACTAAGCTTGACTAGTCACTAACTACCAACAACTGAAGGAGGTTGGTGTCGACACTCCTAGTGGATCTTAAAATGTAGGGGTTGGTCTAGGAGGCACCTAAATTGATGCATGCAAGTGCAGTCAGTTCTAGTTAGCCTCTATTAGTGTTCTCCACACTCTAGTGACTGGTACATGTGGAACCATTAGGTCAATTGGACCCAATGGTACTAGTGGACCCAATAATAACTAAATGACTCCTAAGTTAGGAAAATATAATCTAATAGATATTTTGGACAAGGGGGGATTATAAATCCTAACACCCCCCCTAAATCCTAACTTGTCCAACTATGGACCCTGGAAACAAGGCCAAAATTGACCCATATACAATCTAAAAGATAAAAGATGTTGCTTAATAAAATGAGAAAATAGGGGAAAACCTCATGGGAAAAAAACCCTAGTCAAAATAAGAATGAACTTGAAAATACAAGCTATCTTTAGAAGAAAGGAGCTTCCTCCTTAAAAAAATTACTTGTCAAAAAAATCCGCTGCAATTTGCAGCACTTTGTAGTAGTATGGTTCTTCTATGTAGCACCATCCTGAAGTTGTGTATGTGTACCTCTCAATGTCCTTCTAAATTGATGAACCTATGTGTTTATTTGGGATGAAAGAGGTGGAGAATGATCAATTTTCTTCTTTTCTGGGCCATGTGGTTGATCATTCACTATCATCATGTATCACTTTCTTAGAATTTTGTCGCACCACTATGTAGGGACAAAATCTATGAGGGAGAGAGCCACATGCTTATTTTGATACTACGACATAGTTATCCTGCAGTCTTATGGATTCCTAACACCATCCCCAACTGCTTCAATGAGCTTTTTATCCCATCTAGGCTTAGAAATTTGGTTTGAAATGGATAATGGATATGGATCTAGAATCTCATGGGGTTCAGCCTCAATAAAAGGATCATGTTGGTGTTGATCATATTCATTTGAATATGAAACATGTAAAAATTCATCATCATCAAATGGTAGTGGAAGAGTGGTTATACCCTCTTTTGCTTTAGATAGTGGTGCATCACACAATTGATCTTCTTCAAACTGAACACTTCGCTCAATGAATCATTTCTTGTTTGCAACCTCCATCAACTTGTATGCTTTTGCATCTTCTCCATATCCCAATAGAATGCATTCGCTACTTTGGGCTTGGAAGGCATTCCTCTTGTCAATGGGCATTCTAGCCCAAGCTTTGGAACTAAAAAATCTCAAATGAGAGACATTGGGCTTATGCCCATGCAGTGATTCAAATGGGTTGGCCCCAACCATTGATTTATGATGAACTCTATTCTGCAAATATGAAATTTTACAACTTCTTCCCAAAGAGAAGGAGGGATATTCTTGGCATGGATAAGACATGTTTCCATCTCCTTCGGTGACCTATTCTTCCTCTCAGCCACACCATTCTGTTGTGGTGTGTATGGAACTGAGTGTTCCATTCAAATCCCCTGTGATTCAAAATAATACTAAAAATATATTGATGTACTCTCCTCCTGTATCAAATATTATGGACTTGATATTTTTACTGAAACTATTATCAACCATAGCTTTAAAAACTTTAAAAATATCAAAAACTTATGATTAATGTTTCATAAAGTAAATCTAGCAGTACCTAGAACAATCATCAATAAAGGTGAGAAAATACCCGCAACCATTAATGGATGTTGTGGGAATTGGGACATCCACATGACTATGTATAAAATCAAGTATATAAGCATCTCTATCTGCCTTCCCAACTTCATACCTCTTATTTGGATGCTTACCTACCAAGCAACCATAACATACTCCATCTGAAGTTTGCATGAGAGGTAAACCCTAAACCATTTTATCATTGTGGAGTTACTGGAGATATTTGAAATTGAGATGTCCAAATATCTCATGATAAATATTACTAGTGTTGTTAGCATGAGTCAATAAAGTTGTAGGAGGTGAGACAGGAAAAAAATATGAGAACTCATAAGATTTAGTAGAATGATTTGCAATACCTTTCGCTATGATATTTCCAGTAGATTTTTCTATGATATCAACTTAATCTGAGTCAAATGTAACTCTCTTGGGAGATACTGTATGGGTCATCTAATAAATAGACAACAAATTAGCTACAAGGGAGGGCACATTGAGAACATTTTTGAACTCACCATGCTGAATTTTAACTGAACCTCTTCCTTGTTAAAATTTTATCATTTAAGCAATATCATCTAAGGATCTTAACTGAGAGAATAACAAGCACAACAATCAATCACAAGATACAATGAACACAAATATTTTCCTTGGGGAAACCATAAAGGAGAAAACCCCACAACTTCCTTATAGATAAAATAAGCACCAATGGTACCAGTAAAACCCAAAGATATAAAATATGATCTCCACCAGTTGTTCTCTCTCTCTTTTCAGGTCCTCCTCTCTCACTCATGCGCTACAACTGAGTGTGAGTGACTGTGTGATAAATAGAGAGGCTCACTCTCTATTTATAATAGTTTCCAACTTGACATTAACTCACCAAGGTTGACTTCTCTAGGAGAGTCTAATAACCCTAGTGCCCCACAACTGCGTGGACTTTAACCCTTGATCAATAAGGAGGGTTATACCCTATGAATTTACATGACTTTTTTACATTACTAATTCTCCCTATAGGAACATCGGGGTTTGACATGACTTTATTATGTTAATGATACTCCCGATAGGAACATAGGGGTACAATACATAATATATACAAATGAATACATTCCAAAGTTACAAATACATGAACACTCCCTCTTAACTAGGAAAGTATTTTTTCAACACAATTCATCAGCACAAGTCTTGGTCACTAGATCATCTCTGGATCATCATTGAGTTTGGATCATCACTAGATCATCACTGGATCATCACCAAGTCTAGATCATCACTAGATCATCACTGGATCATCATTGATTTTGGATAATCAGTGGGTCATCGTCACTAGAGCATCATCAAGTCTAGATCATCACTGGATCATCTTGGGTCATCATCATCGCTTCTTCCACTATCTCGAACAGATGGTGCTATCTCCCAATTCTACTCATCATAGGAAGTTCTATAGATCCAACCCTTTTTCATGCTGGTTGTAGGCATAGCCTCCATGTAGGTCTTCATCTTCTTCAACACTTATATCTAACCATGGGAGGAACACATCTGATAACCATGTCAAAAAGGCCCACCCATCACTTCCATCTGACCATGGGAGGAACACATCCACCACCATGTCATAAATGCATGCCCATTGCTCACATCTGGCCATGGGAGGAATATATCCACCACCTTGTCAGAAAGGCCCAACACTTACATCCGATCATGGGAGGAACACATCCAAGAACCATGTTGGAAAGGCCCAACACTTACATTCACTAGCATGATAGGACACACCTACTATCATCTGTGAAAAGGCCCAACACTTACAACCATCAGCATGATAGGACACTCCTACTATCATCTGTGGAACGTCCCAGTACTTACAACCATCAGCATGATAGGAAACACCTACTATCATATGTGGAAGGTCCCAACACTTACAACCAATGGCATGGTAGGACACAGCTACTGCCATCCATGTAAGGGATCTACACTTACAACTAGTGGCATGGGAGGACACAAATACTACCATCCATGGAAGGGATCTACACTTACAACCAGTGGCATGGTAGGACACAACTAATACCATCCATGGAAGGGCTCTGCATTTACAACCAGTGGCATGGTAGGACACAACTACTACCATCCATGGAAGGGATCTGCACTTACAACCAGTGCCATGGTAGGACACAACTACTACCATCCATGGAAGGGCTCTACACTTACAATTGACCATGGGAAGAACCAATCCTACCACTATGTCAGAAGATATCCACACTTACAACTTACCATGGGAGGAACCAATCCTACCACCATGTGAGAAGGGCTCACAGACACATCACTTCCCTTTGGAGGGAAACTCGATCTAGAGAACACCAAGCTTCTCCTAGATGTACTCAAACTTCACTCTGGCTAATGGCTTGGTTAACACATCAGCTATATGTTAGTTCATTAGAACATGCAGAAGCTTCACTGATCCTCTCTGCACCATATCCTTGATATAGTGATATTTGATCTCGATATGCTTCGACTAGTCATGGAACACTGGGTTCTCTGACAACTTCACACAACTCTGGTTGTTGTAATATATATAAGTAACATCCAACTAGAGATCAAACAAATAAGATAGTATCCTCCTCAACCACACTGCCTCACAACTAGCCAAACAATATGAAACATACTCTGCTTCGACTGTACTCAGTGCCATGCAGGATTGATTCCTGTGAAACCAAGAGATCACACCTGATCCCATACTGAAGCAACATCCTAAAGTGATCTTCCTACCCAATATGAATCCACATAACCTTTTAGGTTAATCTTTTGATTCACCTTGTACTTGAGTCCATAATCAACTATACCCTTCAGGTACCTCATAATATGCTTTGCAGCAATCAAGTGAACATGTCTTGGATCTATTAGGAACTGGCTCAATGTGTTCACAATAAAGTAGATATTTGATCTCATATTTGCAAGTACATCAAGGACCCAATATTTTGACAATATATCACAGCATCAACTATCTCTGATGAAACATCCCTCAATAGCTTCAGGTTTGATGCCATAGGCATGTTCATGGCCTTTCAGTCCATCATCCCAAACCTCTTCAGGATCTCTGATGCATACTTCCCTTGTCCCAAGGAAATTCCATCTGCATTCTACCACACCTACATGCCTAGAAAGTAATGCATCATACCCAAGTCCTTCATTTCTAACACAACAGCAAGATTCCTCTTCGTGTTAGCAATCAACCCATTATCACCTATTACAAATAGGCCATCTACATATAGTAAGAGTATCACTGGGTTCCCTTCTTCAACATTGTAGTAAAGGTTGGGATCCACTTTACTTTTGGTAAATCCCAAACTATTCAGGAAGCTATCAATTCTACCATATGATGTCCTAGGTTCCTATTTTAAACCGTACAGCGCTTTCTTCAATTTACACACATGAGTCTCCATGTCATGTGTCTCAAAACCGAGTGGCTTCTCCAAATACACTTCCTCTTATACTACACCATTCAAGAAAGCTATCTTGACATCCATCTAGTGTATCTTCCATTTCATTACTACAACCATAGAAAGTACTGATCTCATGGAAGTGTATTTGGATACAGGTGCAAAAGACTCTTCATAATCTATTCCTTCTTTCTAGGAGAAGCCATGAGCCACAAATATTACTTTATATTTCTTTATGCTACCATCTGCAGCATGCTTGATCTTGTAGATCAACTTGGAAGTCACAACAGACATCCCTTCTGGTCTTGGGACAACATCGCAGACAACATTCTTCATGATCGACTGATACTCTTCGATCATAGCATCCTTCTATTCTTTCTTTTCTGTCACTTATTCATAGTTGGATGGTTCTTTATCAATGATGTCACATAATAGGGCTACATATCCGTAGCAGGACCTAGTTCTCTTCCTTTCTCTATGTATTTCTTCTGGAACCCCATATCTTTCTGCACCTTGGATAACCTCTCGTACCCATTCAAGTTTCCTCTTGTGAGGATTCTTCTCGTGGGTGGATCTACAGGTTCCTAAGGTTCTTCCATTTTTCAATATTCTTCTAGATTTGCTTTGTTTATTGTTGTATTATAGATTTTGGGTACTTCTATTTCTTGAGAGTCTTCAACGGGTATTTTTTTGGATTTGTTGTAAGCCGAGTCTTTGTCAAATGTTACATCTCTATTGATGTGGATATTCTTGAATCCTGGGAAGTATATTATGTAAGCCTACAATCTTTCACTATATCCCATGAATATACCCTTCTTCCCTGAAGGATATAACTTTGTCCTCTTTTCTTTAGGAATGTGTATGTACACTGGACAGCCAAATATTCTAAGATGACTGAATTATGTTTTCTTGTTGGAGAAGACTTCTTCAAGTGTCTTGTTCTCAGGTACTCTATGTGGAGTACGGTTCTGTACATACACAGTTGTCCTAGGAGATTCTTCCCATAGATGCATAGGAAGATCTTGATCATGAAGCAATGCTCTTGCTGCTTCCATGATCGTTATATTATTCCTCTCTGTAACCCCATTCTATTGTGGATTATATGGAGTGGTCAACTCCCTCTTAATCCCTGAATCTCTGTATAATTCTTTGAATTCATTTGATGTGAATTCTTTTCCATTTTCCGATCAAAAGATCTTGATTTTCTTCTCTGTGTGGTTTTCGATTAAGGATTTGAATTCCTTGAACTTCTTGAATACTTCATCCTTGCTTTTCAAGAAGTATATCCATGTATTCCTAGAAAAATCATCAATGAAATAAACATAGTATAAATACTCGCTTAATGAATTGGATGACATCAGACCGAACGATTTCCCATATTCCTTTTGCTTTGTTTTCTCTACTTGGAAATGTCTTCTTTGTGTTCTTTCCTTGCGCACATCCTTTGCAAACACCTTCATGTTTTGCCTATATTTTTGGATGACCTTCAACAGCTTTTCTTGCAAGTGGTAGTGCCCTATAGTGCACATGTGCAAGCCTTCTATGCCAAAGTTCATTTGGATCTACTGATTCATGGACCAAAGCTTGTTCTGGTTGGCCTTTAAATGTTTATAGTCCCCTTTCTTGTTCTCCAATCATTACTACATCATCCATAATCTTTCCTTTTGGCCACAGAAGGACTTGGCGATCTATAAATGCAACCCTTATACCTTCTTCATCCAATTCCGAGATGGATATAAGGTTCTTCTTTAGTCGTGGTACAAATAGGACATCCTTCATCTTCATATACTTTCCCAAATCTAGCTTATAGGAGGATTGACAGCTACCTTTTATGGGATACTCGTAGTCATCCCCAAGTTTTACTTTGTGGGGTGATTCATGTTAGGATAATTTCACAAAGGATTCCTTGAATCCTGCCATGTGTTTGGAAGCCCTACTATCAATGAGCCAATCATTGCTTCCATGTGTAACAGTGCCTATGAGGGAAGAAATCATAACATATTCTTCTTCAATTTCTTCTTTGGATTTCTTCCTGGGAGGTTCAGCATCCTCTGCAGTGTGAGCATGATGTCTTTTGTTGCTTTCCTTCTTCTTGTGAGAGTCACTTTTGTTTCTAGGACATTCTCTAGCATAGTGTCCTTTCTCGTCACATGTATAGCATTTGATTTTAGACAAATATTTGTTAGATCTTCTAAGATTATTTTTCTGGTGAGAGTGCTTACCTTTGCAATATTTTTTCCTACTTCTCTAGGAGTGTACTATGAGAGCTTGATATTCACTTCCCATCTTTTTTTCTCGAGCTACTATCCAAGCTTCTTCTTGTGAGCATTCCTCCCATAGTCTCTAAACTTGACTAGATTCTTTCTGGAACAAATACCTTGAATGAAATAGTCCCATGACCTAGGGAGACCATTCAAGGTGGTCATCACAATTTTTGCATTCTCTACTTCTTCATCTACTGCTTCAAGTTGTTCCTTGATCTAAGAGACCCTTGTAAAGTATAACTGTATGGTCTCTGCATTTTGGATATTTACATTATTCAATTGATTTCTCATATTCAACTTTCTATTTATGTTCTTCGCTTCAAATAACTTGGTTAATGCATCAAACATCTCTTTAGGTGTCTTTAGGGAGGACACCTGTGGTATGAGGTGATCCTTGATTGAATCAGCAATAATACTTTTGGCCATGATCAATTTATTATTATGTAAGTCCTTAGGCTCATCTCCCTCTGGAACTAGAACCTCTCCACCCATGTAGGAGTCTAATTCACTTTCTTCTAGAACCAGGGAGATCCTATACTTCCAGGATCAAAACTTATCACCTCCCTCAAGCTTTTCATCAAGCTTGGTGTGATGAGACATCTTAACAGAGAACCTCAAATGGAAATACAAAATATTTAGATATTACCAGTTTGAGAAGCTAAAAACTGGATCTCGAGTTGATCTTCTGCAGTGTTGGTTTTCTGGTTCTAGGGACAATTAGGGTTTAACTTTCCCGGAGTTCTACCCAACCAAAAACCTCGATTTTTTCCTCTAAAATTTGATTTTGAGGAAGGGAGTAATCCTATCCTAGACTCACTCAAAAATTCCTCTTTAGTGAAAAACCCTAATTTATCGATGTAATGGTAGGTCAAAAACTGAAAGTGCTCAAAATCATATTATGCTTCGACTGAAAGATGCTCTCTTCAGTGGAGAGTTAGCCTAGCCTTATTTTGCTGATCGATTGTGGAAAGAGACCCAAAAAGTAAGAATATGTAGCTTTTGTAGTTGCACAGTGTCTTCTTCTAAGGTTAGCTTTGATACCATGTTAGAATTTTATCATTTAAGCAATATGATCTAAGGATCTTAACTAAGAGAATAACAAGAAAAACAATAAATCACAAGAGACAATGAACAAAAATATTTTCCTTGGGGAAACCATAAAGGAGAAAACCCTGCAACTTTCTCAAAGATAGAATAAGCACCAATGGCAGCAGTAAAACCCAAAGACAGAAAAGATGATCTCTACCAGTTTTTCTCTCTCTCTTATCAACTCCTCCTCTCTCGCTTATGCGCTACAACTATGTGTGGGTGACTTTGTCTTAAATAGAGAGGATCACTCTCTATTTATACTAGTTTTTGACTTGACATTAACTCAACAGGGCCGACTTCTCTAGGAGAGTCTAATAACCCTAGTTCCCCACAACTGCGAGGACTTTAACCCTTGATCAATAAGGAGGGTTATACTCTATGACTTTACATGACTTGTTTACATTACTGATTCTCTTGATAGGAACATCTCGGTATGACATGACTTGATTACATTAATTATACTCCCGATAGGAACATCGGGGTACAATACATAAGATATACAAATGAATACATTCCAAACTTACAAATACATCAACATCCCTGATGTTGGAATTTGGGAATCATCTTCCATGTGAATATTAGGCCCTTTTGATAGTGTGAGGGTAGTGAAATATTATTTGGAGGAAACCATGTGGTTGGATTCTCTAGAATCAATCAAGTATGTTGTCGAATGAATAAGGCTAGACTTCAAGGCATGGCACCTTTCATCATCTTTTGTCAATGTTCCATCACCAGGCTTCTTTTTTCTTTGTGGAAGAGAAATGTTATTCTACTTGAGGAGGGTAGTCAGGTGGTCAAATATATTCTTCATGCAAGAGCCTTACGGACAAAAAACCCCTCATACAATAGGCACACATCTTCTTTTCAAACGTTTCCTTTTTCTTAGAACCCGAGGATCCTTCGAAAGTATTCTGATTCTCTTTAGGATTCGAATAAAATGCTTTAGGATCCTTCTCTTTATAGTTCCCTTTATCTTGTGCTTTGGTAGATTCTATCGTTAGGAGAGCTTGAAATTTGGAAGTCTTAAGGACTCCCATCTGGACAAACTTCTCTTGCTCTTGTATTAAGGACTCAAAAAAGGAATAAACTGAGGGCATATTCCAATTGGGAATGGAATCTCTTCCAGAATGGAAGATTGAGACAAATACAGAATAATCAATACCTATTTTTTTGAGTATGGAGAGCACATGTTTCTTATCCTTTCTTTATATTCTGCATTGTCTACATTGAAGTGCAAGAGACATGAATTTGGTAAATAATTATTGTATGGTATCAAAACTACTGGGATGCAAGGCTATCAACTCGTTCTCCAAAATGTGTCCTCGGAGCTCATATTTATTTCCAAACAATACTTCAAGTTTCTCCTAAGCTTCTTTAGGAGTCCTCAAACCTTCAAGGTGAAAGGTAGCTCTCTGGATATGTGAGTACATAGCTAACCAAAAGCTTCATCTAAGTGGTTCATAAACTTATTTTTCTTAGTTCGATGATGGGGCTCAACCTCCCTTCCAAGTATTATCCTGAAGTAGCCCCTGTTGTGCAAGGAAACTTGCATATCTTCACTGCAATCAACATAATTGAAGGGTGTTAGGGTCCAATGTTTGGACGGTTGAGAATCCATAATTATCCTATTGATGAGACAATATCTTCAATAAATCTACATAGCACATGTGGAAAAATCATGGCAAAACCAAAACAATTCACACTATGTTAGAATCAATCTTTCCCTCTCAACAAGTATAATTTTTCAAGGTTCGTCACACCCGCACTGCCACTCTGAATAAATTCAGAGGAAGTAAGGCACTCTTTACGGGAATTCTGTGGAAACCTAGCTACTTCTAGTTTACAATGGAGAGTAGATAGACTTGAATCTTTCCTGAGATGGCTCTGATACCATATTAGAATTATTGTGCCATTAGATATTTATAGCAATGAGTGCAATCTGATTCTTAATTATCATGCAATGAAAAGGAATGATTAATACACACTAAACAAATCAAATATCATAGGTTAGAGATAAGTATTTCTTAGATAATTACAGTATAAACTTTCATTACATCCCAGCAGTATAGAATAGTGTTACAAATAGGAGAATTCAAATCATGAGAGATGAATTCAAATCTACCATCTTAGACTAACTACATGGCTAACTAGACGTGTCTAAATCACTCTCGGGGTCCAAATGGTTAACTCCAAATGTCAAATGTAGTCTCTCAATCAAATATAATAAGTTAAACTAGTCTAACTGTGGTGGTAGGTGAAAATGGGTTCTTTACCACATGCAGCGATGCATAACTAGTGCTAACTGAACTGGACGATATCTAAATGAATCATAATTAAGCTTTACTAGTCACTAACTACCAACAGTTTAAGGAGGATGGTGTCGACACTCCCAGTGACTCATAACATGCAGGGATTTGTCTAGGATGTTCCTAAAATCATACATGCAAGTGCAGTAAGTTCCAAATAGCCTCTATCGGTGTTCCCCACACTCTAGTGACTTGTACATGTGGCCCCATTAGGCCAATTAGACCCAATGGTACTATTGGACCCAATAATAACTAAATGACTCCTACATTAGGAAAATATAATCTAATAGACAGTTTGTAAAAAGGAGGATTATAAATCCTAACACATGTCATATTACTTCGCATCAAAATAAAGAATGGTCTTACGCAGAGTATCCAAAATAATATCAATATCACGTATCGAGGTTGATCACAAGGTTGTTCAAGATTACAACCCCTATATCTGTATATAGGATTGTGCCTTTTACAACATGGTCCACGTAAATCAACTTCCAAACTGCTTGGACCAAAAAATACAACACAATGACCAACATTTACAAAATATAACCAAGATCTACAAAATATGACCAAAGTTTTCCTTGTGTGCCATCTTCCACCTTGCGCACAAACTTTGAACTTGCGCATCATCCTCGGTGCTGGATGATTCCATGAAGGTGGGTAACACTTGTTGGCCAAATTTGGCGATGAAAACTTGATTTTTTACTCATGTGATAGATAGAATCCCTCAAAACACATATATGCCATGTGAATTTCGACTTGCCATAAAAAAACAAATTGAAGAATATTATGTTGGCTTCCCAATGATATTTAAAAAAAATATTCTGATGTCATTTAATGTGTGAAATTTCACATTTAATGAATTGTGTAACCTTAAAATTTTAAAGAAGTTAATAAGTGGATCATGTCCCACCCCAATAATTCAATCTTACATTAATAATTTAAATATGTGTGTGTGTGTGTGTGTGTGTGTGTGTGTGTGTGAGCATTATCGACACAAAATGCACTATGGTATGCATTTTTTTTGTTATTTTATTTTGATATATATAGCTATTTATTATTTTTCAAAAGTGACCACATCTAATTTCAGCATAATTTTATGCAAATGTGTGTCCATCCCAGATTTTTTTTCACTGTTTTCGAAAATTGAAACACCAAAGATACCCTTTTGAAGACAATGCGCTGATGTGTGGCCTGTGCAATTTTAAGAAAATTTTGGATGTGTATTTTTAACCCTATGGATTTTTCTTTGAGATGCTTCGAAGTTGTTATCAAGTTTTCTAAGTGTAAGTTTTAGAACAAATTTAAAAAAAAACATATGAATTCCAAAACGCATGCATGATACATCAATGGATAGAGGAATTGGTGATGAATCTATCGGTATAAACTCCGCTTAGTTATGTGTAATGAATGGCACGGTTTACACCCCTAGAAGACATAGAGAAAATTGATTTTCTGTAAAAGGGCTAATTCTCTATTTTCCAGGCCCTCGATCGAGGTATTCAAATCCATATACCAATGTTTTAATAGTAGCTCGATCGAAGGTTTATTAAACCCTTGATCTAGGGTCTAATAAACCCTCGATCGAGCTACTGTTAAAACCTCAGTCAATGTAGTTAAAATGATCAAGGTATTAAAACCTTGATCAAGGTTTTCTTAAAGCCTCGATCAAGATTCTGCAAAACCTTTGATCTAGGTTCTAACACCTAGATTGAGGGTTTAGCAGAATCTCGATTGAGGATTTAAGAAAAACTTGATTGAGTGTTTGTTTAACCCTCGATCGAGTTGTTAAGACCTTGATTGAGGGTTTAAAAATTGGTCAATCTAGGTACATTTTTTTTCTTATTCCAAAAGTGTCTTGCCAAAAAAGTGTAACCCAAATCCATAGATGCACCCTTTTGCGCAACTAATTATCCTCAAAACTGCCTGCCAACACTTACAATATAATTTTTTTTTTGTTTGCTTGTTTGTCTATGATTTGTGGGACTAGTCAATGATCTAAGAAATTGTGATCCAGTGGCATCTAAGCATTCAAAATAACCCAGGAATCTCCCATGTCCTGGGTCACACTAACCCTTATCATGGATGGATTTTAAGTGTATCCTCCCAACTATCTTGGATGGTTTGAACTCGGGCCATCATGCATAATGAGGGCCATCGAAACCAACCATTCTAGCAAGATTTGAATACAATATAAATTGTTTTCTTGTGATGTTTTATGCTTTTTCTATCTGTGAGTAGTTTGGGGATAGAGTTTGCATCTACCCCTCAAAACAGTTTATACCGTGCTTATGATTTTCTATTTGATACTAGGCCAACAATTTTAATATGTCGTGACAATTCTGTAGTAGTGTTTAACCATTGAAGTATTTGAGTATCACTGGATTACTAATTCATCAAAAAATGTTGGCTATCCATCTCATATTTTCTACCTAGTTCTTTGTTCTCTTGCATAAAACATACATGTAAGTCCTTTTATTTGAGCAAGGACAAATTTATATCAAGAATAGAAATAGAATATTATATGTTCCTGGAAAAAAAGAGGAATTTTTTATAACATATTAAAACAGTTTACAAAAATCTTGCCCATGGTTCATAAGTTTATACTATCTCAAAGCTATCCATTAGTACATACAAACTAGAATTTATAACACAAACTATGTGGCACTTCTACTAAGCAGATCCAAAGCTTGAAGTTCAAGCTCAATTTAATCAAAAAAATTTAAACACGAGCTAGGGGACTGAAACTTATATTCAATAAGTATTTACAACGGATAGAATAAGATTTCCAGACATAAGCATCTATCCATCAGTGGAGATTATCGGTGTTAGTATTTATTTTCATGCACCCCAGATCCTCTATAGTATGCATTGGGGAAGTACATGTAATTTTACTTATCACTTTCTCTTCCTTCATTTCCAACTCTAGTTCAACCGTGATCTCTTAGTTTTCCCTTGGCTACCCATCATGCTTCCATGGTGCCTGCAACCTATTTTTTCTTCATTACCTTGATCCTCAACTTAAGCATATGGGTTAATACTTCGATCATGCCCTCCTTATGGTTGGACACAACATCGATGGCTATCCGAACCTAGATGGGGCAGTTGTTAACATTCATTCTTTATTTTCTACTCAGTGTCTTGAAACCCCTTTCATAGTATCAATGCTTCTACATTCTATACCTTATCTAATTTCAAATAGACTCATGTGTCACTAAAAATCATCGGATTTTTATTTTTATCAGCTAAAGTTCCTTTGGATAAGATTTGTAAAACTTAAGTGTTTTATCTTTTTGGTTCGTGGTTTTGATAATCGTCTATAATGCCTCATTTTTTAATTTTGACTTTTGTTCTTTCCCAAAAACTAAGTGATTATTTATCACCTTAGGGGACATTATTTTGCGGCAGTAACTATGCCGGGGTGCCATTCCTCTTACACAAACTGTTCTATCTGTAATAAATAGTGAACTAAAAATTTCCATCACGTGTGGGTTTAACCTAATATAGGGCCAATATAACCGTTCATTTATTGAGCACTTCAATTCCCTTGAGAAATATGAAACTAAGTTGTAAAATCTTTTAGTGCTTTGTTTATGCTAGTTATTTGTTCTCATTCTCGTATTTCTTCCCCTCTTAATAGCTTTCTTACCAACATTGAATTGTCTTGGACTTGCAAGTGCTCAATGTTGTGAGCTCAATGACTGCAATACTTCTATGTTTATATGGTTTAGATTTATTTCTTTGTCTGTACTCCAAATATTTTTTCTAAATGGGAACAACCTTTGGCAGTGGGGCCTATATACTATTTCTTTTGATTGTTAAGTAATTAAATCAAGTAATTTTATTTGGTTTAAACAATCGTTAATGTGTTTGAAAGGATCAAGGATTGAGAGTATTACTATATTTGTTCTTTCTGTAAAAAACCTTAGTGTTAAAGCTCCAAAGTTATTTTGGAAGTGGTCTTTCTACAGCTATTGAAGTAACACTTAATGAATCATTGGGTTTTTGTAAACCTTCCTCAATCAATTAATTCTATTTGGTTAAAATAATGTTTTTCACATGGTCAATTCTTGAGAGCATCACTAAGGTAGTTAATTCTGAAAAAGATCTTAGCATTAATTTCCCAATATTCATTTGAAAGTGTTCCTTTTGCATCCAATCAAGTAACATCTAATGAATCCAATCAAGTAACATGTAATGAACCATTGGTTATAGGAAAAATTGCTTTCTTTTATTTTGTGTGGGTCATTTTCTTGCAAATTTATTGACTAGCAAGTGAGATTGGTGTGTATGCCATGATAAATAACAATATAAGTGATTAGCATAACCACCTAAACAGTTAAATCTAAGTTGTTGAACTCAAGATATAATGGTAGTAGGCTTAAGAAACATTATATCTTGGATTCTTGGAAGTCACCAGTTGACTGTATAGTTTTCTATATAGAATATTTTAAAATGTTTTAGATCTTGTTCATTTTTACAAATCAATCATTTTCAATGTCCATTGCTACTGTAATGCTTCAGGAATGGTTTTGATGCTGAAAGGAGAGATTTTCTTGAGGAAATCAACAATGGTCAGGGCCCTACTAGAAACCTATGGAAAAATTATAGTTGGTAAGTAGTTGTAAACACAATCGTAGAATGATAGTTTGTAAGTACTAAAAAATATCTATTTGCATTCCTTAAAATGTCTATCTGTGAATTTTTTATATTTTCTCTTGGTCTTATTTTTCAGGGATGACTCAGTTTTGGAGGATAGCAACCGTCCAAAAGGTCTAATTGTTTCTTTCACTTTAAAGAAGTCATCTGAAGAAGTGTCTAGTAAGGGAAATGACTGAAAAGAGTTTGTTGAGGTAACCCTTTGGTCAAGTTCAGGGGATGCACTGGATGGGCATACATATGAAGAGGAAATGAATACTAAAATTCCATGTGAGGCAACAAATGAAAGTAAGTCTGGTGAGGCACAAAAACAAGAGGCGTCAAATGAAAGTAATTTTGGAGAGGCACAAAAAGAGAAGGCCACAAATGAAAGTAAGTCTAGAGAGGCACAAAAATAGGAGATCAAATTGACTTGCAAAGACATAAAATTTGTATTGCAAAAATATGGTACATTGAAGGTACATATATGATTAAATGTGTTGGTCTATAATGTCATGTTTCCACTTTCATCATGCATTCTTTTTTCTTTCCATTTCTTTTCTTGTGACTATTGCTTTCTGATGATGACTTTGGTTATATAAATATGGCTAGACTATATGATTTAACTTGAATATTTTTATCTATTGCAGTAGAACTTTATAATCAGGATTGGAACTACACATTTCCTAATAAACTACACCAAAATATATAATTTGTGCAACCAAAAAATATTATTTTTCTTTTCTACAACTTGGTCATCATCTTGTGGAGTTGACCATCTCTTACGTTTCCCAAGTAAAATGCAATTTGGTTTGATAGCATTTACTCGATCTAGTTGAACTTGATTGGTAATCAGTAAATGAAGCTGAAAGAGAAGCAAAAATGAATATTGAATTCTCGACATTTAATGCATTATGTGAAAAAAGATATGGCATGTGCTACCCTATATAAGCATATCTTGTTAGACTTGTTGAATAACAACCAAATGGGAATTCTTTACCTTGCTGAATTGGAACTATTGGCTAGAAATATTAGATTAAATAAACAAACAAGAGGCATTGCTTTATTTTGTAATCTGGTTGGTTGGGTAGCTTATAATTTACATGGAAATAATTCCTTTGGACCAATACATACTTCTCTCACAATCATGCAAAGATATGCTCAAGAAAATATAAAATCTTTGTAATGAGTATGCATAGAGCAGTGTTGAGGATGGTCTAATATCCAATACAAGGATACTTTAGCCCAACATTATGATTGCCTCACAGTCAATACAAGGGGAAATATTCCTAAGATCTGAAAGGCATATAGCATGGATTAGAATTACATCACTGACATGATGTGACATGGAAAATGAAGGCTTTTAGAAAGGAAATTTGTTTGGTAAGGTGAAATTGAGGGAGATTGAAAATGATACAAAAATCCATATCTTCATTGATTGTTGGAATCCTAAGTTGGAGTTGAATATATCTGGAAAATTATAGATTAGTTTCTTCTTGACGTTTTTTATTTTTTCTTCTTAGATTCTTGTAAATGTTAGGTTTCTAAACAGTTTTTGTACAGTCAAATTAAATGAAGTTTCGAAATGTCCAAATACTATTTTACTATTCCCTTGTAAGAAGAAATGCCAACATTCTTTCCCAGCAATGAAAAAAGTAAAAACGGAAGTACAATCTAGAGTTTGAAAGGCTAGCACAGTGTTTAAAATGAATTAAAGGTTGCATGGAATCCTTCCTATGGATATTAAGGTAAAGACAATTTATTGTGAGAAGTTCTTGCCTTACATTTAGAAGAAAAATGGTTGAAATTGAAATGAGAGCTATAAATAGGCCTAGGTTGGCATATACATTTTCTCAGGGAAAGTTATTTTCCAACTTATGTATTTGTTTTCTTTATTATATTTTTCATTATATGAGAAAGAATTATGGACCAGATATGTCAGAATTAAAATACAAGTTTTACTATGGCTTAGAAGTCTTAGCATGAGACTTCTTTTATTCCCTTTTTTTTCCATTTTTGATACATTTCTAATCATGAAGGAGCTTCCTTCCTCTGCACATTTGAAAGGAGCTTCTATTTGCTTGATGTAAAACTATCCTAAATTACTTCCATTTATTCCAGCAATGGGATTGAAATTTCATCCTCATTTCTAGACTATTTTGATTAATACCTTGAGGTCTGTATTTGTCTCACTTTTCCATACAACTACCTATCTATCTTTCTCTCATGTATGCCCATTTTTTCGTTAGTGACTTGAATCCTAAGAGATGAAGAGTGATCGTAATATATATCAGAGTATAGAAATTAAGGAAGGTCTAAACCACATTATTTTCTTCTTTTTGTCCATTTATAATTTTATTGCATGTGCTTGACTAATTCTGTTGTACATTTATAGGAATCTGCATCCAATAGACAAGTAGAGTAAACTAATACTTTCATGTTTTCAATTTAATTTTTTTGTTTAAACAGTGGCATTCCAAGTGGGCATTTTGGACAAAGTTGAACAGTTGTGGGATATTTTCTAGTTCTCTTTCGAGGTGTACATGATAGTGGGATTGACACAGTTTATCTTTAACTTTTATTTTATTTTATTTATATATCAATCTAAATATGGTTGTTTTCCTTCATTGTAGGTTAGTGGTTGTTTAAGTCACCTCTGAATAAAATGACCACATAAGTATTCATACTTCTTGTCAGCAATCAAACTCGAAGGTATTGTTGCTAAAATTTCATCTCATTTCTTTTCCATTTATATAGTGGCTAAGAGTATTTAGAGTTAATGCCCATTCTTCTTGATGTGAAATGGAATTAGTTGTATATTTCTTTTTACTATTCTATATAAATTTTGGGTGATGAGTTGCTCCATTTTCTCATCCTTTTCTTCTATATAAACTAAAATTCTCCTTTCCATGACATCATCCACCACTATCTTCAAGTTACTTATGAATTTTCAGTCAAATTTAGATATCTTGGCATTACTCTAGATGAGTCGATAGATAGTTTAACATTGGATGCATGCTTGTCATTTCTATAAATTTATGGAATTTTTTCATTTTGCATCATTCAAGCATACATAATAATTATTATCAAGTTACTATAGATACATAATGGCTTACGTTGTAATAATCCTTCAAGTCTTTCAAATGCATTTATCAAGTGCAAGGACTTGAAGGACTAGTAGAGGGTAACCCATTATGGATATATAGTAACTCGATAATCATTATTTTGTATGCTTGAATGATGCAAAATTTGTTTGAATATCATCATTATCAAGCAATAACAACTCCTTAAAGGGTGCTAGCTCAATGGTATAGCAATTGCCTAATTATAGGCAGGAGGTTGGTGATTCGATTCATTTGATCCCTATCATAAATTTGTGACTACAAAAACAACTAAATTTGCATATATACAACTATTAGTAGCTAATTTTTCGTGTCTTATAGCATGCCTAACATCTAGTCGTATTTAGCTTAGTCATTAATATGTTATCATCTAGTCGTTTATGTATTCCTATATTTGGTCATTAATTGTTGCAATCAATGACTAAATCGATGACTAATAAGTCAACCTATTAATGACTAAGTGAAATAAGACTAAGTTGGTTAAGCTATAAGATAGTGAAAATTATCTACTATTAGTTCCCAACTCAAAAATAGTACTTTATAGCCAGATTTTAGTCATTAATTTCTCATTTTGTACTAGTGTGGGTTTTCCTAAAAAACCAACAGAAAGGGTGACTGAAATATCTTCCATGGGCTGAGTCTCTTCACTAGGAGATTCCTGGCAGTAACTGCATTGATGCATCCTTGCAAGCTTCATCACTTTGTCTTTGATGATATCCATTGTGCCCATCAATTCTCTAAGGTCTCTGTCATGGTCATCAATGCAGGAATCATGGAATCCAATATGGTTGGACATATATCTGATATCATAATCCATGAACTTGAAATCAGATTCCATAGTTATGTTGTCATTGATGCACACCACCATGAAATCGAAGAGTTTGTGTAGATGTTTCTTGAGGTTGTCCTGTCCATCTTTTAGAACAACAAACCCATCAGCAACATCCTTTTTTGCCATGGTGAGAGGACCTTTCCAGAAGGAAAGACCTGAAAACAAATCTTGGAGAAATTTAGGCCTGAGGGAATCATCTTCTTCAATAGATCTCGTTTCAAAAGAGCCATAGTGAAAATGAGGTGAGAGAAGGTGAACATCATATTTAACAATACAGGTTGTTTTGCTTGTGTGGGCTGGGAGAGCAGAGCTGGGTTGCACTGGAAGAGAGGAAGGGGAGTCAATATCATTCAATAGTGTAGGTCACATGTCCATGG
The DNA here is from genome assembly GCA_001517045.1 of Pseudotsuga menziesii. Taxonomy (NCBI): domain Eukaryota; kingdom Viridiplantae; phylum Streptophyta; class Pinopsida; order Pinales; family Pinaceae; genus Pseudotsuga; species Pseudotsuga menziesii. The sequence goes on along the minus strand of LPNX010792862.1, from coordinate 335,030 downwards.
AGATGTCACTGATACATACGCTGAGGAGCATGCTAATGAGGTCGAGGGAAGGAGAGCTCGACCCTCCGTTGAGGAGACCTTAGAAATGTTCATAGAATTGATAATTAGGGAGATAGGAGATAAACTTGTAACCTTTAGTTTATCCATTGTAGACCATTGTGCCTTGGGGAAATGAAGCACCTGTGTTAGCCAACTTGTCGGTTTGATCATTGTTTCCTCTAACAATGTGGAAATATAAAACATGAGGGGGGAGATTTAGAAGAAATATCCGATTATAGAACTTTTTCGAATTAATGCATCCTTTTGAGTATCCCAATTGCATCTTTAGAATGACTTGATGAGAATAACCAAAGACTAGTAATTTTGATATGGATCCCCATTCTATCAATTCTAAGCCATGAAGAAGTGCCAACCATTCAGCCTCATTATTTGTCTTGGTTCCACTATTTTTTCCACGAGGATCGAAATGATCCCCCCTATACTTGCCACCCCTGAGGAAGTTGGCACTCATTAATAATGGAACCAAAAGTTATTAATTTTTTTCTAGGGATAGTCTACTTATAGAGCTAAAAGGATATGAAATGTTAGTCAAGCATTGTTCCCGTAATTGTAACGGTTCTCATTGTGGGGTTAGTCTATTTAAAGTGTCTTGTGAACATTTCTCTCTCTTTTGGAAATCATGAATACAAGGGTTTTCTTACACTCATCATTTCTTACATTTGTTATTCTAAACTTTTATTTATTTGAAAATTGTTTATGATTGAATTTCAATCATTAATGACGTGTGCATTAATAATTTATACATTATCATAATTTGGTGTGAATAGATGTTACTAAACACATGAAAAAAGAAAATCCAAATGCAAAAAGACTACTTCTAGTTTGTGGAAAACGAAAAGAAGCACCCTTTCTTCTTGTTGTCATATAAATATTATTGATGAAAATATTAATTAAATCATCAACAATACTATACTCATTAATTGAAGAAAACATCTTATATTCCATGATATTTACTTAATAAACTTATGAAATAGAATGTACATTCATATAATATTAATTACTACCCTTAATTTCATTTCTACCTCCTAAAATTTAGAATTAATAACCCATCTTAATAATGTTTTCGAATAAAACAACCCCTTATTTTCACCATGTATTTTAATTACCATTTCTTTTGCAACAATTCTAATACCCTTTATTGTTTGTATCTCTAGTATGTCAATCTTAATATTCTACATTTGTATCTAACATCAACTTTAGAAAGTGTTGGTTACTATATAGTATTTTAACTTTTAATTAGAATTATTAAATATGTTCCATAGTAATGAGAAGACCATTTCCTTTATTATGAAACATTGGGTCATTTTCTTTTCTTGTTCAAAGAATTTCATGGATGATTGAGACTTCCAATAAGGTACAAAGACTAACGATATATCACCCTTGTATAAAGATGCTTTGTTTCCATTAAAATATATATCACCCTTGTCATTAAAATATATAAATCAATCTTTATTATTTATATCTACGCATTGCCTCATTAATAGCATTGTATATATTCAAATACGTTGAGTTATTTTTATACCCCAATATAAACCAACATCCTAGATTTTTTTGTGATTATTAGCGACATCTTCATGTTGGTCAAGTTTTTATATAATAATATTCTTGATGTGATGTACAATTAAAATTTCCTCATTTATTATTCTTGTGATGTAAAAGATAGAGGAATTAGTGGAATATTTGTTTCTATATGTTATGGTATAGAATAGAAACGGAGCTTATTTCTATCATACTCAATCATATTAAATATATTTAGTTATTTATATGATGAATAGATTTTTTTTCTTTTAAATTGTTATTTTAGGACATTATAACTATAAAACAAGTGAAGNACCAACTATTACAATGAAACTTTCAAGAAGATATTTTAAAAACATAGAATGTGTGGCATTGTTGTATATAAATATATGCTAATCTAATAAAAATCAATAATAAAAATAAATATTTACAAGCATTTATAAAAATAATGTTATAGACATTGGAAAAGAAAAGATATTTGATTATATAAAATTAAAACAATAATAAAAAAAATATGATTTTTTAGTGAAAATAAAAAATAAACTAAATGATATTAGGGAATTTTTTTTTTAATTTTAATATTTTTTGAAATTAACCCTTTAATCACATAAATAAATGACTAATTGAGTATATTAAATTTAATATCAAACAACTATATAATATATATAAAGAATTAATAAATAAAAAAAATTTAATAAAATAAGTTTTCAACTATAAAATAATTATAAAAGTAAGAAAAATTATAAAGTCCAGACAAATTAATAAGGAGCCACCCAAAAATATATATCCTTGTGAAGGACATAATACTAATATAATAATAAAAACATGTGTATTTTTATATAAAAAATATAATGATAAACATAGGTTTTTACAAAATTTCAAATATATATCTCTTTGTGCTGGACATAATACTCATAAAAATAATAAAAACATGTATATTTTATAAAAAAATATAATGATAAACATAGGTTTTTACAAAATTTGAGGTAGATATAAAAAATTTCAAATAAAAAATATATTGAAAAACATACATGTGTCTTTTCTAATAAAATATGTTATTATTATACACACTTTGCAAGTGTCTTACAATTATAAAATGGAACATTGTATAGCCAACTTAATTTTAGATATTTCTAAAAATCTATATCATCTTGAAATTATTGATAATACATTAAATACAATTTATAAGAAGAGATTGAAAATATATAGCAATAGGATAATTTTGCTATAAAAATATATGATAAAACAAATATAATTACAATTTGAAAGAAATTAAAACAAAAATGAATTAAAAAATGTCCATTTAAATACGATATAGGTTATTGCAATGTATCATAAAACAAGCATATTCAAGCTTCCTTAATTCAATATTGGTTTAGAATTTTAGGTTGCTTATTAGTCATTTTAATATTTAATAACAAAATCATTTTAGCTAAATTAGATATATATATTTTCAAATAAACCAAAATGTGTAATGCTTTAAATAATTGAACGTGAACATAAACAAATAAGTGAGTCCATTTTATTAATTTATAAATAAAGGGAAAAAATTCTAAAATAATAAGTGATTAATGATGGCAATTTGGTTGTGCAGGTTACGTTGACCTAGATGTGCTCTGGACCTGGCTGGTTGTCCTTTTAGCAAGTGGAAACCCTAAAGTTACCATGTGGAAAACCTATAAATAGCTATTAAATACATATGTAATATCAAATACAGTTGCTTACAGCTTAGCAGGAGTGCCATTCATTTCTCTCCGTCGTGCAGCAGCAGAAATCGGTGATAGAAGAAATGGATTACAAGTAAGCATCCTCATCGCTTCTGCTCCCAGGAGCAGAATCCACAAAATTAATTAAACTACTTGACACTAGCATGTTTGAATATGAATGTTCAGCCCAGAAGATCAGCAGCTTCAGCTCGTGGAACCGGATCAGGATATTGACGAGGAAGACGACTCTTTTGAAGCTATAGAAAAGCCTAGGACTTCTCAAAATTTAATTATTACGACAAATATTCATAGTTCATCTCAATATTATTACAAAATAGTTTTTCCAAAATAGTTTTTTAAGAAAATTAAGAAAAATATTTTACAAATCCCTAAGTTATACTTTAGAAAAGAGATTTTAATTTTTTTGATAGATAGCAACTAATACAAAGTCAAAAGATTTTGACTTGCAGTGGATTACAATATACCTGCTGAGGCAGGCATAAAAATTGAGATGCAATGAATTATTCACTTCCATTAATAAAAAAACCAGAGATGCCATCTTCATTCATTCAGTGCATACATTTCAGGCCCAAAGTGAAAATATCTTTTACATTTCATAAAGTCAAAGATAAAATCCGAAACAATTACATTTCATACCTTTGTGGCTCACAGGATATGAAAAGATTGCTGTTAGTGAGTCATGTTTTCATTATGACATAATATTGCTTCAAGTGACCCTCATGTTCGGTCTTGCTTCAAACACCATGAGCCAGCTTTGATCGCTTCCAGCTTCGCGTGACGTTGGACAGCGGGGAAGCTGGCTCCATGACTCGTTGCCTAAATTGTAGGCAACTACCAAGTCGGTTCTTTGATTCCCCTCCTCTGGATGGAAGTAGACCCAGGTTTCTCCTACACCTACGCAGTTGAACCAAATAAAGGGCACTATAAAAGGCATCTTTGATATCTCCTTCCACAAACACGAGCCTTGGCTGTCATCTCTTTCAAATTCCCAAATAGTAACAGTCCTCATCACATCTTCTTGCAGCCTGGCTGTGCTTGCCATGATCAGAATTCGTGACCCGCAGATGATCAAGTTAGGCATCCATGAATTGCAAGCTAGTTCCGTCAATGATGCAAAAACCACAGGCGTCCCGGCTGGTGCATTAATGTTGAACCCCAAAATCCACATTCTCGGCTGGTTATATTCCATCGTCAAACAGTAGAAAGTACCGTCCAAGAAAACAGATTCATTCATCACCCTCAACTCGTTTGGAAGCTGTCGCTCGATTCGCCAGCACTTGGTACAGGATTCGTAGATTTCGACTGCTGATTCTCGACCTTCACCTTCGGGAAGCACTCTATGGCCTACCGCCACCACGTTGTAGCTGTTTTCACTGCCATTTTCAACAATAAGTTTCGAGGTATTGATGTTCTTTATAAATCGCATGCGTGGAAGTTCAATGTGCGTTTGGCTGAAAGGATTGTATACGTATAGAGGACAATGGCTAGAAGGAGAAGGCCTTAAAGGATTGTTTACCCCTGTGTGTAGCTTTTGTAGCAACAACAGGCCCGCCGCCGATCCACGGTGAAAGTAACGATAGCCTGTTAGTCCCTTGCATATGGACAAGCAGGGCTTCCAAGTCTTTGTGTAGAAACAATAAGCCATGCACAGAGTTGCACAGAAGCTATTGCACAGAAGCAGCCATGGCTCCCTGTTGGCAGGCCTCTTCGCCCATATATCACTTATGAATTTGTTAGAAAGTAGGGCATTTGATTCTTTATTTACGCAGCGAAATGTATAAACGCTTTCCATAGGCAGCAAAGCCAATATCTCCACTTGTATATACTCCGGCAAGTCATTCCACAACCTCTCAATTAAATCTGAGCGCTCTCCGTGACCCGCTATTTCCATTAATGGTTGTTTCGCAGCGCTGAAGTTGCCCCTTTTCCCTTTCTTCGACTTCGAAGTTTTTATAATGGAGACTATTCAGAGAAACCCAACCAAACATTTATAGTGCAGTGCACTGTTAGGTAGTAGTTACATGCAAGACAGACAGCTAGGGAAGATATGTTTATAAAAATATAACGCTTTTAGAAAAAAAGTGATAAAAATCTCCATCCATTGTAAAGTTGTACATTGAATGGACATATATATAAAGCAAGTTAAATAGTTATGATGCAGCTAAATCTATGTCATGGGATAAACAAAAGCAATGCAACTAAAGACAAAGTAGGCAGCCAGGGAGCAAAAGACGAGGCATCATTGAAAGTTTAAAATTTTAATTTTATAAATTAATTTTATTTAAATTATGTATTGACAATTAAAATTACTTCTTTATTGAAAATTCTTAAACTAATAAAAACTGAAATATTATATTTTAAAAATTGTTTAAATTATTTTTATTTTTCAAAATAGTAAGTTTAATATGAAAATTATGTTGAAAAAAATTATAAATTAAAAACTAACTCATACAAGTTAAATTCTAACTCATACAATTTAAAAATTTATAAGGAATATTAATTCCGAATGATGGCGACTGCCAAATATTAAATCTTAATAGATAATTTAAAACACAATTAAAGAAGTCGAGGCCGATGTCCAAGCTTCCTTTGAGGAGTGTGATGTCTCCACCTTCTTTATAAATAATCTTAATAAAAAACCTCATGAATGGGATGAAGATAATATTGAACCAAACACTCGAGAAAATAATTTGTCCATTCCAATGGAAGAGAAGCAAAGTACTCAAACTTTTAAAAATATCCATAAGTGTAGACTTACCCATTGGAAATAATTAAAAAAATTACAAAACATAGGGAAAGTACATCTACATTTTTTTGAGATCAACTACCATTTACTTTAAAAGTACAATATTTATAGAATAATAAAATTAGAAAGCCAAAAAAAAAAATTTATTAAATAATTTT
>LPNX010792862.1:185113-299451 GCA_001517045.1 Pseudotsuga menziesii | reverse complement strand
GTGATACTATCTTAGAGGAAGTTGAGGGGTTTTCTCCATTTATGGTTTCCCCTCCTAAAAGATTTGTGTCTCTTGTCTCTTGTGATATGCTTATGTGATTCCTGTGCTTGTTATTCTCTCAGTGAAAAGATCTTATCATAATGCTAGCTTAAATGTTGAAAAACTAACAAAAGTGTCTTGGTCCAGATCAGTGATCAAGGTCTTGGGCTCTGTTTTTCCAGTCTGTCTTCTGACAGTGGCTTGTTGTCACTTGCCTTTGTAAGTCTACAGTGATTCTTTGTCATTGTTAGCACCCAAGCTAGGGTTCCTAGCATTCCTTTATTGTTTGTCTGTTGGTTCTATAAGCTTGTTTGCTTTAGTTTGTTACTTTTATACGGTCTATAAGCGTCAAGTCTGCTCAAGCATAGTGCATTGTAAATGCATAGTAGAATTTTGATTATTTTTAAAAGTGAAAAGAAAACATAGTTAAAGCTTTGCATTGTAATTTTTGCATAGGTAGTGTTTATTTCAATTTAAAAATATTATATCAAAAACTACAAAAACATAGGCTTAGTTTCTTTCATCGTTGCTTTCAATTCATCAATACATATTTGCAAAAATTAAAAGAAGTTTGTTTTTATAATGGCAATTTTGCTTTGAATACACCTTTACTTTCATTTATTTCTTGTTTGAGTCAAAACATCATACTGTGCACCACTGCATTTCCTCTTGAGTAAAGAACAACCCTTTAAAATAAACACATAAATTAAAATTTACTAGTAAGTTTTTATTTTTAGGTGCCTTTCACCTACTAGCTTAGGCTAGACTTGTGGGCTAGGGAGTGTAAACCTCCCACAAGTTATAAACTCAGACGTAGTAGAATTTTCTGTAGGGAAATCCTTGACTCTATCACTGTATCTGGGAAGCTCCTCTCAAACGGGATTTAAGCACTAGGCCGCGTGGAGGCTTGGACAGAGGAGACAACCCTCTGAATCCTTGTCAAAACATAACCCAAGAATTTTAAGCATCTGGGGATTCTATCCTACACAGATTTTCGGGCTCAGCTACCCTGCCCATGCATACGAGTTCGGCTGACGACTGTCCCCCCAGACAGCTGGTATTGCCAAGGTAGCCTTTAGTCTCTTGTCTTTTAGGGTTCATACCTAGGTAAACCGAAAGGTTATTTTTGGTTCACCTTGAACGGGCTTGGAGGGTAACCCTTGTGGAAAGTGTAGGAGGGCGGTGGGTGATTCCTCCGCTTGTGCCTAAGAACCACCTCAAGGACGCCAAGTAATTGTTCATCAGCTTTCTTCGGGAAAGTATATCTTTTACCCTAGTTTGATTGCTTGAGACTCTAGGAACTTTTAGTGTATGCTCTGTGGTTTTGCCTGTATTTAGTTGGCCTTAGGGTGTGATTAGTCAAATTTTTAATTCTGGAGGACCAACCTGTTAGAAGGTCAAGAAGGTTGAGAAACCTTCCTCCTATCACTGCATTGGAGCCTACACCTTTACCTCAAAGGCGGAGATTAGACACAGAGGGTTCATTTGAACCTGTAGGAATAAGTGAAGTTCTTGGTGAACCAGAACTCATTGCTAACCGCTTTAATCTTGATACAGTTGAGATAGAAGAATTGCAGACTGACGAGTTTGCAAGAAATTTTAACTCCCCCTTGACTGATTTGAACGATCCTGTGATCGTGCAGGTTAGACCATTTGATTCACCAGTGCTAGGTGTCCCTGTGGGTAGAGTCATGTCTTCTGTGGAAGAAAGTTCTTTTGTGTTTACCTCGACCCTTCCAGTTGAAGGAGTACTACATCCCCCAGTTAGTGCCCCTAGAGCTAGTTTGCCTTCTACACCTTTAACTTCAGCGAGCCGGGTGGTTCAACCACCGGTTCACTCCAACATAGGAGGTACTTCTGGTAGCACAGTTGCTGGGATCCCAAGTATACCTACCATTCCTTCTTCCTTCCCTTACACTACCCAGAGTGGTCTGGTAGGATCCTCGGCATATGTCCAAAGTTTTCCTTGGAATGGGGGGAACATTCCCCCATCCAGTCCATACGTAGGTCCATCTCCTTCATATGTAGGAGTGCATTTTGGGAGCAACACCTCTTATGGGCAGAGCTTCTGAACCCCTATTTTGGTCCCATACACGAGCTCTCCCTTTTAGTTTTTTAGTGGAGGGATACCTGCTCCAGTCTTTCAGACCCCTGCTTCTATGGGGACGACCCAAACCACTTACACTGCACCTCCCACACAAAATCCTGTGGCTTACAGATGGAATCTGTTTCAAAGCAACCTTCCCACTTCACAACCGGTGGCTGGGGGAAACCCCACTTTTACCCATGGGAATTTGGGGGCAGGTCCCTCAAATCCCCAAGTTGGCACATTTACTACCCCGGCTAGGCCCAAACTTCCTTTCCTGGAAACTTTAAACTTGCCAGACTTGTCAAAATTGATGAATGACCCGGTGAGGCATGACCCCTTGTGGCCACCTGTTCCCACCAAATGGCCATCGGACATCCCTAAGTTCGAAGGTAAAGCTGGTGAAGATCCTGGGGCACATGCCACCACTTTTCACTTATGGTGTTCTTCCAATTCGTTGAATGAGGACTCAATTAGATTGAGGCTATTCCAAAGGACCTTGACGGGTATGGCTGCAAAATGGTATATTGAATTGTCTTCTGCTGCCTTTAGTAGTTTATGGGATTTGGCTAGTGCTTTCCTTAGACACTTTCAGCTTCCGGTTCGATACGATTTCAGAATGGACTTGTTGTCTACTTTTAGACAAAACAAGTCTACCCACATCTCGGATCATATCCAAGAGTGGAGGAGGAAAAAGAGCCTTATCAAAGCCACCATTCCTCCTGAGTTTCCATTAGAATTGTTCCTTAAATCACTGTTGCCATACATATCTAAGGATGTTTCCACGTTAGGAGTAACGAATGAAGAAGAAGCCATACTCAGGGCCCAGTAGTTAGACTTGATTTATTCACAGTCTGGGATCTTGTATGAGATCATCCCTGAGGCACCGAGGCCTTCGCATGAAGCAGAGAAGCCTAAGCCTGGACCCCATGCCGATGGTGTGGTTGGGTCTATCAACTCTCCCACCGTAGAATCTTTAACTAAGCAAATTCACCAGTTGTCTGTAAAACAGTCTATGGCGGAGGCCGAAAAGGCTGCCCCCTCTCCCCAGAATGCAAATATCTTTGCTCAAACCTCTCAGAAGGGCAATCAGCAGCCCGGCGAGAAGAAAAAGAAAGGTAAGAAGGGAGAGGGAAACCAAAACAAGCCAAAGCCCACGAACAATGCTGATGCAGGCAAAAAAGAAAATAAGAAGGTCAAGTTCCCTTGTAAGTTGTGCCAAGAGGACCACCTTACTCACCTTTGTCCCCTTATGGATCAAGCCCAGAAGCTGCTCAAAGCTCAACAACCGGCTATCCTGAAGGACCCGTTTCTTCAAGGATAGAACTCTGCTTCAGCTTCTAATGTAGCAGGGGGCACTCAAACTGCCCCTGACCCTAATTATATAAACATGGTTCGATCTTCGACTTTGTTGCAAACCAGGAACAAAAACTATGAAACCGAGACTTCTGAGAAGGGTAAAGGTGTAGTTGAAACTTCCAACCCTCTCACAATAGAGAAACCTGCCGAAACTATGCCAAAGATACCGAAAGGTGTTTTCAAGAAGACCTTACATAACCCCAATGCTAGGGCTGCTTCAAACTACTCTATGGTTGAATATTTAGCTCAAACCCCATGTGCAATGTCAGCTTTAGAGGTGTTACAGAGTTGTCCTGCCCAGTGGGATGCTCTCTTAGTAGCTTTAGGTAGCATGGATTCTTTGAGTCTCATGGCGAAATTCAATCTGTCTGATGTCAAAATTCACCTGCCTTACCATGTAGCCCTATCAATAGATGTCATCCATGGTGGTAAGACCATTGGAAGGGCAGTTGTTGATGAGGGAGCCTCTACATGTGTTATGTCCCTGGCCTGCTGGAAAGATCTTGGATCCCTAGAGCTGGTCCCATCAAACACTTTACTTACTGCTTTCGATGGAAGATCCTTCCGTCCTAATGGTATCCTACCAGCTTTTGAGATTAAGTTAGCAGGCAAAGCAGTGTCTGTTGAAGTTGAAGTGATTGATGCTCCCTTGGACTACAATTTGCTTCTGGGAAGGAATTGGACTTATGCAATGTCTGTTGTTGCATCAGCTATTCTTCGTGTCATGGTTTTTCCACATGAGTGCAAGTTGGTTACTGTTGACCAACTTGATTTTACCTGAAAAGGCCATTTAGAGTCTAAGGACTCCACTGCGCCATTCGTTGATCAGGACAAACCTGTTGCACAGAGCTTGGGAGCCAGAATGTACGCATCATTGATGGGCACATTTGACCTTCCAGCCCTGGTGAACTACATTGGTTCTACTACTGTGGGGAAGTCCATTGCTACGGTTGTCAATAGGACTGATCCTTGGGTCCTCCCAACTCCCCATGAACCAGAAGTGCCCTTATCAGCAGTAGAGGTAGCTTATCAAGCCATCACTCAAGCTGCTGTTGATCCCATTCCAGATCCTCCATTAGTCTCAGATGATCTGGAAGAAGTCTATTTGCCCGCATGGGCAGAAAACTCTTCATATTCCATAGATTTCTTAGATACCGTTTTACCTTCTGATGAAGCTATTCTGGAAGCTATGAGTGGACGTGATAAGATTTGTGAGGATATTCATCATTGATCCTATTTCCTTCTAGATCTAAGCAAGATAGAAAACCAAGAGTTTAAAGTGAGACTGTGAGATGATATTGAGGCACCTATCAACCCTTTGCCTAGGGAAGGGGTGTTTGCTGAGGGGAATATGGAAAACATTTCCGCCACTATACCCATCAATATCTCTGTGAACCCAGATGTCGTGGAAAACATCTATATAGGTGCAAACTGCTCTCCGGAGGAGATTCCCATCTACACTGCCCTTTTCAAGGAATTCCATGATATCTTTGCCTGGTCATATAAGGAGATGCCAGGCATTGATCCATCTATTGTCCAACATGAAATCTGAACCTATCCTGATGCTAAGCCGGTTCGACAGAAATTAAGACCCATGAACCCGCGTAAAGCGGCGGCTGTGAAGGCACAAGTTGAAAAGCTCTTGAAAGCTGGTTTTATATATCCCATAGCTTTGACTGAATGGGTATCCAACCCTGTTCCTATTGATAAAAAGCAAGGGACTATTCGCATTTGTACAGACTTTAGAGACCTCAATAAAGCCTGTCCCAAGGACAATTACCCCACACCATTCATTGACCAGATCATAGATGCATGTGCGGGGAGTGAGGTGTTCTTGTTTATGGATGGTTTCTCCGGCTACAATCAAATCCAAATCAAACCGGAAGAACAACATAAAAATGCTTTCATTTTCCCTTGGGGTACCTTCGCGTATAGAAAAATTCCCTTTGGATTGAAAAATGTTGGGGCCACCTTTCAACGAGCCATGAACTTTTCTTTTCACGACATAAAAGCCATTTTCGAACCGTACCTTGATGATTTTCCAGCACATTCTCGCAAGAGGATCCAACATCCAGATCATTTGAGGTTAATATTTGAAAGATGCAGATACTATAAAATTCACTTGAATCCCCACAAATGTGTTTTCTGTGTCGAGTCAAGTAAATTACTCGGATTCATCGTATCTAGTAGAGGCATCCAAGTGGAGGCCATTGTAAATCTGCCTCCTCCTTGTTCTCTCAGGAAACTTCAAAGCCTGCAAAGAAAGTCCAACTTTCTTCGACGTTTTATCATTAATTATGCCAATATCATTAAAGGTTTCATGCGTTTGCTCAAACAGGACACCCCATTTGTATGGGATGAAACCGCACAACTTGCGTTCGAGGCATTGAAAAAAGCTTTGCTGTCGGCTCATTTATTACGTCCACCAGATTATTCTAGGGATTTTATATTATATCTGGCCGCGTCGAAGTTGACCATTGGGGTAGTGCTAGTTCAGGAGGATGATAAGCTCGTTGAGCATGTCATTTATTATCTTAGATGTGCTTTGGCTAGAACTGATCTTAGATACTCCCACGTCAAGAAGTTAGCCTTGGCAGCTGTTTATGCTATGCAGAGGTTACACCACTACATTTTACTGAGGACCACCATAGTAGTGGTGGATGTGAATCCATTCCAATATGTTTTATCCCCACGGATTGTTGGGGGAAAATTTAACAAGTGGATAGTCATTCTCCAGGAGTTTGACTTGGATTTCCAATCCGCTAAGTCTAAAAATTCATTAGTTTTTGCTGAGTTAATAGCAAAATTTCCTACGGAAGAGAATGTAGCGGTGGAAGATGACTCATTCCCAGATGAGCATATCTTCCTTATATCCACCTCTGATCCTTGGTATGGGGATATTCTTATATATCTCCAGACTTTGAAGTATCCTGCCGCTTACTCTAGGGAGGAACGGCGTAAGTTATGCCTTCATGCCAAGAACTACCTCATTATAGGAGATACATTATATCGACGAGGGGTAGATTCCGTCTTGCGTCACTACCTTACTCATGAGGAAGTGGAGATTGTCCTAAATGATTCCCATAGCGGAGCATGTGGGGGTCATTTATCTGGGTTAGCAACGGCCCAGAATATATTGCGTGTTGATTATTTTTGGCCCACGATCTTTAAAGATTGTGTGGAAGCCGTGAAGCACTGTCATCTATGTCAGCTTTACACCAGAAAAATGCGGTCGCATCCTGCTCCATTAATTCCTGTTGTCTCGGTAGGCCCCTTCATGAAATGGGGGATCGATTATATGACATGCAACCCAGTCTCGGCTGGGAGGCATAAAACATCATTGTCGCTGTTGACTATTTTATGAAATGGGCAGAGGCAATGCCTACTTTCAAAGACAACAAGGAAACAACAGCTTTCTTTGTTTTCAATCAAATTATTGCAAGGTTTGGTATTCCCAAAGTGATTGTCACTGACCATGGCAGTCATTTTCAAAATAATATGATGACGAAACTGACTACAATGCTCAGATTTAGACAAGAACACTCTTATCCATACTATCCGCAAGAAAATGGTCAGGTTGAGGCTGTAAATAAGACTTTGAAAACTATCCTTAAACAGACAATTGATGCATCCCGCTCCAATTGGCACATCATGTTATATCCTTCTCTTTCGGCTTACAGAACTAATGTAAAGACTGCCACGGGTTATTCACCTTTCTAACTCGTTCACGGGGTGGAAGCAGTTACTCCGATTGAATGTGAAATCCCGTCCTTGAAGATAGCCATTCATGTGTTACCTGATACGACTGAGCTTGAATAATGTCTAGTACATCTAGAACATCTTGATGAGCAACATAGAGATGCGTTGACTGCCAATCAGGCTCATAAAAATAGGGTTAAATCTCAATATGATAAAACGGTCAAACCTAGGGTTTTCTCTGAAGGGGAACCTGTCTTGCTTTGGGACCAAGATAAAGAACCCTTGGGGGCAGGAAAATTCAAGAACCTTTGACGGTCATACCTCTGGATTCATTTTCATCATTGGTGAACTCCTTTGCTTCAGTTGCCACTTATCACCTATTGGTTGACAAACTGTTGAATCCTTTCCATGTTCGACTTCAGCTTACCCTTATTCACATGGCTTGGATTGTACTGGTTCTTTGGGATCCTTTATGAAGACCATAGTCTCTCACATATGGACTAAGTTGCGCAAGATTATGTTTGATTTATCTACATAGCTTCTAGATCTTTGAAGACTCATCATTATTGTATATTGTGGCTTCGATCCACCTTTGTAATATACGTGGTTTTTACCTGTATCATATGATGTAATAAAATATTGTAAAGGAGCTAATGTTCCAGTAAATTGAACATAGCATCCTCAGATGTAACTTTGTGTATGACATTACTATGTTTTGTTTCAGGTACTCTCTCTGCTCCATTGGATTTCTGAGTTCTCCAAAGATAAATATTATAATGTATTTCGGCCATCGTTCCCCTTTGACCTCACACATTAGGGGGCATCTGTTATACACCTGAATGGCCCCTCTCCATCCGAGTGCCGACATCCCTCATGTTGGCACACAAAAGGACACTTATGGATAGAGATTTTCCCAAAACACTATAGCTTGGCTTGTCATGAAGTACATTCTTCCCTCATCCAGCTACTCACTTTGCCATTTTTTTCCATGTTGAGATGTATTCACGACTGTCTCTATATACAACTCGCACATCACTCGCGAGTCTCCTTTGTAGCAAGTCGTGAATCCATGTATTCGCAGGTTGCTCTTATACATAGTTGCGAATCATTCGCGGGTTTCTCTACTACAGACCTGCGAATGTGTCTCAACATTAAAACATAAAAACACTCGTGCTAATGGGAGATTAGTTAACTAATTTAACTTAATCACCTTAACTGCTACAACTTCCCCAACCTTTGAGAACTTCCTTATTTCACCCATATAAATACAGGCCTTGGGGAGGGTGTTGGTTACTTACATTTTTGGAGAAAAGTTATGCTGGTGGAGTTTATACAGAAGTCTTTGGAGCAGTGGAACTCAGAATCCTTTGGTTGCAGAGGATTCCTTGTCTCAGTCATTGGGTTGTATCTGAACTCTTTCCATTATTGATAATAAAGAGATTACTTCTTCCATATGTGTTTCATGTGTATTGGTTTGATAAATGTTTATGTTCATGCATCTTATATGTGATTTATCTAACCTGCTTATACATATAGGAATCATCTTGTATCTGGAAAAGTGTTTTCTTGACAGGTGAAAGAAGAACAATCCTGAAGACTTTGGAAGTGGAACAGAGAGGAAGAGGATAGCAAGGATCGACCTTCGTTTAACAAGTAAGTCCTTCTAATCCTCCTATTTCCTATTCTGTACTTTAGAAGTCAATTGTCTGCAAGTAATTGAGTATGTTGGTAACCCCAGACCTTAGGTTATTAGGTGCATAATCTTGTACAACAGATACTAATGATAATTACATTTTTTTAACATGAACCTTGAAAGTGTGGTATTAATAAAAAGGCTATCATCAGCCGAGATTACTAAAAAGGAAGAATTGTGTCCTACAGAGTTTTGAAGAGACCAAAAATACTGAGAGATAAAACCTAAAAATTGAGTACTCTAACTTCTTTCTATGCCTGGTGATACTGCTAGAACCCCTATAAGGTTATACCCTATGAAAGACTTCTAAGAATAGATAACAAAAATACATTCTAGTTCCAAGAGCTAGACATGCTCCTTCTCCTTTCCCTTTTGTGCTTTGAAAATTTATTTGTTGTTCCCTTCTCCAATGTGAGACTCATTTTCCTGCCATCTTACTAATGATCTTTTGCTCTGTACAATTCACATCCCGGATGATGTTCTGCATGCTAGCTACAATGGGTGACTTGTCCCAACCATCTCAATGCTGCCATCTTCATCTAGATGATATTTAATACTCTCGACATAAGTGAGCATATTTCTGAAATGAATTTGGCCTAGGTTTTCTTTCAGGGCCTCACCTGCTCTGACGTTTCCCTCTACATCGAATGTTTTTCATCACTATCAGCTGAAGCTGAGCCTGAATCATTACTGGAATACACAGACTTATGGTCTGCATTCTCTTTTGCATGAACAATGTTGATTTCTCATAAGAGCTCTACGTTGGAATGGGGCAATGCCAGGGGAAAGGTTACCTTGTGAAACTTCATGATACTTCGATTGGGTCCTTCCTTCAATGGTTTGAAAACTAATTCAACTTTATATGCTAACTCATGGGCATGGAGATAGTTTCCAGAAAGATGAAGAAGATCCCAATCCCTAGGCCAAGGATTTACTACGTTTTTGGAAGAAAATTGTTTTTTCTTCTTGGTAGGAGGGGACAGGAAGGTCGTGGAATCTTGACCAATCTTAACATTTAGCTTGTATTTCCCTTGGGGACAGACTAGATTCCATAGCTTCAATAAGGTACACAAAATAACTTGGGAGGAGAATCATTTACCTTGAACATCCTTATACCGAGCTTAACTCCTTTATTTCCTAGCTTGTCATTCTGAACATTATTGCTTCTTAGAATATGAAAATATGAAGCTTGAGTTTCTCCATAAATTTGTTGAATACGCTTGTAAATTCTGTTTGTTTTGACAATTCCTTTACTCATTTTGTTGTTCATTCTCTGTATTACCTACTTTGAGACCCCCATTACTATGATCTTTTAGATGCCAGGAATATTGACCAAATATATGCCATAGAACTGCGCAAGCCATTCAGCTTCGTTGTTGGATTTCCATCCTAGACCCCAGATGAAAGTAGTCAAAACTTTACCTCATGGATGAAAGATGATCCCACCCGCGCCTTCTTCCCCAGGATTTCCTTTCACATCCCCATCGAAGAGCATGGAGTGAGGGTTTAAACTTTCCTTCTACTAAGTGAAATCCTTGAATTTTTTCTGAATTTCCCAATTGTGAAGCCTAACCTTCCTTTTGGTTTCAAGAGAGTTCTGTGGTATGATTTCTTTGCACCATTCTAGATATTCATCCGTTATTTTTTTAGATGGGGAGGTGGTGATATGCCTTGTGTTCAAAGTCTCTTTTACCATATTTTCTGCCTTGAAGGCAGTTTGTTGAGCATCTACTTTTTTATTGTCAAAGAGGAGCCTATTCCTTGTAAGCCAAATTTTCTAGCATACATTTTTTAGAGCTTCATCCCAAATTCTTCCAAGAATCCTCTTTTTCTTAATTTTTCAGGATAGTATCCTTTCCAGCTTGTCATCATAGTGCTTACTCACCCCAATAAAACCAGATTCTGCCCATCCTTGCCTAGGAAGAAGGTCCAAAATCGTTTGGTAAATGGGAACTCTAGGAACATGTGCTGAGCTGATTCAAAATTTTCTTGGTAGATATGGAACCTTGAGGGCCCATGAAACCCATGTTTCCTTAGATTTCTAGATGTTCAAATCTTATCTTTAGATAGAATCCAAAAGAACGCATTGAGTTTTGGGATGCAGAAAGAGTCCCATACCTTCCTCCAGTTTCTGTGTTGAATGTCATTCCTTGAATTTTGTAGAGATTGATAGCCTTCTTTTACAATGTAAGTCCTAGAGTTTCCCCAACCTCTCAAATCCTTTTCACTGAGGCTAAGAGGAGAAATTCCATGCAAAAAAGAGTTAAAGGAATATTTAATGTCCCTAAAATATGAAAATAAAAAAAGAATTATTAGGCTAGTTAAACACAACCTATTCCAGACATTATTTAAACTTAATGCAGAATGTGTTGTACTCTATCGTACTGTTGAATTGCTGTAATATGTTCTTACATCTTACTCCCTTACTTCAGCTATGATTAATACTCTGTTTATTGTTTGTGCTTATCATGTCGTAATGTTGATTACTATAGGATTCTTATGGTTACACTTTGTTGTGTATGTTAGATGCTTGTACTTCATTATTATTTTGCAAGTGCTTGCATTGTATACCTGATTCTAACACAACTTTGTTTCTGGAACCAAAGTGGGTGGAGTGGTAGGATTAGTTCTCCCATGTAACTTCCTGAGAGGTAGAAGTCTCTACTTGTCTAGTGGGCTCACTTAGTTATGTTGAACTAAAGCACTCTAAATTTGTTTACATGCAGGTGCACCTAGTGATGATAAACTCGTTACAAAAAGTTGAACTTTTGGTCACTAGTGTTCATAGTTGCTTCTAGTAACACCTACTAGTTGTTTATTACAGATCTTTACAGACTTGTAGTATTGAAAAGGTCAATACCTCACCTATATTTGCATGACACAACTCGGTATTTTTTAATGGCATTTAATGTTCTTGGGGTAATTATTATCCACTGTTCATACCCTAGTCTATTTGTATTACATGTTTATTTTATGATAAGTAATTAATGTATACTTTTGTTTTATCATTTTATAGGTTCTACTATCATTGGTTAAAAAAGAAAATTGGTCTATGTTTATACAACATACCATGGCATAATGCATATGACATGGTCTTAGTCTTAGAGCCTAAAGAGTTTGATGCATAAGTTCCTAAGGTTTAAAACCTAAGGTAAGCGATAGATATGTTAATATTGACCTTGTATTAACCTGGGGTGGTGAGTATATATCATAGTTTATACCTATGCATATGATATCCTAGACCTTGTAATAAACTTGGGTGGCAAATATATATCATATTTTATACCTATGCACAAGGGGTTTAAGACTATGCATGGGTAGGGAGGTGTTTGGTAATATAACGTATGGAAACTATGGAGAAGTGGGTTTTTCATTTTGATAATGGGAAACATGCTGGCACCATTAATGCGCATTGGAGTGTGTGGAAGCCCAAGCTTAGGGATTCGCTCATGCTGGGGTTTGGTCATTACTCTGTCCATTGTTTACCCCTTCTCTCCTCTATGTAGCATGGTCAAGGAATCTTCAAGGTTAACAAAGGTAAGATTTTGTTTTGTTTTTGCAGCATTGTTTGATGGTTGGATCTTAGCCACGATTTCCATTCTTCTCATCCATCTCATTGCTTGGTGGTTGCAGGTGATAGGGCTGGCAAGGAGAGGCATAGTTCAAATATTTGGGAAACAAATTGTGGGGATTCCATATTTTTCATGGTAAGCATGTTAGTCAAGCCTACACTTGTCACCTCTCGGATTTATGGTTGAGACTGAGTTTCATCTCCTCATTGGTTGGGGTTTAATATGGATTTTTTATTTTCCTTCGGGCATGAGTTTATAATGGTTTGGACATGTAATGTTTATGATGTTATGGGAAACGAATGGGAGCCTTGGTACATTTTACCAGCTCTGTGTGTAAATTGTAAATCGTGTTTTTATTTATTTAAAAAGCCAGGGCAGCACCATTGCTTGCAATGGTGCCATGGACAATGCAACTCGACTGTGTAACTGAATTATGGTTTTTATATGATTGTTTATGAATGTAAACTACATTTGATTTCAATGGTTATTTATGTTGGGTTTTAATGGCATTCGCCTTCATAGTTAGACTATGTATATTCGCTTCCCTTATTTTTTTTAGTTGTAAAGTTTGTAAATGAATACATCGTATGGCTTGGGGCTATGCCATGAATGGAATGCGCACTCTCCATTGTAGTTGTGATAGCTTAGATGGGTGCATACTTACTATTTTAGTACTTACTGTTTTTAGTATTTACTTATATTGGTCGTGGGTATAAAAAAAACATGCGTTAGAAATCCTTGTTGTGGGCTGGTTGTTGATAAGTTTTCCACGCATTTGAAAATGTTTAGTTTAGTTAAATGTATGTTTTATTTATGAGGACAAGGCCATGTTTACAGCGTGTGTGTAAACAGTGAGAGTCTCACGACTTTGTTGTAGTGAATTTTTTTTATTGTTACAACCCGTATACACTCTGTGTGTAGCGTGGTCTTACTAAACATAGAACGAATCTACATGATTTGAATCCTGGTCATTGTTTATACAATGAGTTTTTAATATTGAGTGGTTGCAATTTGGGGCTTAAGTGCCCACATGATTCGATTTCTCCCATCTCTTGTTATAAATGCTTTGGATGGTTTACATGCTTGTGGCTTATTTTATATAATGAGCACTGTTTTTTATGTATGCGAAAAGGAAATGGGTGTCTACAGGATTTGTTCCCATGAACTTGGTGCAATTGCTTGGTTATTATATGATTTTTGTGTATAAAATAATAATGTGGTTTTTATTTCGGCCTTGTAATTTATGGGCGTGATTCTTAGTATGCATATTTATAATATTTTAAATGGATTTAATTTTGTATATTTATGCGAAGGTTTATAGCGTTGGCGATGGTATTACTATTTATGCTTTGTAAAAAGTACTAGTATAATTATTTATAAATCGTGGACCATTTAGCGGATTTCACCATACTAGGTGAATCACACATTGTATGGCCTTCCCCTGTCCCGCTGCAGACTCATTATCCCCTATGGACCACTTTTTGTCTTTTGATGTATCATTGACCATCCCTAAAAACATTAGAAAAATGATATACGCGGCCTTTTCCCCGATAACTGCGTACATATGCGGAGATTCCCTCTATAGTCGCGTACATTGGGATGTGTACATAATCCAAAATCCTTTGGAGCGTTCCTTGACTTGGATCTGACTCATATGACTCCTGGCCTTACATATGCCTTGAGATCGCACGTATTCGACCTTTCAATATCCATTTGAAAAGCTATATAAGGAACCCATTGAGACATTGAAAGCATAAGAGAGAATTAAGAGTATCGAAACTATAGTCCATTGTTGACAGAATTTATGCTTGAGTCTGCATCCCTTTGTCCCTTGGAGCACTGTTGTGTTCTTCCCAAGCTTTCCTTTTGCTAGTAAGCTTGCTATCGAAGTGATGGAGGATTGAGGTGGTGGAGGCCCAAGTGGGGGATTCAGTTTCTCCGGTTCGCAGACGTGCCGTCAGAGGTTGTCACTTGTAATCTCTAATTCATATTAATAGAAATATATTTTCCTGTCCAGTAATGTGTATTTGAATGAATATTGTATCCATTGGAATATGTCAAATGCTTATACATTATTGATTATATATGCTAGAATAGATCTAACACCATGAAATATAGTATGCTTGTATTGTTTACTTATTGTTGAGGACGTTCTATAACAATTCAAGCTGAAGATTGGAAAGCTCAATGGGGATCTACTTCAACCGTCCAGAATAAGGTACAAGGCTCGATCCTTTAGTGTTAGATGTTTTTATTTCTATTGCATATTGGGAAAGATTGATTTCTGGAGTCTAGCTATCTGTTGTGGTACCCCAAGCCATAGAAATTTCTCTCTGTAACAATATTTATGCCAAGGTTTATAGCGTTGGTGATGGTATTACTATTTATGCTTTGTAAAAAGTACTAGTATAATTATTTATAAATTGTGGACCATTTAGGGTTTCGATTTACTTGGTGTTATAATTAGTTTTAAGGTAATATTTATTTAATGGAAAAGATTTGGTTTATGGTAGGAGGTTTATTTTTACAGACCTTGAAAGGTATTCATTGATTCCTATCATAGATTTAGTATGGGACATTCAAAAATTGTGTTAAGCCGTAATTAATGTGTTGGTAGCTTGGATTTATATTTCTATTTTATAACTGTTAATATATATATATATATATATATATACCAAGAGTATACTAGTTATTTTATTGTTTATTATAATTAGGTAAATCTAATCTAGGTTTTAAATGAAGCTTTAAATATGAACTAGTATTCAACATGGCTCTGCTGACAAATGAAATCTGTCAGTAGAGTATGTAGGCCTAAGAACAACCATGTAATAGATCTGAACTAAAACCTAGTTTGTAGGAAACACATTTTTAAACAGTAAATATAATATAGAAGTAAAACTAAGGTGCAAAACCCTTGATGGATATTCATAACATGAATTATAGTTACAGAAGTGAACTAGATGAGCAAACCCTGGATAAATCTAGCATAGGAAATAAATTACATCCTAGAGTTATAATTTAAAATGTAAACCCTAGAAGATTTAAACAAAAAACAAACACATAGGGTTAGAATATATAATGTAATCATTTCCCTAATTTATCCATCATTTATTCTAGAAAATGAAATAGGTAAACTAGGATATCATACTTGTAAATTTAAGCTCCTTTAATGGTTGAAACCTGCACACTCAAATAACCAGCATTAACAATTCATAGGAAGATTTGACCTCTGTATTAGATGACCAAATCGCTTGGGAACTACCACGTTCCACCCAACCATGACCTAGAACTGTTCCTGGTTTCAATCTGGATCCTTCTTAGCTGGTTCCAAATGCAAGTTGCTTAGAGCTCCTAAGTTGAGGCTATTCTAGTTTTGTATAATATGTTTGGATCAGTTCTCCTTCTTCCTCTTAGAGAAATGTTCTCCAATAACTCTCTTGAGAAATTAGCAGGCAGAATAATGACTCCCAAAAAGATAGATCATTTCCCCAAGCCTATCTTTAGCTTGGTGTTGTAAAGGAAGGTTTCCTATGGCTAGGGTTTAAGAGGCCATCAACGTACTAGGGTTGAAAGGTGGATGTATATGGTTCAGCAAGCATATATATAAGAAATTTTGATAGATTAGAATGGTTCATACCTTAACCAAATTAAGGTTGATCCAAGCATCCCTTCAATCCTCTTTTTGCTCCTCTTTCTCCAAGGGACCTGCAAAATGAATTATACCTTCCTCAAACCATTATGACCACATATAAAGAAATGATAATCAAATAAACATGAAATAATGATCTGAAAAACATCATCATATGATCATAAACAAAGATTCAATCACACATTGAACAATACTTTGGGAAGAAGGACATCACATCTTTATTAATCTTGAAAACATGTACAAGTATACCTTCTCTTCAAGTTGGGCACTTCACGAACCCTTGATCTGGTTCTGCTACTTCTCTTCTCCAAGGAACTCATCCTCTAAGCTCTATAACACAAGGAGAAAGATTCTAGGGCAAAGATGTGGGCAAAGAGAGCTCCAATTCCTCTAATATAACAATGCAAAGATTCAAGTCCCCTCTCATGGACCTCCCTACCTCTATTTATAGGATTTATGAAGATTTAGGTTCAAAGACAAAGTAGTTACAACTGAAGGAGTTAGTTGCATAACTAACCAAACTACCCGCATTTCAAAATACGTATTTTTTTGACATTTTCAGTATGCGTACACGGGTTGCAGAGACAGCAGTTGCGTACATGAGGAGGTATACGCATGTTGCAATGCAAATATTCATGTATGTAAGGTGTACGCAAGTATTATATATAGCAATTTGTGTACATACGTGGGTTTCCTTAAGGAAACTTGCATATACATCAAAAAATCTCATTTTAATGGTATTTCTGGGCATTTTCAGACTTTGGTGTCTTTTGGAATGTTTTAGCTAACTAAAATATATTTACAACGGTGTAGAGATGAGGTCAAAGAGAATTACAAAAATCAAGACATGAATCCTCCAAGTTAGGTGTTTTTTCAGTGACTTTCATGAAGTGTCATCATGGAAGTGTCGACATGCGACGGAAACATGGGAAAGTGGTCATAGGAAGAGATGTGTCATTTTGAGCTATAACAGATGCCCCCTAATGTATGAGTTTATAGGGGAAGACGATATCCAAAATGCATTATAAAGGAAACAACTGAGTATGGAGAGAGTAGAGAATCCAACATCAAAAGGCTCGAACAAAGGTACCTAAAAGAGAGATAAATGTCAAACAAAAACTGATCTCTGGGAAATACAAGTCCATATACAAATCATTGCCATAAAGATACAAGTAGATCCAACTGATGAAACTATCATGGTTGCTCAATATGAAAAAGGAGCCATATCAAATCTAAAGGAGTCATCGCCACAAATGCACAAGGTGGATCCATGCTCAACAATCGATCATAACCACAAGAATACAAGGTGGATCTATGTCTCAGCAAAATAGCATATAAAATGTAACAAGGTATTGCACGACTTGGGCACTAGAAAAATGACGATGCTATTGTCAGTGGAAGGTATTCAATCCAAACCGCCCAAAAAAGGTACGAATCCTAACCATGCGAATAAAGGAGCTGAAGTTGAACATGGAGGAAACTATTTGATTACCAGTCAATGATGAGAACCATTAACAAATGTGAGGGAAACCACCATTAATGAAAATGGCCTCCAAGGTACCTAGTAAATTCTAACAAGTGTGAATACAAGGACTTGAATTCGAACACTTGAATAATCCATCAAGTAGGAGACATTAAGGTATTCCCACTACCTAATAGCGAGGGAAATTGCCACCGATGACTGCAATCCCTAAGGTACTGTCATAAAAATCTAAATCTCATCCCTAGAGCAATATGTGTTGTAGTTGATAGGAAGAGATCCATTGGAAGGAAGGCATCAAGGCATCCTTCATCATACAGCATGAGGTAAGTCAAGGACTAATTAGATCTGGAATTAGTACTGAATTTCACAACAAGGACCGCCGAAGACATGATGTAATGAACTGATACCAGGGAATGGATGACAGAAAAGGTCAAGGCAACTGAAAAATGGACAACAAAGGTTTAATACTTGAATAGTGAGCACGGCACAAAAGTGACTTAGGAATATTTTGACACAAAAATACCAACGACAAAAACCTGCAATGTAGGAGACATTGACAGATTCCCCATATCATTGGAAAAGAAACCAACCGGAGGAGTAAGAAACTCTGAATTGAGATAAGGTCAAAATACTAGGACCCAACTGTTGATATACTCAAAACTGTTGCCATGATCTAAAAAACATGTGAATGAACTTCCCTGCCCCTCTTTCTTGTAAAGGTTTAACGAGTCCAAGAACGAAAAATCAGGACCTTCTTCATTTTTGGCAAGCTCAAAGAAGAGACAAAAGAATGCTTGATAAAGCATTGATTTGTGGATTTCAAAAGCCCGAACTAGTACATGATCATTGGTGTTTTCATATTTTGAGAGTCTAAAAACTCCTAAGAAGACTCTAGGGGGGTCCTTTTTTGTCCAATTTAGTCTCCTAAGGTCAGAAAAGTGTAAAACATACCAAAGAAGAACTCTCTTAGCTTCCGAAGAAGTAAGGTGCACCTTTTTTGTACTTAGTCAAGAAGGTCCAAAAAAGGTTAAATTACCACCTATGCAATGCTCCTTCAAAAGAAGCATATAGCCTAAGTTTTACAAGTGTGAAGGAAGGCAAGATCACTCAGAAAGATCCATTTGATTATGAGAAATGGGGCTTACAATAATAAACTCAATGCTTTATTCTTTAGTGTTTAACGAGTGACAAAAACATAAAGTACACTCGAAATATTTTTCATGTTTAGGTCCAGAGCATGAAAAAGAGAAAACTAAGCTCATACCGGGGGTTCCTTTTCTGTAAGTTTAGTCCCTCAGGTCCAGAAAAGTGATAAATCTATGCCTGATAATACTCTTCTCAATTCCATAGAAAAGAGAGCGATCATTTCTCGTACTATTCCACATGGCCCGAGAAAGTGATAACCTACCACCAATGTTGATTCTTGTTCACATATTCTTAACAAGCCTAAACAAACAAGTTTACTCGGTAGACAAGTCTATTTTTAGGAGTCAGACCTGGGCCTAAAGAAACTCAATAGTTGTCCCGTGAAGTTTTAACGAGTCTGTAAAAGTCAACTCGCGACCTCCTTACTATTTTTAACGAGCTCGAAGGAGAGCATAAATAATGCTCTAAATGCAAGGAGAGGAGTGTCAGGGGCAAGCGAAACTAGTTCCAAGCACAAGGAACAAACCTATGCATAATGCAAGGAACATGACCAAGGTAAAGACACTCGAGAAACATCTCCTCAAGGTAAAAGGTGTCAAGTAGCAAAGGAAAAATGATACAAGGCTTAGCGATGATGAGAACAAAGATGAGGGCTTATACAATGAACTAAAAGCATGTAAGCTGGCATTAGGCTGATAAGCATGAGCAGGGCACATGCAAATGAATTTATAACTTGAATAACAAGGCGAGGCCAGTAAACAATTGTGAATTCAACTAAAAATCTCATTTCCAAGAAATAACGACATCAAAATCACATTCAGAAGAAAAGATCTGATGCACGTCACTTTGGCAGAAACACATGTGGCTTTGATATCTTCTATAAAAGGTGTAGTCAAGGAAGAATCGATGAAAGAGGACTATATAGTGCCAAGATATGAGGTTTTATAATCAATAAGATCAACCTCAGAAGGAGAGAAAAAATCAACAAGGGAGATAGAGTCTGCATGAACAAACTCAATATCATAGGAGTTGAAAAATTCATAAGAAAAATCAAACTCATCAGGATCACTGACTTGCTATTCAAAGGAAGAGTCAAAAGACTCAACAAGATCAACATAAGAAGACCAATCCATGGGAATATCAAGCTTACTAACCAAATTAGGGTTAGACTTAGTCACAACTGAACCAACATCCAATAGAAGGTCAAACTGTATCAAAGACTCTAGGAAGACTTCATCCGAAGGAAGGAGATCATCCGAGATAGGACACATGTCTAAAATTTCAAATGGATCAACATAGTGGATAGTAGGCTCCATGGTCTGTATAGGATGACTCACTTATTCAACTGCTGGGACCAAGTCCCAGGAAGGTAAGCATGAAAACAGAGGCTGCTTCTCAGTAGCAATTGAAGGCAAAGCACATGAGACCACATATCTCACCCATGGCAGGGTAATGTCTATATAAACACTTGGAATCAATAAAGGAAGGACTCATTCTCTAGTTGGGTCAGGAGAAGGATCAAGAAAATCCAACTAATCGATAGTGACAATTTCTTTGCCATGATTAAAATACATCACACGAAAGAATGTTGACACCATAGCTTGCATGGCATAGAAATAATCACGTCCAAGGAGCATATTAAATTCCAAGGGGTATTCTATCACCATGAAGTCAACTAAGACTGTCTTCCCACCCAAAGTAACAGGTGTTTCAGCAAGAATTCCCAAGGCTGTACAAGTTCTTCTATCAAATGCCAGTAACTGATTAGCAGTCGACACAAGGGTGGGAGATCCCATACCTTGCCAAGCATGAGCAGAAAAGATACTAACTGAGGCTCCTTCATCAACAATACAATGACCAATCATGTATGGTTCAACTTTGACCTTTATCTGGAAAGGTTCATTAGAAGGAAGGCACGGCTCAACTAGGCTATCCCAAATAAAGGAAGCAATCTGAGAGCTTGGTGGGGGTTGATCTAAAGCGAGTTCATGCCCCCTTTTTCAGTAAGTTCTGAACTAGAAATGAAGAAAATGTGACTAGAAGACACTTCACTCCCCAAAGGAAGAGTGGGATTGATCAACAATGAAATTGATTCAACCGCTTCGTGAAAGTCACTCTCCAAAGGGAGAGTGGGATTGACCAAATATGACATTGGTTCAATCACCTCAGGATCACACTCTGAATGAAGAGTGGGATCAAGCAAAGCTGATATTGGTTCAACCACTTGATCAACCAAAGGTTGACTAGGTTGTTGAGAAACTATAGGTTTTTGAGGAGAAGGAAATTCTTGAGTCTCGTACCACACTCTTCGCACCTCTGCGATAGTAGGGCACTGGTGAGTAATATGATCTCCCTCACATAGCTTACAAGGGAACTTAAGTTTTCACTTCGAACGACCAGTTTTCTATACAGTGTCAACACGACTAGCAGTGGCTGACTGTTTTCTCTTAGCATGACCTACAAAGGCTGTGATTTTGCCCCCAGCATGACCACTAGAGGTTGGGTGATTGGATCCAACCTTAATAAGAGAGGCTAGTTATTGAAAAAATTCAGAATGTTCAAAAATGGGATGACCATGAAACCAAACTCTTCGCACCTCAGCGATAGAAGGGCATTTATAAGTAAGGTGGTCTCCCTCACAAAGCTTACAAGGAAACTTGGGCTTGTGTTTTGAATGGGTATTCTTTTCAACAGTGTCAACATGACTCATAGTGGCTGATAGATTGTCTTCAGCATGAACCATAGAGGCTGAAAAACTACCCCTAGCATGACTTCCAGAGTCTGAGATACTGGGTCCAACATGAATTGCAGAGGTCCAATGGGCACCACCAGCATGAACCATATAGGCTGAATGGTTAGGATCAACATGATTTGCAGCAGTTTAGTTTGTGCCCCTAGCATGAACTTTAGAGGCTGGGTGGATGGATCCAACTTGACTTGCAAAGGTTGGATAGGGAGGTTCAACTTGAACATCAAAGGTTGAACGGGTTCCCTCAGCATGAACTACAGATTCTGAGTGACTGGATCTGACATGACCTGGAAAGGTTGGAAGGATCCTACCAGCATGATCAATAGAGGCTAGATGGTGAAGATCAACTTAACTTGCAAAGGTTGAGTGCTTAGATCTAACCTAACTTGTAGAGGTTGGATAGGTGCCCCCAGCATGAACTGTAAAGGCTGGGTGGTGAGGTTCAGCTTGACTTGTAGAGGTTGAACCGATTCCCTCTTTCTTATGTGTCTTCTTCCTATTCCTCCTTCTTTTACTCCTTTTAGGTTGTCGGTTACTAGTATTGGTACTTTCACCGCATGAGGTAGAAGGAGGAGGAGAATCAACTACATGTGAATGGGAAGAAGTGTTTTGATGCCCTTGATATAAGGAGCTTACTTGAGAATTATCAGGAGCATTCAGGGAAGCTGGAGTGGAAAACAACCACACCGGTAGCCCTAGGGTGAATCCAGGTAGATTCAGGGTGGAAATCAAAGGAACGCCAATATTCCCTGTGAGAGGAATAGTACAAGGATTTCCTAGCATGGGGATCTCTTGGTTGGTGTTCAAAGGGGTTTTAGCCATAGTTTTAAACAACAAGACAAAGTATGAGGTCGACAGGAAACCAAAAGTAAAAAGAATACACCTGAAGGAAAACTAAGTACACACAAACCACAAAGCACTCACTAAAATTCCTAAAGCCAAACAAACAAACAGGTATAAGATATGCTTTCCAAAATAAATTTGATAGACAGTTACTTGGCGTCCCTATATATTTTCTTACACACAAGTGGAGGAATCACCCACCTTCGTCCCACACCTTTTACTAGGGTTACCTTCCAAGCCCGTTCAAGGTCAACCAGAAATAGCCTTCTGGTGTACCTATGTATAAACCCTAGATTCCAAAGAGACTAAAGGATACCTTAACTATATTGACAGTCTGGGGGGACAATCGCAAGCCTGGTTCGTACGCATGGCTAGGGTAGCAAATTTCGAAACCCTTTCTAAGACAGAATCCCCAGATGCACAAAAACCTTGGTCTACGCTTTGACAAGGAATGAGAGGGTTATATCCTCAGTCCAAGCCTCCACGCGGCCTCATGCTTAACTTCCATTTGAGAGGAGATTCCCAAATACAATCAACATGGAAAAGGGTTTACCTAGTGATTGGCCAACTACTTCTGAATTTTAACACTTGTGGGGAGTTTAAACTCCATACCCCACAAGTCTAGCCTGAGCTAGTTGGTGTATGAGCCTATAAAATAAAACTTACTAATAATTTTAAAATTATATCGTTTATTTTAAGGGTTGTTTTCAGTTAAAGGGTAAATGGTGTGAAACTTATGTGGTGTTTTGACTCAAAGTTGAAAGAAAATGACTAAGCAAAGAGAAATGAAATGCAAAAAGAAAAAACTATTCTCTTTCTTTTCAAATAGAAACTTGAAAGCCACAAAAGAACAATTTATTTTTATTTTTATTTTTCAAAAACAATGATATGCCATGCAATCTAGACTAAAAACCTAATCTACATGCATATAAAACAAACATGTGTTTTTTTTCTTTTTCTTTTATAAATGCAAAAGAAAAACTACCTACAAACAAAAGTATGCAGATAACAAGAACAAAGCAAAAGGAACTCTGCTATACAAGAAAAAGAACAAACTCTAGAATGAACTAAAGTCAGTATAAACACTACTTGGAAGGAAGGCTTGCATAAGAGACAAGTAAACTACTTTGGCATGGTGAAGTTAACCACCAAAAGAAGAAGGAAACAAACACCAACAAGCTTCTAAACTCAGACAAAGATCACTAATAGAGGCTGACCAAAAACATAAGCCAAAAATCATGCCAAGCAAAGGGGGTGGGGGATAAGAGCAAAGAGTAAACCCTAATGCTATAAAAAGGCTTACCACATAGATAAAGAACAACGGAAAGGGATGACACTAACTCCTTGGAGTCATGCACCTACAAAGGACACTAAAATACCTACCAAATAGCCCACAACAACAGAAAAAACCACAAAAATGAGGAAAAAACACTATTTTAGGGGCACACGCGGGTTGTACTACTGACAGGTCGCATTTCATATGCAAGTTGATAGTATAGCAAGTCGTGTATACAAGCACACGTGGGTTGTACCACAGGCAAGTCGCGTATAATACGTGGGTTGACAATATAGAAAGTTGTGTGTACCAAACCAGACACGTGACTGTTTAGTCTGCAACTCGTGTATGGGTGGAAAAAATCCCCAAAAAAAGGTCAAAAAATTCCTTAGGAAGGTAGGGGAGGTGTTCTATCAGACTGATAAAGTGTTCCTAAGTGGCAATAAAAACCTAAAACCTTGCAAAAGACTGAAAGAAATACACAGAAATCCCAAACAGACATGGCTCTCCCCAATGGACTCGCTAGTTCTGTTGTAAAGGAAAGTTTCCTATGGCTAGGGTTTAAGAGGCCATCAACATACTGGGGTTGAAAGGTGGATGTATAATGTTCAGCAAGCATATATAAGCAAGTTTGAGAGATTAGAATGGTTCATACCTTAACCAAGTGAAGGTTGATCCAAGTATCCCTCCAATCCTCTTCTTGCTCCTCTTGCTCCAAGAGACCTGCAAAACGAATTATACCTTCCTCAAACCATTATGACCACATATAAAGCAATGGCAATCAAATAAACATGAAATAATGATCTGAATAACATCATCATATGATCATAAACAAATATTCAATCACACATTAAACAATACTTTGGGAAGAAGAAGGACATCACATCTTTATTAATCTTGAAAACAAGTACAAGTATACCTTCTCTTCAAATTGGGCACTTCATGAAACCTTAATCTAGTTTTGTTGCTTCTCTTCTCCAAGGAACTCAGCCTCCAAGCTATGCAACACAAGGAGAAAGCTTCTAGGGAAAAGGTGTGGGCAAAGAGAGCTCTAATTCCTCCAGCATAACAAGGCAAAGATTCAAGTCCCCTCTCATGGAACTCCCTACCTCTATTTATATGCTTTATGAAGAGTTAAGGTCGAAGAAAAAGTAGTTAGAACTGAAGGAGTAAGTTGCATAACAAACCAAACTACCTGAATTTCAAAATACGTATTTTTTTGACATTTTCAGGAGGCGTACGCGGGTTATAGAGACAATAGTCATGTACGCGAGGAGGCATACACGGGTTTCAATGTAGATAGTCACATATTTAAGGTGTACGGGAGTATTATATATAAAAATTCGTGTACATACACAGGTTTCCTTAAGGAAACTCTCGTATACATCAAAAAATCTCATTTTAAGGGTATCTTTGGGCATTTGCAAACTTTGATGTCTTCTGGAAAGTTTTAGCTAACTGAAATATATTTCAAATGGTGTGGAGATGAGGTCAAATGGAGTCATAGAACTCAATATATGGGTCCTCCAAATTAGGTGTTTTTTTAGTGAATTTCATGAAGTGTCGACATGTGATGGAAACATGGGAAAGTGTTCACAGGCAGAGATGTGCCATTTTTAGCTATAACACTTGGGACATTATAGACATAATTTCTATTCAAAGGGGCAGTTAAGTTAATAAGTGCTTCATTTCTTGATTTAACCCTTTTCATTTAATTTAGTACTTTTAATATTTAACTTAGGAACTTTTATCTAGTTCCTAATTTGACTTTTATAGGTATTATAATATTTATTATCTTAGTAATAATACTAATAGATGGAACTTTTCCATCTTTTGTACATTATTAATATTATTACTATATTTATTCTTTATACATACCATGTATAAAATCCATAATAATATAACATTTGTTAACATTTGTCTTGGGGCATCACATATTGTGATCCTTAGACTTACGACACTTTCTTCGTTAAGGTCATGAGGTAGATGGTTAGGTATACTAGGATAGGAAACTCTAAACATCCTTGCATTTTGTATTCCCTCATATAACATGGTCATTCTTCAGTACTTGATGAGAATACAAAATTTCAAAATTTCATTTAATCACTTATAAATAAGTACGATGAGATCAATATTTTTCTTGAGTTGTTTTCATGCGGGAATCATTAATTATTTTTAGTAACTCCTAACGCGTACCAAAGCCCATACTCAATGCTAAAAATAGGGAGTTACAAACTTAGTGCTATTCCAGAGCTCTTCGCTCAACGCTAATGCTAGGATGTACTTGTACGATACACCTATGGTTACGATGGCCAAGGATATGATGTTCCAGAGATTATGCTCAACATCAACATGGAAGGCTTCAGGGCTTATGCCCAACACTTCCAATATCTTTTCATGTGTTCCATAGTTGCACACTCAATACAAATATAATACTCATGTGCTCCATAGCTTCTCGTTCAACACAATATTAACTACTCATGTGCTCCAGAGCTCCTTGATCAACACAAAACATCTCATCAATCATGTGCTTCAGGGTTCACTCCCAACACAAACAATCATATATATATCATCAACAATTGGCTTATTCCCAATCTATAAAACAAATCATCATGTTCATATTCAGTGGGGTCTTCGACCCAATATATCAAAATAAACATCAAGATAACATCATAATCAATAGGCTCATGCCTATAAGTGTTAGGTCCAAAATTCAGGATATTACAGAAGAATAGAGAGGTTCTAAGTGTGAGGGAAAATTTAACCGAATCCGTCCTTTCCAGGCACCCCTAAATCCCCAAATAGTGAATTATTTTAAGTACTTGTAACCATGATCTTCCAGCCACCTACAAAGAGGGAGAAGCTCATATTTAGAAAAAAGAGCGGGCCTTCCCAAGATGGATGATTTCCATATATTGATTTTACTACCATTACCAGGGATCTAGTATATCTTGTATTTGATTAGACCAGTAGGCTTTTTGAGTTGGTTGCATATGGATGTTACTTTACGCCCCAAGGGAGATCCAAGATTATAAACTTCTTCCTTTTTATGTATTTTCTCCTAATAGCCTCTATCCACCATTCCTTGCCTCCTTCGATCATTCTCCAAACCATCTTTGCCCCCAAATTTTGATTCACTTTCCCTTGATCCCTGATTCTAAGCCCACGATTATTTTTATTCTCAATTAAAGCTTCCCAATTCACCGGATTAAACTTTATTCCCTACATCTTACCTCCTTGCCAGAGGAACTTCCTAATTTCCATGTTAAAGGATCTGATGACTACCTTTGGATCTGCGAAGATTGCACACGTGAATATTGGATATGACGAGAGGATTGATTTTATTAAGACCACTCTAATGCCTAATTTAATCCAAGAGTTGCTCCATAGCCAATTTTTTTTCTTCATCTTTTGGATTAGAGGCTTCCAAACCGCAATTGAACTTTTCTTATTAACGATTTTGTAATATCCCTCTTGCATATCCCTATCAATGTTTATTGTACTTGTTTCTGGTGAGGGGCTCAAGGCCAAGTCCCCACCAAAAACAAAACCTTGTAATCTATTTGAGTTAATTACCTAAGTAGTAAACTTAGGAGACTTGGGACATTAACGCAAATTAAAAGCGGGAAACTAAACTCACTAGGGCTAAGTGTGAATGGTTAGGAAGCCAGGATGTAATATCTTCCCCTTGCGTGAACGAAAATGGAAAAGCATAAGTGTAAAACCTATCCTCCTATGAAATTATAGGTGAATTTAATAACCTGAGGGGATTGGAAAACATGTGTGACTAGAATGATGATGGTGGAAAAAATACACTAAGGGAAGAGAAAAAAGTTAAGTCGAGCCTCGGGGACTAAGAAAAGATCAGCAACTCCCTCGATGACTTAAACTCCTAGGTATCAACCTAAGATAAAGTAAGTCGTGAAGAGGCTAGTTTACTTCGGTTAACAAAATAATGGATCTTAATGATCCTCATACAAGCTATATGTTAAAATGATGAAAATATAGGTATAAGTTACCATGTAAAATCATACAAAAGATATAACTATTATATATGTATTTATATGGGTTATATCATAGATTATAAAGGTCTATGCACCTATATATATATATAATAACATAAAATTTATCATATACAATGATGGGTAATTCGACTTGGGACAACCAATGGAGATTTTTGTGCAATAATGAGAAATTTAAGGGTGCGATTTCCTGGAGGAAATTGTGGGAATTATTCCCGTAACAAGAAAACATTGTCATATGTCTTAAAAATTTCAGACATTTGGAGGAATCATTGCGCCACTTGGCTCTTAGTTAGCTAAGAGGGGGAAACAAATTAAATATGCCAACAGCTATCAAGCTATGGGGAAATCAATCTTTGCCTTTAGAAAGGGAAAATATCTAGACTTTCTAATGGGGGAAGGAGCTCTGTGTTTTTCTGGAGAAAAGCTCTATGCTTGAGAGAAGTAAAAATATCTACGCTTGAGGTAGGCTATAATATATATGGTTGAGAGAAGAAATGATATCTGCGCTTTATAGAAAGAATGATCCTTGCATTTTAAGGAAATATTTATGCGTTTTGAGGAGGAATATCTCTACCCTTGTGAGGAGGTCGACCTCTGCGTTTTGTTGAGGGGATGATCTCTCTGCGTCATGGGGAAATGAGGTGAATGACACCTGCGTTTTTGTTTCTTTTTACTTGCTGCATTTGACTAGTAGGAAACTAGGGAAATGGCGCACCCAGCATGATTGGGTTTTTCCTTCTTTCTTTGTCTTGGAGATGAGAAGAAGGATCCTGTGATTTCATGTTTTTTGGATGCGTTTTGTTTGAAACGGTATGCTTCTCCCTTTGGGGCATACGAGTTTACCTAGTATGTGTTGAACTAAATTCTATGTTTTGATCGCTAAAGGTTCTGATCCGTAGTGTGTGATCTACCTCTGTGTGTTGAATTAATGTAGTTAAGTTATTGATTTAAAATCACAGTGTATTTTATTTGCAGAACCATATTCATTTACTTGTGAGAACCCCACAAATTGAATAAATATCACCGTGTATTTTATATTTTCATTTGGGTCTAACATTGCGATGGTTACCTTGGATTTCATTGTAGATGTGATTCGCCAAAAGGTTAAGATCGACGTGTATTTTGGATTTGAGTTTACGATCTAGCATTTCCATGTTTACCCTGGATCCTTCTCAAAACTTAGATCTGGATCTCTATTTAGTCTCTACATTTTAACCTTTACTTTCTTATATGTTTGGTTTCGATGAGGAAAAGAGCCTAGGTGATAGCGATAACTTTTAAATTGCTTATATTCTGGTTTTCGCCAAGGAAGAAGCCTTTGCGATAGTGATAAATTTTAATGACGTAAATCTATGGCTCTGCTTTGAATATAATAAACCTATAGTCATCTATGGCTACGCTACGAAAAGGAATAAACCTGTAATCATTTATGGCTATGCTGTGAAAATGATAAACCAGTAATCATCTATGGTTACGCTGAAGGAAGAGCTTTTGTGAAAAATGATAACCTGTATCTGCATAGATCGGTGTATTCTATAGAGATGAATCTATTAATGCATTAGACATCGATTTGGGTATGGGTGCATTTAAATTTACTAGTAGTTTTAGTAATACACATTGAATGAATTCATCGATTCGGGTATGGATGCCCGAACAGATATTCGTTAAGAACCTTACAAATACTAAATAATATTAGTTTACTAAACATGATTATAACAATTAGCAAGAATATTTATATTAGATGCATAGTATGAAAATATTGAGAAAATTCATAATAGGATCAACATTTGAGACAGATACATAGAAATATTACTGTAAAGAAATATTACTGTAAAAAGAAAATTATGATTCATAGATAACTTGAATTCCTATAGGAACTAGTTCAAAACAGATAAGAAATAGAATAGGGAACCTAGCACCACTGTCAAGAAAACAAAAAATTAAATAGTCGTTCCTCCCAACTAAATCCTTGAGCAGCCAAGTCTCACTTGGTCCAGAACCCCCAAGCCTATTCATTGAACCACACAGAGTAAAATCCACTTAATGTGCCATCTATTGCATTATCATATTAATTCCCCGTCCACTTCTATCCTCCTTCTTGCTAAATGGACATACTATTATTTAGTATTTTCCTACGACTTGGTCATTTATGAGCATCCTTTTCTTTAGCACTCCACAAGGAGTTGTGAGCTGATTTTGGAGAAGATGCCTCATGCATCTTGAGTTCTCACTCAACAGCTTTAGTCACTTGTCTTTTCCTATTGTGTGTCAGCAAAGACTCTTTCAACAACTATTTCAGTTCGTATTCCCTCTCGTATTTTTAATTAATAAAAGAATTTAATCCATTACATTTACTTTTGACTTCTTGTCAAAAATATAAAATAAAATAAAAAAAGATTTGAAAATAATTAAATAAAAATTTAATAAATCTTGGTGTATTACATGCACTATTGTGAAAAGTGAAATGACTACAGTACAGGAGCAATTATGCTTGATTGACCCACTTATCCTTTATAAATGCATTCCTCATCTATCAACCTGTCACCACTAACATCCATTGTTGTCACTCTATCACCTTGCCACGTGTCACATTTCACACTATCAATCATGATAGAAGAGATAATGTCCCTTGCTACAAGCCTTGGGGATTGTTACATAAAAAACTAACACACTTCCATGATTGAAGATATGTGGACGCAAAGGTGATATGTGGACCGAGTGGACTCAATGATATGATGAACAACTCTTCAAGGAGGTACACCAAATCTCACCTCAATGTAACCCCCTTCTTCTTTAGGCCTTTCTCCTTGGTACTTGGTCCATGAGAGGATCTTTTATTAACAAAAGAGTATACTTGTAAGATACAAAAATAAAGCACCTATATCGCTACAATACCTTCACAACGTGAGTAGACCAGTAGTAGACCAATGCCTTATGGAGTAAACGAAACACATTGACATGGAGAGATAGGATCAATAATTAATATGTATTGATAACAAGATTTTTTATAGTAAAACGAGCTATATAGAACATTAGATATCTGACAAAATAACTGTAAAAAATATGAAAACTTTAGCTCTCGACAGGAATCCAAATAGAGCATATCAATCCCCATACAATTCCCCTCTCCTTGTGGATGACATTTGTGTTTCGATGTTTATTTATGCTAAAGGGCTACGATTTATTAAAGTCAAGGTGAACAAGATATATACTTATCCTCAAATCCCCCACAGTCACCTCAATTGACCTAGGCTTTGACCAAAAATCCTTCAATCCCATAGGGAAGTACTTTTCCTTCAAAACGGATGACCAATAAACTTCAACCAGATATTAAATCAACCCTAAGGGATCACGTCATCTAACCGTAAGATGAAAACAAATCGTTTTAGGAATTTTCCAATGTTTTGTCTAGGTTTGAAATTTCTTGTTGTAATCAAATATTTCAAAACATTATAATTTAAATAACATAGGAAAAAAAATGTTTTTGTATAAGTTTACAAAAATATGGAAATTCCACATTTTTTTGTAATATTAATTTTTATTTTTATTTTTTTCTTGTATATAATATAGGAATTTGATAAAAATAGATTCCAAGTGATATGAGGTAATCAATACCTAAGTCTGTTCGCTTCAATGCCATTGAGGAATTATTGTGAGTGTTCCTCTTAAAAATTAACAATCCAATTTTGATGAATTAGGAAAAACCAAGAAACCTTATGATTGTGTTTGATTCTACCTAATTAGGGAAAAGAAAGGTTCCAAAGGCATAACAAGAGAATCCTTCAAAGAAGTGATGTCACACTTACAAGACAATGTTATAACGCATAAAAACCTAATTAGCTCTTACCTTGGATGTCTCCAAAAGTGAAAGATAAGATAATAAGATATCTTACCACAAAACAAGAGCAACGATGAAGAGAGAAACCCTCTCAAGATTTCTTCCTCTTATATAGTCCTCATAAGATCTACTAAAATCCTCTAATCACCAAAAAAACATCACATTTAAGCTTCAAGATGGCAAGAAGAGACGTGTGCATTACTTAAGAGACGTGTGCATTACTTAACCAAGATAGACAAGAAGAGAAATAGATAGAACTTTATTTGACCTCATTATATTGTGTTACAAATTAACGAGAAGTGTTTTATTTATATGTGTGATAAGAAATTACTTTTCAAAAAATACACGTGCCTTTTCAATCCTCTAAGTGGACCTACCTAAAATGTCTTAAAATGATTTTTCAATGAATTTTTAGGTTGTCACTTAGAAGATGTGTACTAAACCTTAGAAGACATAATATAATAATAATGATGATGAATTATTGTAAGTTGATAAAACATTGAGCTTAGGTGGAGGGTATCATTCCCAAACTAACAACAACGATGTATTTTTCCCCTGAACACCCTCCTCGTGTAGCAATCTATTCAAAAGAATTACCTCATTATCAATTTGGCATGTCTAGGCCAAGAGGAGGGTCAACACATGAAAAAAATCATTCTAAGTGGGAATAAACAAGTTGTGCTAACCTGGGTATGATAACCCTTACACATGCCCCCTAATCCATGTGTCCCAATGGAGTCATCCCAAGGAGCACCAAACACAGACCTAAGGTATAAATTCCCAGCATGATTGGGGGCTTTTGACACATCAAGGGGAAATCAAAAGAGACATTAAGACAATACTCATTGATATGAAAACCAAGAGCACCTACCATGACTAGACTATGGGTATTGAGCCACACTACACAAATATGTTAACATAAAACAAGCCTCACTTGACATTTGCATAGGAAAAATAACCCTCCACTCTGGCACATCTTATATGGCACACTATAGAGAATATGGACTATAACAGTGATTACAAATTTGAATGATATGGGAGTGGGCTTAGATCCACTTATGTGTGCATATGTCATGATATGATGTGATCATTTCATTCAATCTCTGTAGGTGCAACCACATGTTCGATCACAACCTCAAGGTGGCCCATCACTCTAGGCTTTTTTTGCGCCAAGAGGTGCTCTACATCCCAGTATGAGGGAGATCTTCTAATGTTTCTGGATGTAAATTTTGTCCATATTATGTCGGCCAAAAATAATATTGCCGAGTATGAGGGATATGTTGTAACGTTTGTGGAGATCTTGTTACGTTTGTCTATATTATGTCGGCTATTAATATGAGGAAGATCTTGTAACGTTTTTCTATATTATGTCGGCTATTAATATGAGGGAGATCTTGTGATGTTTGTCTAATCTTGTATGATAGATATCTTGTAACATTTGTCTAATCATAATTTGTAACGTTTGTCTAATAATAATAAAATAATAATATTAAAAAAAATTATGTCCGCTAATAATAAAATAAAAAGACGGGTATTGTCATTCAATAGTTATATAAACACCATAAAAATCAATAAAATCCAGAATTTACGGCAAACAGAAGCAGCAAAGAAAACACCATAAAAATCAATAAAATCCAGAATTTACGGCAAACAGAAGCAGCAAAGAAAATGAAAGAAAAGAAAAGGGAATCTGAACAGGTAATCTCCTCGCCATTCACCATCTCTAGCTAGAAAATTAATGCAATGTTTCGTGAGTTTTAATTGCAAAACCATGCTTGAGTTTTAATGCTGAGTGTTTTTTTGCCATAACAAACATTTAAAATAAAAATCAGAGAATTAGTCGTAGATTGATATGGAAATTAATACATATCCCTATTCTATAAATAAAAAATTCGCTATGTTCTGATCTCTTTAAGCATTAAAAACTACCAGATTGAGTAGCTTTACTCAATCGTACTAAATAAAAATCATACTTGCGAATTAGCCGCAGATTGATATGGAAATTAATACAGTGCCCTATTATATAAATATAAATAAAAAATTCTCTATGTTCTAATCTCTTCAAGAAACAAATTCTTAGTGCTATCTTAGTGCTTTAATCCATCCCTGGCGTCTGCTTTTCAAACTATTCACGTGTAATAGAATTTTTTTAAATATGTTTTTTATCCATTTAAATGAATGGATTCACATCTCTGAAACTTTTCTCGTCATTTATGAATATTTTAATAATCCTTGAAATTTAGTAAAATACTCTTAACTCCATTGTTTTGATCCTATTTAATATAAAATTAAAAAAGGTGTTTTTATCTTCTCACGTTTTCATGCACATTACTTACCTATAGTTTATAGATAGGTACTTAATACATTATTACCACTCATTAAATTTAAATAAATCATATGATTTCTTGTCCATCACTTATCACAATGTCGTGTCAACCAAGGTCATAATTTATAGATTCCAATTCAAGTTTGAATTTACATTGTTATTAGTATTAAGAATATTAAAATCATTTTAATTATTAATTGTTCTATTGAAATATTTCATTCAGTTTTAAATTCAATCCTCAATATTTCATTCAGTTTTGAATTCAAACAGATTTTTTAAGGTTTATCATAACGTTTTTACTATTTATAACAAGAACTACTTGTGGAATACTGGTAAGGGTGTTGGGATAATGGGCATGAGTTTCCAAGGTTCGATTCCTTTAGATCACCTAAAATTTTAGAAAATATATTGAATTTTATACTAGCATAGATTCTGGTGTTCAAGTTTATATATAATTTCTTTACTATGTGTAAATAGAAATATGTGTGGAATAGTGGTAAGGTTGTTGGGATAACGGGTGTGAGGTCCAAGGTTTGATTATCGTAGATCGCCTAATTTTTTAGAAAATATATTGAATTTATACTTGCATAGATTTTAGTGTTAAAGTTTATAAATAATTTCTTTACTATGTATAATAAGAGCTATTTATGGAATAGTGGTAAGGCTGTTGGGATAATTGGTGTGAGGTCCAAGGTTCAACCCTCTAAAATCATGAATTTTTTAGAAAATATATTGAATTTTATATTTGAGTAGATTCGATGTATGTTGTTTTATAATTGCATAAATTTTATTGTGGATTTAATAGAGGCATAAATTTTGGTGTTTATGTTAATGCTTGACATTTTTTATATAGAGTGTGAACTAGAAATGGAAGATGTGCATGTAGAAGATGCTATGAGACAAACATGAGAAGAACAAAGATTATAGCACGTCGAACGTCAAAAATAATATTAAGGAAGAAAATCTAACAAAATGACAACAACCGAATGAGAAGAAGACATGAAATAAAAAGAATAAAAAAAAGGAATATCGAAAAAGAAAGTTGGACGAAATGACAGTAGAAGAACGAGAAGAACAAAAAAAACAAATTGCAGAAAGAAAAAAAAAAAAGAATATTGAAAATGAAAGTTAGAGCGATTGACAGCAGAAGAACGAGAAGAACTAAGAAAAAAAAACCTTGACTGACAAAGAACATATCGAGAGAGAAACTCGAAGCAATTGGAAGAACAAAGAAATCAATTTTTAGAACAACAAAGAAATCAAAATGTAGAACAACAAAGATAATATTCAACCAATAAACCCGTAGAACCAACTGTGAGAGATGCTCAACTTGTAATGGTCAAAGAGAAACGTGTTGATGAAATGGTCCAATTTCAAGAAGTTCAAATTACTTATGTTGTTTGAGATAAGGAGATTGAAATTGATGATAATATATCGGTACCATCTGAAGAACGAAAAGAACACTTAAAACAAAAAGAAGAACAAGAAAAAGAATATCGAAAAAGAATGTTGGAAGAAATGACAACAGAAGAACGAGAAGAATGAAGAAAACAAAACGCGAAACAACAAAAAGAATATCAAAAAATAAAGTTAGAGGGATTGGCAGTAGAAGAATGAGAAGAACTAAGAAAATTAAACGTTGATTGACAAAGAGCAAATCGAGAGAGAAACTTGAAGAAATTGGAAGAACAAAGAAATCAGTTTCTAGAACAACAAAGAAATCAAATTGTAGGAGAACAAAGACAATCTTCAACATATACCCATATAACCAACCGTTGGAGATTCTCAATGCATAATGGTCAGAGAGCAACGTGTTGATGATAATATATCGGTACTATCTGAAGAATGTATACCAGACATCGAAATTTTTGTGAGTGAATTGATCAATTAGCAGAAGTTCAAGTGTGTCATGTTTACCAGGAGTCGTATGTTGGAATACAAGTAGGTAATTCAAGTATATGTCTAATGTGCATGCGATGTCTAAGAGAGGGATCTAATCACAGATTATCAACTAAGAACCATATGGATCCAGGAACTCAACTTCATGTCCTTGAAGATCGCACACAAGTTGAAGAGATGTTGATAGCACGTGCAAGTCCAATTTTATAGGTAATGCATTCAATAGGTGGACGAAAAAAATATTGAGGACACACCATTAGTTTTCAGCAAGAGATTAAAGATGTTGCCAATACAATGGCACAACATATTAACAACTTGGACTTAATGGCCGTTGCGTGAAAAAAAGGACAACAAGGAGTTATGGATGCATTATTATATAATATTCATAATGATCCATATTATGGAGATGTTCGAGTTGATTACAACACAATAGAAGAGTTACCTGTAAATGCAACATATATCTCACATATGTTTAATTCTGTTACTCTTCCTAATATTGACGACGAAAGAGAATTTGCAATGTTGGAAGGGATAGCAAGAGTTGACGACATGTTAGATGGTTTACAAACAACTTCTTTTGCATTAAGGCTTCCAAGTGCACCACAAGTGATAGAAATTATTAGAGCATCGGCACATAATCCTAATTAAGTTGAAAATAACACAAATGATTAATTAATTCATGTGCTTAACTGGCCTAGCATTGGATCATCTCCAATTAACGAGTATAGCAATGTTGGATTATTTGATATGGCATTTCCAACATTTTTGCCTAAAGGAGAGACATATTGGTTACAACCACGAATGCGACATGTCCATCTACAGGAGTACACAAAACTCATTCTCATATATCATGATAACAGATTTGGAAGACACACTCGCTTCAGATATTTTTTACTAAATATCATAATGAGACATCGTGCTCAAGCTTCCTCAATATTTTTTGTGAAAAAAAAAATATTAGTGACCTACCGACAACAATGGAAGAGTTATGAAAACATTTACGAAATTTTCCATATTCAAGATTGGGAGAAAAATTAATGATATTTGGAACGGTTTTAAGAGGTACACGTGCATATTGGATAAAATTTCGTCAAGAGTTATCTGACTTGATTCAATAGATAGGTATTCCGACAATATTCTTCACACTAAGTGCAGCAGATATGCAGTGGCCTGATTTGCATAAATTAATGCCAGGAAAAATTCCTACAGATCCATGTAAAGTGAGAAAATGGTGACGTCAAAATGTAATTGATAATCCTCACATCGTAGAACATTATATGAACTTGAGACATGCAATTTTTGGAGAAGATGTTTTCAACCATTTTCATCAGTCTACATATTATTGGAGTCACTACAAATGGCAACATCGTGGATCTCCTCATGTCCATGGCTTTCTTTGGTTAAAAAATGCTCCCAACATGGACACTTTGAATTGGGATGATCCTAGAGAAGTTATATCTGTAAAAAAAAAAATTGACAGATGTGTGCATGGAATAAATCCATGTGAGGGACATCAACGAAAGATTCAAACTGGAGATAATGTAGACGATTGTCCTTCTATAAAAGACACAAAACAAATATTTTAATCAGATCCAATGATTGATTATGAAGAGCTTCTTAACTGTGTTGAGCATCATATTACTTACAATGAGAAAACGTTTCTTCGAAAGAAGGGAGGAAAATGGTATGTTGATATCATGCCCCATGGGATCTATGTGACTTGTCAAAACTTTACATCAATATGAACAAGGAGAAAAAAAGTATGAACCTAGATGAAATTATGACAAAGTGAATACTCACAATTGTGAAACACTGATGATGTAGAGGGATAATATAGATTGGCAGCGTGTACTTTCCAAGTGTGTGGTTATTAATTACATAGCAAAATATGCTGCTAAATCTGAAAAAGGGTTTGAAACATTCTACAATATGTTGATGTGTGTCTCTTCTATTTAGAATCCGAACGAACCAGCAGCATGTGCATATAAACCTTTGTTGTGTGAATCTGTTATTGATAGGGACATTGGTGCACAACAGACATGCCATTTGCTTCTAGAGCTTCCTATTTCATAATGTAGCCATTGTTTTGTGGTTCTAAATGTTGGTATGAAGGTTTTCAAACAAGTACAGGTTGATACATATAATGGAGACAATGATAATTCTCTAATTAATGCTTATATTAAGCAGCCTGAGAATATGGAGTAACTTACATTGATAGAATTTGCAAAATATTGGTCATATGACAAACGTCGATGGGGGAAACATGGTTACCACGAAAGAAT
Organism: Pseudotsuga menziesii; assembly: GCA_001517045.1. Taxonomy (NCBI): domain Eukaryota; kingdom Viridiplantae; phylum Streptophyta; class Pinopsida; order Pinales; family Pinaceae; genus Pseudotsuga; species Pseudotsuga menziesii. Next base: position 261,487 of record LPNX010792862.1, on the reverse strand, counting down.
TCATCTATTGTACGTGTATTTCCTTGATTTAACTCTATTCGTGACCGAAAATATGAGAAGCTTGTCGAATTTTGTTGGTAAGAGTTGGTTTTGTACAAGGCATTTCGCGACTTTCAAAAAGACATAGGTCACACATCTGATGAAATAGAACAAAATTGGAAAATTTTGCAATATATACCTTGGAATGTTCATCGCAAACATGTTCCTACAGATGCTCGAGTTGAATCCGACGAAGAAGAAGAACATCCAAATCCACAAAGAGATTCCAGGCAACATGAATGGGAGATCATATGTGGATTATATAAAAATAAATTTATAAATTATAATGAAATTGAAATGCTTGGACATAGGAATTTTGATCGTATGAATGATTGGAACACTGATTTTGTAGATGAAGAGACCTCCAGTCTTACAATTCATTTCATCTCTAATATGCGAAAATTGAAAAAGATTTCTACTAATCAACATGCAAAGTCTTACTCGATTGACATTTTGGGGCATAATCAAAGAATAGCATACAATTTTATCCTTGAGCATTTAAATAGAATGGGTGTTGATCCACTACACATGATAATCCAAGGAACTGTAGGTATGGGAAATTCGTATTTGATTGGAGCCATTAAAAATACACTTGAAAATCTCTCACATCTGGGGAAAAGTCCATTGCTTCTTCTAGCTCCTATAGGGGTGGCAACTTTCAACTTATCCGCAACAACTGTTCATTCTGCACTTCATATACTGATCAAAGAAATTAACTATTTACGAGGACCGAGTTTAATTAACTTACAAGAAGAGTTGAGGAATTTTAAATATGTTTTGATCGATGAAATGAGTTTTATTGGAAAAAAGCTATTAATTAGAATAGATTCAAGACTTCTCCAAGCCTTCCCAGAAAATGCTAATATACCTTTTGGTGGAAGATCAATTATATTGGTCGGTGATTTGGGACAGTTGCCACCTGTCATGGATAATCCTGTATATGCATCAGAAGGTATTGCAAAATAATTGTGGAACACATTCACAACAGTTGTGACCCTCGATACTATGTTTCAACAAAATGGAGAAAGCAATGAACAAATATATTTTCGTAATTTGTTAATGAATATTAGAGATGCAATTCCAATAGTACATGATTGGAAATTACCGATGACTCGTATAGATACTTTCTTACATGCTTCAATGAAAAAGTCCTTCGATAAGGCGATACATTTGTTTGTGAAAAATGATGATGTAAACTCTCATAACAAGTGTTTAATAAGGAGTCTAAACTGTCCCATTGTGACCAGTATTGATACATCTGTAAAAAGCAACTCTTCTATGGAAGGAGATGAAGAAGGTTTGGAAATTGAATTACTTATAGCCATAGGAGCAAGGGTAATGCTCACATCAAACCTATGGACTAATGCAGGACTCATTAATGGTGCTCTTGGAGTTATACAACAAATTGTATATAACCTTGGAAGTTCACCTTCAAAACCACCCACGTATGTTTTAATAAAAATTGACAATTATGTGGGGGTACCATGGAATGAATCATTTCCTCAAGTTCTTCCTATTACATCTATTGAAAGAGGTAATAAAAAACAACTTCCATTGAAACTCGTTTGGGGTTTAACAATCCATAAGTCACAAGGATTGACATTGGAGAAAGCTACTATTAATATTTGAAAGCAAGAGAGGTAGGGTATGACTTTTACAAGAATATCTCGAGTTAAAGATTTTGCAGGTTTACGATTTCAACCTCCATTCTCATTGATCGATATGAGAAGATGTCAAAACTACTAGGTGTGAAGATAAGAAAAGATGAAGAAGATAGATTGAGAATAATCATGATGTGAACCATATTTTCATTTATTTAATCCTTACAAAATTATTGTCTCTATTTTCCATTTAATAATTTACTCAATCCTTATTACTTATTATTTACATTATGATAATCCTCATAATTGTATCTATGTTTTCAAAGTTCCTTTCAATATTGATCAAACATATTTAACTTAATATTAAAAAAATAATGATTAAATTCATATTGTATAATTCAAGTATCTTTAAAGTTTCAATACTATTTTCATTAATAGATTTATGTAGATGATATAATTTTCAACATTTAGATTTATAAATTTAATAAATTTGTATGATTAAATTAATATTTAATACTATTTAAAATTAATCATGTGACATTCACAATTTTAAAAATATGTTAATTTGTTTGTTTAAATAAATTAAATTTTAATTAAAAAATCTAAAAATATATATATAGTTTCAACTTTTCTTACAATATTATACTAATATGCTTATTAAATATTTATTATTTATATGGAAGAAGTAATCTATGTTTATTGGCTATCTATATATATCTTTATTATTTGTATTGGAAAATTAGAATATGTGCATCAACTATCCATAAAGTGTTATTGATTAAAAAAAAACATAATATGGAAATAGAAGACTATGAAAATGTGTTTGTTGGAAAATATAATTAGAAATATTTGATATTTTAATGTTATGATTTTAGCTAAGAGTAAGCGAAATGGTGGATGATTTACAATCTTTTTATGATGATTTTTCATTGTTTGATATGCAATAGATTCATTTGGATTTTGATTCTAAGAAAGCAAGTATAAATCATGAATCAGTTAGCTTATTTTTTTTATGGTTTAAAATATATATAATTAATATATTTATTCATCATTATATTTTAAAAATTTTAATATATATTAATGATTAAATTCATGTTATATAATCTAAGTATAGTTGTTATATTTTTCTTAATGATTTATGTTGATAGTATAATTTGTAGTTTTTTCACTGAATTGTACATTTAGATTAATAAAATTAATATACAATTTAGATTTATTATTGTTTAAAATTAATCATTTAACATTAACGATTTCTGTAATATTAAAAAAATGATTTGTTTGTTTAAAGAAATTAAAACTTAAAATATATATATATATTTCAACTTTTTTCTACCAATGTTTGTCATTATGCCATTAAATTTATTCATAAAAAATAGGTTAATAATTTGTAAAATTATAATTTATAAATTATATTAATTACACATTTTAAAACTGACCGCAGCTTCAAAACAAAAATCTCATTTAAAGACAAAATGTCATCGAAAGAAGAGGTCCAGAAGGCCATGAAATAGACCACTAACACTGAGAAGATAAGATCATACTGAAAGTAACCATAATCTAAGTAGTTAAGATTAGCACACCAATTGTGATTTGGGGTTTAAAACACATAGATTAGCACACCAATTGTGTTAAGATACAACTGTAAATAAGTATTTTAAACCTTGAATCGCACAACCATTATAAATGGATGTAGTGTAACCATAATCTAAGTAGTTAATATAGAGCTAAACATACCAACAACCACTGCAAGAGCCAATAGAAAAAACCTGTGTCTCTCCTGCAAAAATGATGGAAGTAAATGAGAAATAGAGGACACACAAAAGACTAAACACTTCATGATGGAGCGTCCTCTTGGAATTAACAACCACAGATCACTATCCTACCCTTCTTCTTCAGAACCATATTTCATAATGATGCCTTGCAACAACCATTAAAGGTGAATGAGAGACCAAACAACCATGACCAACATAAAGGTTTCATGAACCCAAAATTATAATACCCAAATCCCAAACATGCAACAGCAAGAATTCCAAACCATAAATCACAGAATGACTGAAACGAACATGTGAACCATACATTAAGAAATCAATACAGAACCCAAATTATAACACCCAAAACCCCCAACATGCAACAACAAGAATTCTAAATCATAAACCAAACAATACAGAACCCAAAACCCCAACATGCAACAGCAAGAATTCTAAACAATAAACCAAACACCAACATGCAACAGCAAGAATTCTAAACAATAAACCAAACAATACAGGACCCAAAACTATAACACCCAAAAACCCCACATGCAACAGCAAGATTTCCAACATGCAAAACCCCAACCTGCAACACCAAGATTTCCAAATCATAAACCACAGAATGACTTTAAAAGGAACACCTGGACCATAGAATAAGAAATCAATAGAAAGACAACCATACTTACAGTAATATCAAAAACTAACACAGAGAACCCCCATTTCATTTGTAACACAACCAGGCACAATTCCACAATAGCCCAGAGCCACAAGCTAACCTGGACTACGTCTCCCAAATAACAAGATAACGTATGAATCGACGCAAGAGAAAACAATGGTTGCATTGATTGTACCCCAACCAACGACGTCATTCAATACTGGTTGTCAACTTCCCAGATCGATATCCTAAGTAGTCCTATCGTATCTCGTTTGTTTGGATTGTTAATTTTTTATTTTTTTAAACCTGAAAAGCTTCTTGGATTTCGTTTTGTATCACTCAAACAACTGAGTAAACTATGGCAATTTCATTTTGGAATACTGAGTAAACGATATCTTGCTTTAACACAGACAAAAAAAATCCAATTAAATTAAACACAAAAAAGCTTTTCCAAGAAGCTTCTCCCTGGTTTAAATATTGAAATCTCTTCAAAGCACGAGTCCACTGCATGCGTTCATTCCAAGTTAACTCAGCTGACCGAAGACTTTCAGTCTCTCCGGCTTAAAACCCAATGCAATATAAAATGCTAGCACACGTTTCAGTAAACTAAGATGCACGAACATCTATCCGTTTACTGTTTATTGTCGGTATGTCTGTAACTTGTCTCATCTTACTATATTTTAAAATCGTTGATGATATTTTCAGTTAAAATCATACGCCCTGTAAGTTATCCTTTCCATAGGCAATTTGAATTATATCCCAATCTTATTGAAGAAGTTTTTTTTAAATGGAAGTAGGGTGGAGGCTATTCTATCTACTATTTTAACATTAAAATCAAGATTACACAATTTGCTTATTTATTCATTCATTACATAGAAGCTCAACAAAGCTTAACAAGACCAAACATGTCATTTATAAGAACTAAACTTGATGAAGAAGGTAATAGTCATTCCTCCCAATTACCTAAACTACAACCAATAAACAATTCTTCAAAACAAATTAAAAAAGTCTTCAATAACCATTTATATATTTCACTGTGAAAAACACTAAAAACAATTGATAATGCCTTATATATTAATGATATATATTCATGAGAATTAATGGGTAATATGAAATTATGAGAATTAATCTCTCTTGTGTAACATGAATTTAGAACATTAAACGTAGATAATCAAAGAAGTAAATCAACACAAGAAGAAGAAATGCAAAAATATCGGCTTAGGATGCCAAATCTTATATTAATACTGGGTACTGATCATCTCAGTCACAAACATAACATAGAAAATTTTGAAACACTTCCATAGATCCGAGATATTAAGAAAACGAACAAAATTTGGTGCAAAAATACGAAATACTTGAATAAAGACAATAATGCCTGGCCTTCCCTGGATGCCTGGTACGTATTTGTGTCTTGCTTTTTGCTTCTGAATAATCCAAACCAAACCTCCATGAATAGTACCTATCTACAGAGCAGAAAGTCGAAGAAAATACGTTTCAGTTACGTTAGAGCTCTCCGTCTTTCGACCCAGTACGGTTTCCTCGTTCGAAATTCCTTCCAAGAAACCTTCACGATAAAAAGAATCGAACGCCATTGTGTTCGAATTTCGAACTGCCCACATGCTGCTCTCGGCCATGAAAACAGCGATCCCCGCAAAGAGGTTTTTAATTTCATGTATTCTCTTCTCTCATGCCTCTTGGGAATGCATATCGATCAAGCCCTCTAGGGCTCTTAAAGAATGAATCCGACCAAGAACCCTAGCGCTGTACCACTAAACTGAACGGGTGGGTTGCTCATCAAGATCTGCAACAGAATTAATGTCGACAGGACGGGCAAAAAACAGCAGAATCTGCAGGTTCTCGATGTCGATTACAGTTTTCTGAACAAGGTACGACAGTAGTCAATCAGGGATAAACTAAGTGATCTGAGCAGAGACATGAACCTCTGAAAGGTGCACGCGTTCACAGAACATTTATCTATCCGAGACGGAGGACCGCGTAATAGATACAGGAAAGCAGGCGACCTTTATGGGCATCTCGAGAGACTCACAATACATAGATTCAACGCCATCGTTGGCTACAACTAATTAATTAAGCACATTAATATAGCAGCGTGAGAATCTGAAAAGAACAGCAGTCTATCCGTTGTACAAGCGTATTGGCATATTATGAATGCTACTTGTTAGGGTTTTGTCGTTTACGTGGCTGAATATACGCGTTTTCTGTCTGGGAAACCACGAGGGGCTGCTTAATCGATGATGCACTGTATCCCTGGTCCGACATATCGACAACGTGCCGCCACGGCCATACTTTGTCGGAGTAATTCAATACTATTCTAAATAGATTTCTTTCCTTTTCACAAATTTGACAAATGTCCTTAAAAAATTTAAGCAATCCCATGAATTTCAAGCATGGGAATTTAGTGAAGTAAGAAATTGATAGAAATTTGTAATTCTACTCTGATAGGAATTTCAGACATGGTCAGCGAGATGGTCTTATTTTCTATTTGATAGGAATTTCAGCAGACATGATCAGTGGGTTGGTCTTATTTTCTATTTGATGAAAGTTCAGTTTTATTTTAATGATTTATTTTCTATTTTGATGAAAGTTCAGTTGTATTTTAATGATTTTATTTTTTAGTTTGTGAAATAAGCTTTTTATTTGTCAGCCTAGTATTATGAGAAAGGATCAAGGTTTAAAAAGTTTTTGTTTGAATCAACATTGGAATGGTTGATGATCTTTTTTTAGAAGAAAATATCAATCATTTTTTATATTAATAAAGGATCTAAATATATGATAGAAATATTCTCAAAACAAAGGTCTCTAATCTTCTACCCAATTACTTTTAACATCTTAAAAAACACACTCAAGTTATTGCCACATCTTAACCTAAAACTAATCATGAGAGCCAAACCTCATTAGACTATAAGGTGACTCCCCAACCCACATAAGAAAGTGACATAAATATTAAAATCATTAGTCAAATTACAATAAGCCCTTCCTAGATAGTATAATAGATATCTAACAAGTAGTCAATGGCAAAAAAGGAATTGTAAAAAAGGGAGCCATCTAAAAAGGGGAGGATTTTGACTTTTAGGCCAAGAAATGGCATCATGTGACAAGAAAACCCCCCAACACCCACACTTTGTAAAAAAATCCATGAACATTCATGGCAAAAAATGGGTAAAAACCAACTCGAAAAAGATGGAAATTCGTCCCCTATTTAGACAACTCAATAAAACAGTCCTAATTGAACAAGTTGTTATGTCTTTCCAAATCCCCTCAGCTATATGGTTGTGCTCCCTATAAATATGTTGACAACTTAAAGAAAGAAAGCCTAGAGGGATATCTTTGGTTCTAGAACACCAATAATCAAGTTCTAAGACACTCAAAACAATGTGCATCATTGACCCAATCTATAATAGTCTTGGAGTCAACATATACTTGTAGTTCTTGAAGTCCCATCCCTTGAGCAATGTATAACAAGACCCAAAGACACATTAACCTATGATGAATGTGTTAAATATATGCATAAAAGGACCCAAAGACACATTAACCTATGATGAATGTGTTAAATATATGCATCTTGGCATATTCCTAACATATTAATCTTATTAATATGGTTCTTCTCATTGATAAGAATTTCAAGTATTTAAGTATGGTTAAAATCTTCATGTGATAAGTATTTGATAAGAACATAATGTTAGAAATTTGAAACATGGCTATGATAAGAGGTTATAGAAATTTTAAGGATAGTAAAAATATTAGGAGGTTAAATCTTTTAAAATTAATAACTTGAAATTAAAAGAATTAAATACATTCATTTTTAAAACTATAATTTATGAGAAACATAAATTAGTTCTATATCATTCTTAAATTAGAGGGTTAAATATTTTAAAATTAATAAATTGAAATTAAAAGAATTAAATACATTCATTTTTAAAACTATAATTTACGAGAAACACAATATTTAGTTCTATATCATTCTTATGGGTTAATTATTTGGATTCCTGTAAAATTTTGTTTTTATGGTCAAAGGGTATGTAAAGTTTTATTTATATGGTTAAAGAGTATTTTTTTTCCACCCAAGGTGTTTTAGGAGTTGTCAATTTTCCTCTATATTATCTTGACTATATTGATTTTCTTTTCTGAATTAGTTAAAACAAATAGATAAATTTGATCTTTTATATTGGGAATAATGACTTCTTTATAGTTTCTTAATTTTCTTTTAGCTTTCAAGTCTTTCTTGTCAAGCATTTTTTCTTTAATCTTAGATGTGATAATATTTTTAGTGTACCATGGTCCTTTATGTAGAATTTGATGACTAAATTTTAAAGCAACTTTAAGAATTCTGTGGTATTTCATGTGAAGTGTTTTTATGATTGGATTTTAAAGCTATTTTAGGAATTCTATGATCTTTCATATTAAGTTTTAGTAAGTATATGATCTTCCATATTATTTAACCTATATTTGTACTTAAAGTATCTAATCATAGTAGAAATCAAGATTAAAATTAGAATTTTTTTAATTTAATATTTAATCTTTTTTTGATAAGTAGAAATTACTATTATTTTAAAAAATATATTTTTAAGTTATACTTTATTTTGAAACCTTCCAAAATCATGAATAAGAAATTGTATATCTAATTTCTATTTTTTTTTAAATATTGCTATATATAATGATGATGATGATGATTAACCAACCAACTTTGGCTTATATGGCCTTAAGAAGGATACTTCGTTTACTTTAAAAATCTTGTTTATGTGCTCAAAAAACTTGTCAAGAAGCTTTCTAAGTTTAGTATAGTTTTGGCAAATTAGGACCTCTATGAAACTCAGATTTAATGTGGGTGTAAGCAAGACACTCTTAGAGAAAGTGATTTTCATCCTCAAAACTCATAGACTCACACATTTGACAAACCCATTCCTCCCATGGAATTTTAGGAATAAACAAAATGCCAACCCATGGAATTTTAGCAATAGACCTACACAATGTTAGGTTATGGAGTTCATGAGAGTTAGTTTTAATCTTGGCTAGCTAAATTTTACTCACACCATAATTTCTCTTTAAACTTATAAGTAATAATACTTTTGACATTATCAATACATACTTGGTTTTGACTTAAGTTTAAAACAATATAATTATTATTAAACAAAAAATAATAATTAAAACAAAATTAAAATTAAAAAATATATATAATCTATTTTATTTAAATATTTGAATTTATTTCATCAACAATATTCAACATATCCATGAAATAAAAAATAAAAATAAATACTTAGATTCGCTTGTCTTTTAATTAAAACTGTAGCAAATAGATTAGTAAAGTCTACAAACAGAAAAACAAAAACTAATACCGTTTACACAAAGTAATTCTCCATACCACGTTTCTCATTAATCTATTTAATTTTCATAAATTACATTTAACTTTGGGTTCATGAAATGCACCTCTCATATAACAATATCTTCGTATCTCCATTCACGTTTCAAAAACTAATAAACTTTATAAAAAAATATTTATTTATTTTGTTTTTCAACATGTGTGTCTTTGATTTTTTTTTAATAGAATAATGTTTCACAACAAAACTCCACTTGGATAGAATTTATATTGGTTTTTATGTTACTATTACCTTGCATGTTAATATCATATGGTATCTTGTGGATTCTAAGTGTATCAAATCTTTTGTATAGTCGAATGTGTATATAATTTAACTCTTTGATTTCCTAGATAGTGGAAATTTTCTATTAAATTGTATAAGCCAACAATTGATACATCTTAGGAATATTTAGTGGAATGCTTATATTAACTATTTATCTATGTTGATTTCATAGATAGTAGAAATTTTTTCATACCATTTTAAGTTTTACAAAATTGTGTCATAGAAAAATTGCCACTGCCTAGTTACATATAACTAGAAGGTATCATGTCCCCTCTCCTCATCTCAATGATGGAGAGGACGTGATCTAATTGCGGTTAGTCTATCAGATCCGGCAATCTAAGCTCCATGAACATAAATAGAAAATTCACATTGAAAATAAAAAAATATAGAGAATTAGCATAATGCATGAAATCTACAGCGTAAGCAAATAAATTTTATTCAAAGCATTCATCGTGTTCATGATAAATTATCAATTAAATACATTTCAGAGATTAAACACACAAGAATACTTATCTTGAAAAAGAGTTGTCCCGCAACCAGCTATGTCGCTGCAACGTTCCACCCAACCATAGGCCAACAGGCTCATCAATCTTCCAGCACTACTGCCACCCTCGAGATGGGCATGATTCCCACAAGGAATAAGGGAGCAATAGCAGGCTCACACACATCCAAAGACATATCAAAATACAGCCAAGACAAAACTACATTTGGGTTTATCAGGCTGCTAGGGAGGTGGAAAGGTTGAATTGCTAACATCTATACAAGATCTGGCTTGGATTTCCCAACAGCTACACACCCAACATAGGCAAGCTTCCCCTTCTCTGCAACACAGTCCCTCGGGCTATGCCTTCCATTCAAGTGCTCTTCTAAGTGTGCCAAGGAAGATAAACAACCCCTCTAGATTTGTTTGTGAGGTTCCTTACTTCACTAGGTATATCAAGCTAATTATCACCCAATTCCACTCCAAACCAGTTCACACCAAAACAAAGGATGCACAGTGCACACACAACAAAATACAAGTTCTAGGGTTGAGGAAAAAATTTATGGGAGACAAAAATGGAAATGGCGAATGGAGAAAACAACTTGAGTGAGAAATACAATTCCAGGAAACGTCCAATGGCTTTACTGAGTCAAAAACGACCTCTACAAACCCTCAGATCGTGGATCTATTCTCCCATCCGCTGGGCATTACCAAACATGGATTTCCATCTTGGAGAACAATGAGGAAAATGGAACAATTCATGAGGGAGAGACCCCAGCCTTTGAACATCACAAAAATGACTTCCCATCCATGGGGAAAATGAAGAAAACTGCCAAAACATGAAGGAAAACACACAAGATCTCCAAAATGCACGAGGAAGAGGAGGAATTGCATGCATAATGGGTTGAGCATATATTTGTGGGTTTTTACTTGCCCAAGAAGTCAAAACCATTTTTCAAAAACTGATGGCTTTTGAAATTCGAATTTGACTGCCATACTCTTCCCATCCCCATGCATTAACTAACTCAACCACTTTTGGAAGAAATAAATGATTGGGCACAAAAGACAAAATGGGTAGTTGACAGTTTTATGGATTCTCCCTTTGACATTTGGCTTTACCCTATTGGCTCAAGGGTTTGAATTATTTCCCTCCGTATTCCTTGTGAAATCATGCCCCCATCTCTTTAATGTTGCATTGAAATAGCTAGCTATGGGTATTTTTAATTAATTGCACATTTACATGATGTCCAAAATTATAATGTGCATGGCTAGCATGAAATACCATCATCATCGATTTTAATTTCCAAAACATAAAACATCAAATTGATGGTGGGGATTTTTCCCTCAGCTCCACACCATGATTAAATAATGTTATCTATGTCATATACATTTTAATGCAAACGGGGTCAAAAACAGGGTGTTACAGAAGGCAGTAGGAACATAAGTATTGTCCATTCCGAATACAGATGACAAGATTACTGAAAGTTTGTCAAAAATTAATAAAAACTTAGGGATATCAAGACTATTACATCCAGTCTACAATGTAAGTGTACCAAAAGTCTATACCAAAAAGCATGATCGAAAAAAACAGGAGCAACAAAAATAAACATTTATAGCAAGTAAAGTGCAGTGGAGGTTCAACAAACCAGAGTTTGTCAAGCATTCCTCTTTGTACTCTTCCCATAAGATCAAACCATCTCTGAGTCTTATGGCATTTTTTTATAGATCATCTGCTAAGGAGTTATACTCCCTGTATATATGCTGAAAAGTCTGAAAATTTAAGAGTCCCATAAGCTCCTTCACCCATTCAAACCAGTGCCCCAGATAAACTGTATGCATTTTGTGCTTGTTTAGTGCCGAGTTGATTATAACATTTGAATCACCCAGCACATGAAAACCTGAGATATTCTTGTGAGAAGCAAAGAATAGTAATCCCCATAAAGCCAATAACTCAGAATTTTGTATTAGTGCCCCTTCCAGCATCAATGTGCAGTCTGAAGGATAAGGTGTTGTCCAAATGAATCACCATCCCTTCCCCACAGTTACCATCATTTGTCACCCCATCGAAATATCCCACAACCCGATCCCTCATATCAGGTGGAGGATGTGGAATCCTTTTGACCCTCCTAGAAATGCTTGTACCAAGGAGAAAATGTGACAAGAATACCTTAGTGAGGATAGAAGAGGGAGATATTGGAGCATTATGAAATATGTAGACATTCCGAGTGTGCCAGACTTCCCACATCAGTAGATAGGGGATGTCGATAGGAACTCCATATATTTTCACCCGTAATTCCATATTTTCAGCTAAATGAGGAGAATCCCAATGCCAAAAACTCACGAGGAGATGGCATAGTCTATTTATAGTCTATTGAAAGAAGGAACAACTACCGAAGATGTGCCCGGCTGATTCATTAGCCATAAAACATAAAATGTAGACTTGTGGACCAGAAAAACCCTGATCCTGAAGGGAATCCCACGTGAGGATCTTGCGGTTGTATAGTGGAATGTTTCTATCAAAATTTGTAAGACAACAATACATATCATGAATGTTTTGTGATCTCATTTATAAGAAATATCTTTCAAATAGATTTTATGTTAGATTTTATGTTTCATCGTAATTTTAATATATTAATAAATCTAAGGGTTTTACGCTTTCGTATTAACATGGTCTAGAATTTTAATATTTATTGGATCCTTGGATATAATATCCAATAAATATATTAAAATGGTAACATTGTTTAAAAGTTTAGACAATGTTAGGGGAGTCCCATATCAAAGTTTTTTTTTGGATCTCTTAGTTTTACATATATAGCGCTTATTCTCAAGGACTCAAATCAAGAGTCTTTCAATGTTTATTCATGAATCTCTTTGTGTAACCTTGTATATTAAATAATTTTCAAGATGATTAATCTTTTCTTTTCTAAGATTACTTTTTTGGAGCAGTTTGGTATTTTTTCCCATCGAAAAATTATGGATGTCATCATAGTTGCACAGGAGAGCTTACACTCGAGCAAAACTAAGAAGCTACAAGCAATGATAGTCAAAATGGATCTCAATAAAGCTTATGACAAGGTTGAATGGAGATTTTAAAGGTTGGTTCTACTACTGATCGATATTCCATTAGAATTCATTGATTGGATTATGTCTTGTCTCACTTCAACCATATTTGCAAATTTAGTCAATGGTACCTTCTCCCCCTATTTCAGTTGCTCATGTGGTCTCGGGCACAGATTCCCCCTATCCTAGACAACTCATTGATGGGCTATTTGGAGAACTATGGTGCCAATTGGGGTGTATCTGGGGCTTGGTATGAAGCAAAGGAAGGAGATTAGTTCCATCATTGAGTGAAATTTACTAATCCTACATCTTGACATCATGGGTTCACTTATATGTGGTTATATTCATCATTAGGTCTTGTATGAGGGTGCTTCTCAAGGTGGCAACCTCATGCCATTTCTTGAATTATGACTTGTTGGTTTTCTAGTTAGCTATGGTATGACAAAGATGGAGACAAAGGAAGATGTGATCGGGAATGTAGGGAAAGGGTGTTAAAGTATTGTAACTTCAGAAGACATTCCAGTTGTACTAATTGTATCCCTCCGTTAGGAGACATATTTGATGTTATTGGTCATGTAATAGTAATTGAAAGAATCAATGTAAACCTCTGGATGAAATTCGGGTCAATAAAACCCATATGTAATTATAATAAGTATTATCTTGGTGTCTTACTAGACAAGTCATCCATGTCAGTTAGACAAATCGACCCTGCTAGGTTTTAGGTCAAGTCAATAGTCAAATATAAATAGGGAGGCACCCCCTTCATTTGTACACACTTCACTCAAGAAACTTTGCAAGAGAGAGAAAGACATGTGCACCAGAAAGAAAAAGGAGAAGTTGTCTTGGAGTTTAACACTGTTCTAGTTGAGTTCTATATTGAGGAATTTTTGCAGGGTTTTCTCCCTTGTGGTTTTCGCGAGGAAAATCTTTGTGTTCTTTGTTTTATTGTTCTTTTTGTTCTTCTAGTGATCGTACTATTGTAAATTGTTTTAGAATATCATCTAAACAATTAAGAAAACTTAACATGGTATCAGAGTCACCCTGAAAGGAGACACTGCATAGATAGCATTTGTTATTCCAAACAAGTCCCTCAGCAGATCAACCAGAAAAGAGGGATCACTCAAATCACCTCAAGAGGGAGAATATTTCTATGAAAATAGAACTGAATTATGAGAATTTTCAATTTTGGACCAGATGCTACTACCAGGAAGAATTAGGGTTTTTGTTTCCTTGAGACTTCATCGTCAATCTCATAAAAAAGAAAGATTGAGTCTAGCTCTCCTTGGAAAGGCACATATTTTCCATCACTCTTCCCTACTAGTGATCTCAACTCAAAAATTAGGGTTTCTCCATCAAAACCTAGGTCATCCTGAAGAAGGTCAACCCAAAGCAGTATTCATCAAGTAAGTATTACTCCTTCTAATTCCATTTGAAGTTCTCATTCCGTTAAAAGATGAAAAAAAGTACCAACCTAGATGAGAAGCTTGAGGGTGTTGAAAACTTCAGAGCATGGAAGTATCATATCATGCTCATCCTAGAAGAAAATTATTTGGAATCCTTTTTAAAGGAGGAAGTTGTAGAACCAAAAAGGAGAAGAATCTAAGGCCAAATACGAGAAGGATATGATCATGGCTAAGAGGATCATAGCTGACTGCATAAAATATAACTTGATTCCTCTAGTATCTTCAAGGAGGACACCAAATGAAATGTTTCATGCACTATCTAAATTATTTGAAGGAAGCACTATTAATAGAAAAACGACCTTGAGGAATCACCTCAAAAGTGTAAAGGCTTAGAAGTCATAAATCATGCAATCATACTTCACAAGTGTATCTCAAATCAAGGAGCAGTTGGAAGTGATTGGTTATATGGTTGAAGAAGCATAAATTTTAATGACCACCTTGAATGGTCATCCAAGAGATTGGGAATTCTTTATTCTAGGAATTTTTTCAAGAATAAAGTTGACTAAGTTCCGATAGTTATGGGAGGAACGTGTTCAAGAAGAAGAAATATTAACATCCAAAGAAGAGAAGCTAAATGAAAATGAGGATCATGCTTTGGCGGTACATAGCTAAGGCAAGAACAAGAGGAAGAGTTATGCCCATCCTCCCAGAAAATATCAAGGGTTTAAGAATTCCAAGAAAGAATTCTAAAATTATGAATGCTTTAGTTGTCACAAGATGTGACCCATCGCTATAAATTCTCCTATGAAGGTAGAACAATTTAAGAAGAAGAACAAAATATTTGAGGCCCATGCTGCTGAAGATAATGATCAAGAAGACCAGGAATACCTAAAGAAGATTAATATTCCTCTAAAGAATATGTATTGATATTTGCACTCACAGGTTTAGTCTTTCCAATGAATGACACATGTCTAGTAGATAGTGGTGCCTCCAAGAACATGACAGGTTACAAGGAATCACTCTCATGTCTTGTACAAAAGGATTCCCCACACAAGGTAATGCTTGGAGATGATTATCAATATCCCATGAAAGGAATGGTAGAATCCTCCTATAAGTTGGACTCTGCAAATTCCATGAATATGAAGGATGTAATTTCCCTTTTTTGGAATTTTGTATAAATACACAAATTGGGAAAAATTTGAGCTTAACTAGCCATGACTCTAGAGGGTTCCGACTTTAACCAAATGGTCCTGAATTTCAAAGGAAATGGTGTGGTGAGTATTAAAAAAACCCAAGTTTTTATATGGATAATTTTTATCATACTTTGTACCTATGCAATCTTGTTTGGGGCTGGTGACAAAAAGGTCAAAAATTACTAGGAAATTGTGATGAAATCCCTCCTAGGGTGTAGGCCAACTGGGATTCCCAACTCATGTACAAACCTCCAAAAATTGTAAGAAGAGTACGGGGAATGATGTAATAACTCATGGGTTGTCATTATATATGACTATTAGCTATTCAAACTTGTTATAGAGTTCCACATTCGTTTGATAACTTTTGTTGAAATTGCTTATGGGGAAATTGCATAACTAACTCAATTTTGACATATGAAAGGTAGAGTTAAAGGTTCATATCAGGATGTGAAATATAGAGACCATATACAAATATAAATTGATTCCTCTATAGTATTAAACAACATATAAATCCATTCATACAATTCTGGAATATAGCTCATTTAGTATGGCAGTCAAATACATTAAAACTATTGAATTAGTAGCATGGAATTGCAAGAGTTTTACATGTTGATTTCTTGGATTTATACCCATGATCATAGGGACATGAAATTAAAGAGTAAAAAATCATATATGGATGTAACAACATCATCAATCTCAGAGAAAATCCCTCATACAAATATGATACAAGACTGCTTCAATATTGAAGCCAAAGTCATGGAAACCAGTGACTCAATGCCATGGGAATGCAAGCTTTTCACACTTGAGTTTATTGGATTTTGAGATACATAGAATAAGGAAATGAAATTACAGAGTAATAAATCATATATGTGTTTCCCAACATCATACAACTCATGGAATAGCCCACATACAAATCTTGTATAAAACTACTTCAAGGTTGAATCCAAAATCCATGAAAACTAGCTATACAATGACATGAGAATGCAAGATTTTCGCATAGGAGTTTATTAGATTTCGAAATGAATAGAATATGGGAATGAAATTAAAGATTATAACATAATATGTGTCTTCCCCAACATCATCAAACTCACATAAAGTGTCTCATGCAAATCTCATATAAAGCTACTTCAATAGTGAAGCCAAATCTATGAAAATTAATTATCCAAGAGCATGGGAATGTGATCCTTTCATACATGTATTTATGATATTTCAACTTACATAGAATATTGAAATGATATTACACTTCCATACATAATACATCAGATCTTTGGCATCAACTATACTCATCAAAGCGCAAGCACCACTCCAATAAATGCGCCACCAAATGAGAGTGTGGGGGAATGGAGAAGAAGAAATGAGAGAATGGGGAGACATATGAGAATTCGATTGTATGGAAATTGAACCTGAAAAAAAAAATCCTTAGTTTATCTCCCATGAGAGGTATTAATGACCTATCCATCAACCAACTAGGACAGGAATCCAACTCCCTCAAAATTGGTTCACAAGTAGGGAGAGTGAACACTCACCGTGCAATGGACAAGAGAAAGCCCTCAAAAATGCCAAAGGCCAATTAAAAAATGATAAAAATCCATTATAATTCCTCATGAAATCATTTTATTAAATTTATGAGGCTTCCTAAGGTCTAATTTCCCTCCATGAGCTTCCTCAAACTCATCTTAGCGGTTTAGTAACTCCCATGACACTTGTCTTCCTCTTCATACTCCAATTCTTCCCCCAATTATAATGGATGTATATACATACAAAATTAGACCTCTTCGTGGTTATTTTTATCCCTAACATGTAATATTTTCCATATTTCAGCAATCAGGTCTTAACTGGTCATACTTGTCATATAATCTTCCATCATTTGTTGTCATACAGTGCATAGAGTCTCCTTCCAAGTGGCACACCTTGTCTTTTAGTCTCTTCCTCTTCAATGGGAGTTAACCTATTTTCCAATTCAAAATGTTTGGCTCATTATATGATATTTTATTCCAAATCACCATCCAATAATGTTACATTACCCATGTTTTCAAATTTGGATGAATATCATGCCAAGTGTGCGGGGAATCTAGACACCCAAAGGCTCCACAACCGTCCAAGTGTCTTCATGAACCATGCCACCTTATTTTATTAGCATTTATCATTTATGTGGCTCATTTAAATGTGAATATGGTAAAATAAATTCAATCTGTGTCCCATAGCCCCATATTAAAGGATTTTCGTCTCCATCTCAACCTAGGGAACTAGTAGGTTGGCGAAACATTATTTGCAAATAGTCTTATTTGGAAATTATTTAAATGGGGAAATGAAATTCCTCCCCACTCAATATTTATTGTCCTCAATAAATTCCAAATTTTTATGCTACAAAATTTTCTCATATTCCCAAGTGGCATCCTCATTTTCCACTCCTTCGTTTGAACCAAGTGCTCTCTTATGGTTCTCCTCATTAATTTTTTTTAGCTGCATTTCGAGTAGTGGCACTCATGTATTGCAATTTTTTGTTCCCAAAAGTAAACAGATGTGGATTGTTCATATTGATATATCCTGTAACATCACCACTAACACCAAAAGGATTAATCAAATGCATAAAAACCAAATTTTCACAAATAATCTTTAGCTCCATTTTTTGGAAACGTTATCTGAACTTTCACCCCTTTTTGCTTCTGTATAATTCGTTGAAGTTGGTACTAAGTTACCAAACTTTGAGTTTATTAATATTCCAAGAAAATTTCAGAGAGGAACCACCATGCTTGCTACTGCACTACTTTGATTACAACCATCTTCTCAGGTGGTGACTAAATCTCCAATGTTGCTTGCTGCCCCCAAAACTGAAATTAGTGAGACAAAAAATGATCCCAAGGTAACATATGATCTTAATACATGCATGGTGTGAAATGTCTATGAATAAATGCCATGAACACCAAGAATGCAAAAATTGAATCCATCTCTCAAAAGGTCTCCCACATAGGAAACTATAACACTTCTATGCAAAGATGAACTCAAACAATTGAAGGTTGCTTTGCTTTCTCAAACTAACAATCGACTACTACTTCAAGTGAGATGAAACCAATCAATTCCAGTATTCCATTTCTTGTATTGCACCCTTCCAAACATCATGAGTACAAAATATAGATCATGAAAGTACATAACAACATCATACCAATGTACATCAAGAAGGTACCTCATCAAATAATCATGAAAGTTCTTGTAAATCCAAGTAAGTAAATCATTATGTGGTCCATACAAACAAGCATGAAGTATTATATCAAATATGTTCCAATGACATAGGTGAGGATCCCATATCCTATAATGCTTCTCCAAAAGAATGTAAGATGCATCAAAATAATAATTATCCATGTGTTCTTTCATCCAATAAGTGAATGAAGAACCTCGACCAAAATCTGAACCAAATAAGGAGCAAAGAAAACATGAAGAATTCAAGTGGCTTAAAGAAGTCTCATCAATACACCCATGAATATGTATATCATTATGAAATAACAAAGTATGTTGCTGCTAATAATAATATACTTCAATCGTATATCTCTTCAGCCAAGTGTGGGATGAAGTTCCTCCAACATCAAATGGACTAGGCAAGGAGCAAGGAAATCATGAGTCTCCAAGTGACTCAAGTGAACATCATAGGTGCACCCATGTAGATGTGTGTAATCATAATGTAACAAAGGATGCTACTGGAAATGTTAATAATATGGTGCTCTAATAATGTCACCATCAAAAGTAGATATATAAGTTTCATACTCCTCATGTGGCACCATTAATAATAAACCTTTGGCCCATACTTGATTAGGATGAATGCTGCAAAATATGGAAGTGCAGGATGTAGGAGAAAGAACCAACTCGCCCAAAGGATTAGAAAGTGAAAATTTTGATAACAACAATCTCACATGACTTTGTTTTTTCCTTGGTGTATATTTCCCTTTGCTTCCTCTACACATGGCTCTACATGCAACTTGATATTTTTATTGAATGATTCCTCATATATAGATTATACCTCCTTGAGATCTTAAACTCAAATCGTTTAGACACTATTTTACAATTGAGCTACCTTCTCCTTGGACTATGGAGTGTTATTTTTCCTTTCCAGATCCACAAATTCATATGCATACATATATGAAAGTAGAGCTTCTCTTCTCCATTAGTTACATGACATCAAAATATACTAATGGTGCTTTTCCTCACACCCTCTTTGCACATTACAACCACACCATATAGAGAAATAAATTGCGCTCTGATACCACTGTTACATAATTGTTCATGAAAAACCTAGGAACTACAACCATTCTCTAAATCAGGATGCAAATCCCAACAATTAAATTCCACTCTCATTATAACATATGCAAATTAGAATTCTAGTCTTATTATAACAATTAAATATTAGAAGGTGTAATCTATTTATTCTATGGTTTGGAATTTTAATGGTTTTTGGTTAGAATTTAGTAATTATTTTTTGTTAAATCAAAATTTGGAAGGATTCAATTCTGTTTTCAAATGCATAAATGGATGCAAAACCCTAAAATAACCCTATGGCACTCATAGTATACAATTCCCACAACTAATTTATGTGATTACGTTTTTTTAAAGATTTCCAAACAAGGTCCAAACAAAAAAAGCTGAAAATATACTTGGAAAAAGTAGAAAACAAAGAATAATTAGGCCATTCCATTTTAAAAGTAATATTTAATAATTATTTACATATTTAAAATTGTAAATATATTTATTAACTTTAATAGGTGTTTTTATTTGAGATTTTAGGGTGGACAAGTACCTATTCTTTTTCTCGATTGCACGATTATGATGCAACTGTACTATCGAGATTGATTCTATGGGATTTGTTTGAAATTCAAAATAAACAATTATTAAAAAAATAATATAAAAAATAATTGATGCATGCATACTACCTACCTAATGCATGGATAACTTCAAGATGATTCATACATAACTCAAATTTTTTGATAGACAACCCATTTAACTAGAATAGGGTGAGAACAAGTAGCTTATAAGTAATTAGTGACAATTACCTTGTGACCTATCAGTGTTCACCAGCCACAGGTTAAGTGTTTGTGCTAGTATTTACAATGATAGATGTTAGAATAACAACTATCAATACAATTCTCTCCACTTTTGATTTGGGATGGAGGTTGATCTCCACTGATCTTAGCTTGTACAAGGATGAGACAAGTGAACTCTACAGATTGATTTTATGGTTGTGATGATTCAAAATACAATATTATAACAAAAAAGAATATAAAAAATTACTAGTAGCTTATGCATGGATAATACGTAGTTCGTGGAAAACAACCCATTTAACTAGAAGAGGGTAGGTGATAACAACTAGCTGATACATAGACAATGAGGTGGTTACAACTACACATGAAGAACGAGCAATAAATTTGATTTGTTCCTAGCACGTAACTTGTTTCCTTTCGGTGTTCCACAAGTTAAGTGGATATTCAAGTTTTATACTGATAGGTGTTTATATTTTAGAATTTCAAGTGGACTAGCAAGTATGATTCTTATATTGCATGAGGATGAAATAAGTCTATTGTCTAGATTTCCTTTATGGTCATCATTCCTAATTTGAAACAAACAATTACAAAAAAATTAAAAAAAGGTAGTTGATGCATGGATAATAGCAAATTCATGGGAGAAAACTTGTTTAACCAGAATTTGTCATGCCATGTCCTCATTTTGGTGACATATGGATCATTCTATTAGCCAATTATTCCCTATGGTTTTAAGAGGAAATTCAATTAAATATCTTGGGATTGATTTTGACAGTTCAAATCATTAATTAATTGGGAGAGGTCAAATTTCTTTAATAAATTTTAAAGAGGCATTTATCAAGAGTTAAATTCATAAATTACTATTTTATTTATGAAATAAAAGACCAATAATACTGAGGGCTCCATTGGAGGAAAGGTTTGACCAAAAGATCGATTGCACAAGAAGGAAATCCAAAACAGATAAAGATAATAAAGTTGAGAAAATAAGTAATAAAACAATAAAGGAAAGAAAAACTTGGAAAGAAAGGACAAATAACAAAAGATCGCACACGCAGAAAATAGAATAAAAATAGGAAAGCAGGGATAAAGAGGAAAGAAGGCCAAGGACGTAAAGCAGAATAAAGTAGGATAAGACATAAAAGAATAATAAAGAAGGAAAAAGTAGTGAAGAGCAGGGAAAAAGCAGGAAAATCTAATGTAGGAAATCAAAAGTAGGATGAATCCAGAAAAGAAAGAAAAGAAGAGAAGCAATGCAAAAGCAAGAAAAGCTATAGCAAGAAAGAAAAAAGTAAAGCATGAAAGTAAAGTAGAAAAAGCTAAATCAAGAAGGAAAAAGTAAAGGATGAAATAAAGGAATATTTATCCATCCATGAAGGAACAATATACTCTCTTAAGATCTCAACAAGTTAGCCTCAATCTATAAAAGAATGAATGTGCACCACTATCCCATCTTTTGACAATTTGTGTTTTTCATTGAGAGCAATTTTAATTCTCTGACTTAGGAGATGTGCCCGTAGTACAATATGAGAGATGTGTCCCTGATATTGAGAGGATGATGGAATTTGACCATTTTCACTTAGTTTTATTGCATTTTTTTAAGAAATATCCAATCAAGTTTGAAGTCCTAGAAGAAGAAATATCAAGCCACAGTTCGAATCTTCTTATTCTTATTTTGTCTCTCCTATTCTCTATCATTCTATTAAGAAGTAAATCCATATGTAAATATGAATCCATTATGGAATCCAATATGAATTTAATTTCTGATTCTAAATAATTTTTATCATTCCTAAATTTATTCCAATACAAAAGTTCGGATTTCTGAAGTTATCTCCAATACTTTGTTTAGATTTGCATAGAAATTGTCTAGTTTTTAGTAATATTCTTGTAAATGAACTCATACTCCATGAATTATAATTATTTATATTTTGGAATTTATTTAACATCCTAATAAAAATCATATATGTCTCACTTTGTAAATTTTAAATCCTTTGAGGCCATTTGGGAAGCCTTGAATCGAAACTAGCTGAGCTGTAATTGTCTTAGCTAAAATATTATTCTCAGAATGTGTCAAAATTCATATAAACCTCTTATTTCTACCCATTCCAACATCAGGGATCTATTTTCATATGATGGGGTTCTGAGGAGCATGGAAGTATACTTCAACCTCACTAATGCACAAAACCTAAATCGTCATAGTGCTTTGTGTAAAGGAAACTTGATAATTGTGCATCTTTTGTGCTAACTATGAATTAATTATGATCTGATGTGTCTCTGGTATATGTTTTAGACCTTTAATTATATTATTGATGATCAATTTATTAAGTCTCGGTGAGTTTTAAAATAACCTAGTATTGTTTCTAACAAGTCTAACCAATCCCAGTGCATTTCCAACATCTAGTCTTGAGTTGTTTTTATTGATTGTTGGTGTTAGATTTAATATATCTAAATTAAAATTTGGGGATAATATAAGTGGTATCATATCACTTTCATCTACTCCTATGGAAAGTAATCCTTCACTTGAATAAATAATTCATATCACAAATTCAAGATGGTATTTATGAGGCTTATACAAGTAATTGATGAAGAACTCAAGCCATATGAGGAAGAAGAAATTATCTACATACATGGAGGAATACCACGAGATGACGATGGTTAATTTTGTAACCAAGTGTACAGTGAATATAGAGGGGTAGAACCACCAATTTTTGATATTATTGGTGGGATGATATTCTTTGGAGGAAAGCCACTAAACATTGATCCTTATGGGTACCATCGAAGATACCAATCATTAAAAAAAGAGATCCATGAATTCTTGTCCTTTTTGAGTTATGTTAAATTGAAATTAGTATCATATTCATAAAAATGGATCCTTTTGGAAAATTAGATTACATAAGAGTGGAACATATTGTCAACAATGTGTGCAAAGAAGTGGAGCAAAGGTTGCAAAAAAATGTCGTTTCACCACCAAAGTGAACTACATCAAATATTTGTGAAGAAAGTAATTTAGTCAAGGGTGAATCCAAAATGAAAGATTCACCTTTGGGTGAGAATGAAGAGGGTAGAAATAATATTGTTTGTGGAATCCATGAAAAAAAATAAGAAAAGATAAATGAAGTGGAGCAAAATTGATTCCAAGATGTTGGCAGTAAAGGAGAAGAATGTGTAAAATAAGATATAGACATTCTAGACATGGAGAGTACAGAATCTACTAATGGACGTTCATATCTTTATGTTGGTGACATAAAGATTCATATTGAGTAGATTGATGCCAGTACACATTTGTTTGAGCATATAGACATTGCAACTAAAGGGAAAGGGCCAGGATTGACTTCCACTTCATCTCTTTAGATTCATGAGGTTGATTCTATAGATGATGAGGAGGAGCTTCACTCTCATGAGCCTTCCTACCTAGTAGGGCCATTATAGTTGGGTGAAAATAATATCAATAAATCTTTACACATTATCCATGACACTCATGCTTTAGTAGCAAATCTATGTTGGAAATTTCTTTATTGGAATATTCGTCTTTCCTTGAAGCCATGAAGAACATATAGAGAGTAATGTCTACAATCCAAGGTAATTTTTCACACATGTTTTCAGATAGAGATCACTTGTATGAGATTGTTCATGTTGCAATATGGATCATCCTTGAAGGATGAGGGCGATATTTGCAAGCTCAATGATGATTTGATGGCAACCCAATATTCTTGGAGAAGCACTCAAAGTTTCCTCTTGGAGTCTAAGATGGAAATAGATAAAATTTACCAAGAGTTGTAGATATCACATATTCCATGCTACATTCTATTCAACCATTCTCCTTTCATTGATTACATTTGGATTTATATGGAGGAACCTCATGAGATGGTGGTTCATGAGGTGCATGATGACATCCAAGAGATTGAGGAGTTTTGGGATAAAAATGATGAGTCCCAAGAAAATATCACTTTCTAAAGCGAAAATAAGCTCTCTGATGGAGTGGTTCCTCTCTCATTTGAAGATTCATAAGAGATCCTTAGTGTTGGACCATCCATTGGTTGAGTTAATTCATCCATATATTTGTTGGATACTTGTTGCAGAGAATTGGTTCATAGTTATTCATCCCATAGTTCTATTTCAACCACATCAATTAGGAATGAAGATTGGGTGAAGGGATTCTTTCTCTTGGTTTCACATCATGAGCAGGAGGTTCCCACTATTAGGGTTAACCTTGAATTGGGAATGAGTCAAACTTGGTTAAGGTCTAGCACATAGTTTTTTCTCACATGGTTTTGTGTAGCCAATGGTATTTTCCATGGTACTGGTGACCAACGGTATTTGGTGTCCCATGGTATTTCCCCAAGGTATTGCATGTAAGAAGTATTTATAAGGCTTGAGGAGGCTCCATTGTAAATTGGCCTAGAGGTGAGTGGTGTCTAACACACTTGGCCCGACTTGGCCCGACTTGGCTAGTTTAGGTCAAGGGAGATAATAGATTTATTATGTATTTTTTCTCGGTTTTGGGTTTTCCATTGTTTGCCTATATTAAATGTGTTTCTATGTGAATTTGTGTTATCTCATTATTAATTATATGTATGATCATTTAAATAATAAGAACTGGTATCAAATCCATGGCTTGTCATATAGTTTTTCTTGTTTTTTTGTACCTAGTTTTTTGAATTAGTTGTGGGGTGCATGCTTGGTGGTACTCGACACCCTAGTAATATTTTTTGGTTCCTAATTAGAATGTAATTTCCTTGAGTGCTAGAAGCACACGGTATCCCTCTTATGTGCAAAGAAGGGATGTTGCATCAAGTGTGGAATGAACCAATGGATAGGTACGAGAGTGGAATGTCTACTCGTAGCCTAAATTGATGTATATTGGAGAGGTTGAGTATTCAATTTCTAGAGGAATGTTTAATCTCGATTTTGAGACCAAGATTGATTAACCATGTACGTGAAAATAATTCCTAGAGAATTGGAGGTAACAATGACTGTGGACCCATGTAATCTGGTAGATGGATTCTTTTTATATGGACATCAATGACAAGGCCGGATGCAGGTACAAAAGGAGCATGGTAGAAGACACGCAAGAAAGAGATAATGGAAAATCTAGAGGATGTAGCAACGGATGGTGATGGTGAAGTCACCATGAGGACACATGAAAAATAATAATTAATGGAGTAGTTTTCATGTAAATTGGCATATGTATGTAGGACTTGGTAATGCATGCATACCCCTGCAAATTCATCGGTAAAGTCGGAAGATAGACCTAGGTGATATGGGGGTGTATGTGAGATACCTTGGTAAAAAATTTAGGGGGGTGGTGTTTAATCCAAGAAAAATTTAAAGGGGCAATTTGTAGAGTTAACCTCGACTCAGGAATGAGTCAAAGATGGTTGAGTCCTAACACATAGTTTTTGGGAACATGGTTTTGTGTAGCCCATGGTGTTTTCCATGGTATTTGTGACCAATGGTTTCTGGTTTCATGGTATTGTCCCAAGGTATTGCATGTAATAAAAAATTTTAATTCTTGAGGAGGATCCATTGTAAAGTGCCATAGAGCTGAGTGGTGACTAACTCACTTGGCCTGACTTGGCTAGTTTAGGTCAAGGGAGATAATATATCTATTATGGTGGTTTTCCCCAGTTTTGGGTTTTCCACGTAAACATTGTGTGTCTATCTTAAATGTGTTGCAATGTGGATTTGTGTTCTATCATTATTAATTATATGTATGCTTGTTTAAATACTAAGACCCACAGTCCCTGTTGATGATTGTAGGAATATACCATGTGATGTGACAAGCACATTTGTCTTGCCTTAGAAGGACAATGTGTTAGATTTTTAACATTAAGCTAGCATTATATTAGGATCTTTAATTGAGAGAATAACAAGAACAACAATCAAACACAAGAGACAATGAACACAGTGTTTTTCCTCAGGGAAACCATAAATGGAGAAAACCTCGCAACATCCTCAGAGATAGAATCAGCACCAAAAGTAAAACCCAAAATAGTAATATGATCTCCCGACATCAGTAGCCTCTTTCTTCCTAGCCCCAGTGTCTTCTTCTTCCTCAGTTATGTGCTACAACTGAGTGTGAGTGAGTGTGTGATAAATAGAGAGACTCACTCTCTATTTATACTAATTCCTGACTTAACAATAACCTACTAGAGGTGACTTCTCTAGGAGAGTCTAATAACCCTAGTGCCCTAGAACTACGGGAACTTTAACCCTTGACTAATAGGAGGGTTACCCACATTGACTTGACATGACTTGTTTACATTATAGAAACTCCCGATTGGAACATCGGGGCATGACATGACTCAATTACATTATAGAAACATCCCAGAATAAACATCGGGGTACAATACATAAGAAATACAAGTGAATACATTCTCAAGTTACAATTACATCAACACTCCCTCTTAACTAGGAAGGTATTCTCTCGACACAATTTATCAGCACAAGTCTTCTTCTCTGTATCATCTAGATCATCATCGAGTCGTCGTCATCATTAGAGGAAATTTAAGCTCAAAATGGGCCTCCTAAGGAAAATTAATAAAATAATAGTTAAAATAATAAATTAATATTTATTAAATTTGGAGGAAGAAAAGAAAAAACTACTTTTTTGTTCGTATTTTTGAGATATCTCCTTGTTTTTTTGCTCAAATTTCGACTAGGAGAGCTTGTTGGATGAGGAATTTAATTCTGCATCCAACGAGTACACACTCGGCATACTTTTGATGGGCCCCGCTACCCCAAAAACAAGAAATACTTGAAAAATGTGATGATGACATCATCATCACATTTTTTCAGGTATTTCTTGTTTTTGGGGTAGTGGGGCCCATCAAAAGTATGCTGAGTGGGTACTCGTTGGATGCAGCATTAAATACCACATCCAACAAGATCTCTCGATCAAAATTTGAGCAAAAACTTAGGGAGATATGTCGAAAATATGAACAAAAAAAGTTTTTTTTTTATGATACCTATCGCCAAATTTATATTAAAAAATTGTTTTAGAGGTGCTCCCTTTTTGAATTTTAAAGCATTTTGATTGGCTAATACATGATGACATGTAATTTGTATTATTTTTGGAAGGCCCATTTTAAGTTGAAATTTCCTCTAATGCTTCAAGTCATATTCATCTTCAATTCATATTTATCTTCAAGTCATCTTCATCTGGATCTGGATCATCATCACTAGATCTGGATCATCACTCGATTTGGATCATCATCACTGGATTTGGATCATCACTCGATATGGATCATCTCTAGTATGGAACATCTCTGCTAGATCATCATCACAGGTGCTATCTCTTGATTCTTCTCGTCACAGGAAGTTCTACAGAGCCAGCCATTTTTCATGTTGGTTGTAGGCCTAGCCCCCATGTAGGTGTTCTTCCAGCACTTATATCTGACCCTAAGCTAGAATGGCCCACCCAACACTTATATTTGATCATGTAGGAACCAATCCTATAATCATATCAGAAAGGCACACCCAACACTCACATCTGACCATGTGGGAACACATCCCACAACCCTGTCAAAAAGGCCCAGCACTCACATCTAACAACTAATGTCAGAAAGGCTCAACACTTACATTCGACCATGCGAGGAACCAATCCTCCATGCTGAAAGGCTCTGCACTTACATCTAACAACCAATTTTAGAAAGGCTCAGCACTCATATCTGACAACCAATGTCAGAAAGGCTCAGCACTCATATCTGACAACCAATGTCAGAAAGGCTCAGCACTTATATTCGATCATGCAAGGAACCAATCCTCCATGACGAAAGGGCTCTGCACTTACATCTGGAAACCAATGTCAGAAAGGCTCTGCACTCACATCTAATCATGTAGGAACCAATCCTGCAGTCACATTAGAATGGCCCTCAGTCCTATACTGAGCTTTCTTGGTAACTGACCAGGTGCCTCCATTCCAAGAATGGCATTCAACGCTTATATCTAATAATGTAGGAACCAATCCTACAGTCACATCAAAATGGCTCAGCACTCACATATGACATGGAAGGAACCAATCCTCTCACGATGATAGAATGGATCAGCCCTTACATCTGACCATGGAAGGAACCAATCCTCTCACCATGTTAGAATGGCTCATGGACTCATCACTTCCCTTTGGAGGGAACCTCGATCTGGAGAACACCAAGCTTCTCCATGAAGTATTCAAACTTCACCCTAGCAAATGGATTTGTCAACACATCAGCTATCTGTTCATCTGTCGCAACATATTGGAGCTTCACTAATTCCCTCTACACAATATCCCTGATATAGTGATACTTGATCTCGATATGCTTCGACTTGTCAAGGAACATTGAGTTCTGTGACAACTTCATGCAAATCTGGTTGTCACAATGTATACATGTAGCATCCAACTGGAAATCAAATAAATCAGACAACAGCTTCCTCATCCATACTCTCTCACAACTAGCTGAACAAGCTACGACATACTCTGCTTCAGCTGTACTCAGTGCCACATAGGATTGCTCCCTGCTAAACCAAGAGATCACACCTGATCCCATACTGAAGCAGCACCCTGAGGTTCTCTTCCTATCAATGGCACTGCCTACCCAATCTGAATCAATATAACCCTCCAAGTTAATCTTTTGATTTGCCTCATACTTGATCCCATAATCAATTGTACCCCTTAGGTACCTCAGAATATGCTTTGCATCAGTCAAGTGAACATGTCTCGGATCTGTCACTGTTGTAATCTCACAGATCACATAAGGTTACCAATAATACATACTAAACATACATAATTATAAACAGAGACAGAAGACAAGAACAGATTGGATAGAACATAATTTATTATAATGAGTTCATACAAAGCACAGAACTGAACTAAGTTCTTGTGTGGTTCAATGGCCTAATATATACAAATTAGAAACAGTTACAGAATAACTACCTGTCGGTTCGGTGAACCGACACGACTCTTAGTTAGCCGACTTAATTAACTAGTTTAGTCGGCCGACCGACGTAGTCGGTCCATCGACTTAGTCGGCTGACTAAGTCGGTCTTCATTCAAGTCAACTTATGTCGACTTGCTCCTTCTACATCTCCCCCACGAACAAAACGTTTCTTCGTCCCGAAGAAACAGGGAGGTACAAAAAATGTTTGTTTTTTCGAACCCTGCAACGGCTACTGAGGTGGACTGTGCAGACGGATAGTCGGTCTTCGATGGACGCATACTTCGACTATTGCTGGTGCAGTGACGGAAAGCTGGTGCTGGAAATATGTCCAGGTCTGCAAGGCCTTCTGGATGTCGATCGTCAGAGTAGTTAGATTTGAAAGTACCGACATATTTCCTGCCATGGGCATTTCTGCAATGTGCTCCATGTTGGGACCCAGCATTTGGTTCTGTTCGTCTACAGCATTAAGGAGTCTCTGCATCTGTGGGCAGATGTTGTCGACCTTTTCTAAATTTGGAAGGGCTTGCTGAATCCACTGATGAGCTTCTCGTTCTAGCTTCTGCAGTTTGGTGGTTTCCATCACAATATTCTCTTCAATGATCTACCTCATTGCTACCTCTGTCGACTTACGTCCCTCCAAGGCCTAAATACCTTGTCTTGTCTGTCTGGTCTGATGATAGACTTGCCCATAATGAGTAGGCTAGTCTCTTAGTACTTCCTCAGTAAAAATGGATTCCTACATATGGTCCTATAAGACTTTGTAGGCTCCAAAAAATGCAGTGTGCTGTGTCAGGAGTAGTCAGGAAGTCTCTTCCTTTTGCTCTGCCTTAGTCTCTTGGAGATGTGTCTATATAGTCGACAACATGCTTTCAAATAGCTGGTATGCCCTTTCCATAGGTCGATCTGTAGCATCTTTGACCGGGCCTGAGACGACAGATTGTGCAAAAGACCTGCATTTGTCGAGAAAATCGACCTGTTCTGCCTCCTTGTCTTTGAGCTCTTTACTTTTGGTGACCGTCCTCTTCTTTGACTCTTTGGCCAAAGTTTTGAGTAGTTGGCCGACCTCTGAGTCGGTTAGCGAACTTGCATCTTTTAAGCTAATCTTCAGGCTGAATGTTCTATGATGGTATTTATTTTTCTTCTGAGTGTCTGTCTGTGGCTCTTGGGTGCATGTAGTAGTTGAAGTGGGATCTGTAGTGGGTGGAACGGAGGCCGAGGGTTGCTCTGCTTGGGGAGGTGGTAGAGAAGTCGGGGGAGTTTCTTTTTGAGGAGGAGGGGGTATGGGGGATGGTGGTTTTTCTGCTGGAGGAGTTGGTATGACTTCTTCCAGCTGTGAGGCTGATGGTGGGTTTGGCTGTGAGTCAGGGGGTGGCGGAGGTGGTGTAGATGATGGTGGCAGAGACGGAGTAGGGGACAAAAAGGTGACGGGACTGTTTGGTGGGATTTGTTCAGAAGAGATACCTGCTTCTGATGGTGACGTGGGTGGTTCGTTCTGGGCGTCGACGATGATTGGCTCCGTGACAGAGTGGATGGATCCAATCACGTCGCCTCCGTCGTCGATCCTAGTGAATGTCGTTGTTTCTTGGGCGTAGATTTGTTGGTGTGCTTTCAGAGGAGTTGTCGTCCGTATTGTCTGTGCCGACTGGAACAGGGTAGACAGCATCACGAAGAAGGCTCTAAGCTCAGCGTCTTTGTCGGCCATCTCTCTTAGTGCCTCTGGAATTGCTCTTTGATAGTCTTCCATGGGGTTGCCCAACTGTTCTGCCGGTGCTTGTTCTTCGACCACACGCGTCGGGGATGGAGGAGGCGGGGTCGACACAAGGTCGACGACGTTTTCAGGCGTCTATTGTGTTTTATCTTTCTTGAGCCGACCTTCTGGGGCGCCGGCCTCAATATATCGTTGAAACTAGGTTTCAACTGACACTTTTTTAGTGCGGGCATCTTCGACAATGTCGACAGCCGCAGCGGCGAGTTCCTCGTCGTCATCGGACAAGTCAAGAATAAGCTTGTGCTTACCCCTGCCTGTTTGTTGTTTTTGTGTCTTGAGTCTCTTCCTGGCAACCTCTATCTCCTTAGCAAGCTTCTTGATGTTTCTTTTTGATAGGGCATACTCAGGGTCGTCCTCTTCGACTTCACCTTGGGGTTCTGGAGTGTGTTTGACAATTGCAGGAGACAGAGGAGTTGTCTGTTGCACTGTTGGCTGCGTTTGTATGGTTGGTTGTTGTTGTTCTGTCGACTGAGGGTCGACGGCCTGTGCAATCAGAGCTTTGACAGTAATATGCACCCGACTAGTGGTCACGGTCGGGGCATCCTCTGAGACGAAGGTACTGATATACAGATTAAGCTCGTAGTCCTCCTGCTTCTCCTGGTCGATGAGCGGTTTGATGGTAGAGAAGTGGACCTTTTTGGCAGCCTCCGGAATTGGTACCTTTGTTCCTGCCTATCGGGTCAATTCTCTGAAAATTTGTTCAACTGTCGGGTAGTAGTCGAGGTCTTTTGCTTTGGGGTCTTGAACTCGCATGTACCATACTGATGTATGGTCAAGTGCTAACTGGATATGTGAGTCGGCAGGGAGGTTTCGTCGGATGTTTTGGGGCACCCTCCACCTCGTCGTCCGAACCTTTAACTGCTGGAACCAAGTCTCCAAGAAGAATTTCCCCTGTGCTAGTTCATGCAGGGTGCCTTTTTGTGAGAAAGGTTTGAAACGGTGCATTTCAAATCTAGTCGGCTCCCGGAAGACTGGACTGCCTTTCGGACAGAAGTGATACATGACTATCCAGATAATTAGGGAGGGGAATTTGATAATACCTCCCGTCTCCTGGCAGCGTTCACAGATGGTTTTGACCATGTCGGTGACATAGTCTCCCCATCGGTATACTTTTCCATTGGTGGCAATTGTGTCGACTGCCTCCAGCATCTCTAATTTAAGGTCGCTGCTTCGACCAGCCAAGGTAAGGGTGATTACAATTATTTTTGCCACAATTTGTGGTGTTCAGGTTGCAATCTGTCCTATCATTAGTCCTTTAGATTTTTTTCCAGTCGGTGTGCCTTTGAGTTCTTGGACGAGTCCTTCCTTAATCCCAATTGGGACAGGGTCGCCTCTGTTCGACAGACCCGTAAGCGCCGAAATAACATCCCCGGTGATGTCAATCGGCTGGTCGAAATAGAATCGGCCATTGTGGTAAAATCTGATAATAAATTTTACAGCGGCTTCCTTCATCCCGCCGAAGCTGGCCATCAATGGTGCGTTAGGGTACTGGAGAATGCTACTGTTCCGGACTTTTTCCGTGGCCTGTGTCATTTTACTTCCTTCATATGCCCAGTCTTGGATTTCGGCCCAGAGTTTCTGAAATGGACCCTCCTGGACTTTTGCAGTTTTGATATTCTTCAGTCTTTGGACCAAGGGTGTGTCCTCTTCCTACAACTCCTTGGCCTTCGCCGCGGCGCGGGTGAGTTTGGGTGCCATGATTTCGGA
This sequence comes from Pseudotsuga menziesii, assembly GCA_001517045.1. Lineage (NCBI taxonomy): Eukaryota > Viridiplantae > Streptophyta > Pinopsida > Pinales > Pinaceae > Pseudotsuga > Pseudotsuga menziesii. Next base: position 228,239 of record LPNX010792862.1, on the reverse strand, counting down.
TTGGTCGGAATTTGAACAGGGTGCTTGGGTGCTGGTCGACGGAGGATGCGAATGCTCTGTGAGTAAGGGGTGTGGTGAATGAACTTTCGACGGTCCATTATTTATAGGCATGGTAATGGTGGAGTGTCGAACTGGTTGTATTAATGGCGGACTTGACAGTCCAACTGTAATACTCGAGTGCGATTTGGGGGATCTGGTTCGGCGCTCGAGGCCATTAATGTGTGATGGGACTCTCGAGGTCGACGGTTGGTGTCGATGATGAAAACGGTCGGCATGACTGGTCGATGAAAATGATGTCGGTTGTCGAAGGGGTGGGTTGCTGTCATACTGGATATTTTTGAGTGGATTTTTAGAATTTTTTTCAAACTTTTTATAGGTTTTCGGTGACAGTTACGGTCGTTATATCTATTAATTTTTTATTTATTTTTTTGAATCAGTTTTTGTATTGTTTAAGTCGGGCTCCATTGATGAGCTTCCGAAATACTAGGCCCTGTAATGTTTTTAGTCGGACTGAACCATTGGGGTGGATTTCTTCGACAACATAGGGTCCCATCCATTCTGTGTGCAGTTTCTTTGGTTTTCCTTTTACTCGACTGTTATAGAGGAGAGCAAGGTCTCCGACCGACAAGTTTTTGTTCTTGATGTTACGGTCGTGCCAGGCTTTTTGCTGTTGTTTTTAGATTTCCTGGTGTTGAATAGCCATAACTCTATGTTCTTCCAGCTTACTGAGTTGGAACAGTCGATCCTTTCTGGAATGCTCAACATCGATATGCAGTAGTGGAGCTACAATAGGTGCCTACTGTCGGAAGTGTAGGGGAACGACTGCTTCTTGGCCATATACCAGTCAAAAGGGGGTTTGGTCGGTCAACCGTTTATACGCAGTCCTGTATTCCCATAAGACTGTAGGGATTTTCTCATCCCAGTCATCTTTGTCGGTATTGCATATTTTTGTTAACCCTTTTGTCAATGTTTTGTTGAAGGCTTCAGTCGCACCATTCGACTGAGGGTGGTATGCTGTACTTCGACGGTGGTCGATGTGAAACTGGTCGATTAAGTGTTTGATGGTTTTGTTAATGAAGTGTGATCCTTGGTCGCTGATCAGGGTGAGGGGACATCCAAATCAAGTAATGAAGTTTTCATAGATGAACCTAGCAGCTACCCCGCTTAAACATGTTTCGACAGGTTCAGCTTCCGCCCATTTAGTAACATACTCTACTGCAGTGATGATATATCTTGCACCTGATCGTCGGGTTGGGACAGGGAATGGTCCTATGAAGTCTATGGCCCAAATTTCAAATGTGAGGCTAGGGTTCACAGAGATCAGGGGAATTTCCGTACTCGGCAGTGGTCGACCAAGTCGTTGGCATCTGTCACATCGACTAACAAAGGTTTTACACTCTCTGTGAAGTGTCGGCCACCATAATCCAGACTATTGGAGTATCCTAACCAACTAGACATGTTGCTCTTGTGGAGCCCTTTGTAATAAATGTTGTGAATGATGAGCTATAGTCACTGGATGTAGCTTGGGTGACCTATAGTCACTCGATTTGGATGTCCCCTCACCCTGATCAGCGACCAAGGATCACACTTCATTAAAAAAACCATCAAACACTTAACCGACCAGTTTCACATCGACCACCATCAAAGTACAGCATACCACCCTCAGTCGAATGGTGCGATTGAAGCCTTCAACAAAACATTGACAAAAGGGTTAACAAAAATATGCAATACCGACAAAGATGACTGGGATGAGAAAATCCCTGCAGTCTTATGGGCATACAAGACTACGTATAAACGGTCGACCGACCAAACCCCCTTTCGACTGGTATATGGCCAAGAAGCAGTCGTTCCCCTACACTTCAAACAGCAGAAATCTATTGTAGCTCCACTACTGCATATCGATGTCAAGCATGCCAGAAAGGATCGACTGTTCCAACTCAGTAAGCTGGAAGAACATAGAGTTATGGCTATTCAACACCAGGAAATCCAAAAACAACAGCAAAAAGCCTGGCACGACCGTAACATCAAGAACAAAAACTTGTTGGTCGGAGACCTTGCTCTCCTCTATAACAGTAGAGTAAAAGGAAAACCAAAGAAACTGCACATAGAATGGATGTGACCCTATGTTGTCGAAGAAATCCACCCCAATGGTTCAGTCCGACTAAAAACATTACAGGGCCTAATATTTCGGAAGCTCGTAAATGGATCCCAACTTAAACGATACAAAAACTGATTCAAAAAAAAAAAAAAAATTAATATATATAACGACCGTAACTGTCACCGAAAACCTATAAAAAGTTCAAAAAAAATTCTAAAAATACACTCAAAAATATCCAGTATGACAGCAACCCACCCCTTCGACAACCGACATCATTTTCATCGACCATCCTCATCGACCAGTCATGACGACCTTTTTCATCATCGACACCAACCGTTGACCTCGAGAGTCCCATCACACATTAATGGCCTCGAGCGCCGAACCAGATCCCCCAAATCGCACTCGAGTATTATAGTTGGACTGTCAAGTCCACCATTAATACAACCAGTTCGACACTCCACCATTCCCACGACTATAAATAATGGACCGTCGAAAGTTCATTCACCACACCCCTTACACACAGAGCATTCGCATCCTCCGTCGACCAGCACCCAAGCACCCTGTTCAAATTTCGACCAATCCGAAATCATGGCACCCAAACTCACCCGCGCCGCGGCGAAGGCCAAGGAGTTGCAGGCAGAGGACAAACCCTTGGTCCAAAGACTGAAGAATATCAAAACTGCAAAAGTCCAGGAGGGTCCATTTCAGAAAATCTCGGCCGAAATCCAAGACTGGGCATATGAAGGAAGTAAAATGACACAAGCTGCAGAAAAAGTCCGGAACAGTAGCATTCTCCAGTACCCTAACGCACCATTGATGGCCAACTTCGGCGGGACGAAGGAAGCCGCTGTAAAATTTATTATCAGTCGTTACCACAATGGCCGATTCTATTTCAACCAGCCGATTGACATCACCGGGGATGTTATTTCGGCGCTTACGGGTCTGTTGAACAGAGGCGACCCTGTCCCAATTAGGATTAAGGAAGGACTCGTCCAAGAACTCACAGGAACACTGACTGGAAAAAACTCTAAAGGACTAATGATAGGATAGATTGAGACCCAAACAACACAAATTGTGGCAAAAATAATCGCAATCACCCTTACCTTGGCTGGTCGAAGCAGCGACCTTAAATTAGAGATGCTGGAGGCGGTCGACACAATCACCACCAATGGAAAAGTATACCGATCGGGAGACTATGTCACCGACATGGTCAAAACCATCTGTGAACGCTGCCAGGAGACGGGAGGTATTATCAAATTCTCCTCCCTGATTATCTGGATAGTCATGTATCACTTCTGTCCGGAAGGCAGTCCAGTCTTCCGGGAGACGACTAGATTTGAAATGCACCGTTTCAAACCTTTCTCACAAAAAGGCACCTTGCATGAACTAGCACAGGGGAAAGTCTTCTTGGAGACTTGGTTCCAGCAGTTACAGGTTCGGACGACGAGGTGGAGGGTTCCCCAAAACATCCGACGAAACCTCGCTGCCGACTCACATATCCAGTTAGCACTTGACCATACATCAGTATGGTACATGCGAGGTCAAGACCCCAAAGCAAAAGACCTCGACTACTACCCGAAAGTTGAACAAATTTTCAGAGAATTGACCCGACAGGCAGGAACAAAGGTACCAATTCTGGAGGCTACCAAAAAGGTTGAATTATCTACCATCGAACCGCTGACCGACCAGGAGAAGGAGGAGGACTACGAGCTTAATCTGTATATCAGTACCTTCGTCTCAGAGGATGCCCCGACCATGACCACTAGTCGGGTGCATATTACTGTCAAACCTCCAACTGCATAGGCCGTCGACCCTCAGCCGACAGAACAACAACAACCAACCATACAAACGCATCCAACAGTGCAATAGACAACTCCTCTGGCTCCTGCAATCGTCAAACCCACTCCAGAACCCCAAGGTGAAGTCGAATAGGATGACCCTGAGTATGCCCTATCAAAAAGCAACATCAAGAAGCTTGCTAAGGAGATAGCGGTTTCCAGGAAGAGACTCAAGACACAAAAATAATAAACAGGCAAGGGTAAGCGCAAGCTTATTCTTGACTCGTCCGATGACGACGAGGAACTCGTCGCCGCGGCTGTCGACATTGTCGAAGATGCCCGCGCTAATAAAGTGTCGGTTGAAACCTAGTTTCAACGATATATTGAGGCCAGTGCCCCAGAAGGTCGACCCAAGAAATCTAAAACACAACAGACGCCTGAAAACGTCATCGACCTTGTGTCGACCCCCCCTCCTCCATCCCCGACGCGTGTGGTCGAAGAACAAGTACCGGCAGAACAGTTGGGTGACCCCATGGAAGACTATCAAAGAGCAATTTCAGAGGCACTAAGAGCCAAGGCCGACAAAGACGCTGAGCTTAGAGCCTTCTTCGCGACGCTGCCTACCCTGTTCCAGTCGGCACAGATAATACGGACGAAAACTCCTCTGAAAGCACACCAACAAATCTACGCCCAAGAAACAACGACATTCACTAGGATCGACGACGGAGGCGACGTGATTGGATCCATCCACTCTGTCACGGAGCCAATCATCGCCGACGCCCAGAACGAACCACCCACGTCACCGTCAGAAGCAGGTATCTCTTCTGAACAAATCCCACCAAACAGTCCCGTCACCCTTTTGTGCCCTACTCCGTCTCCGCCACCATCATCTCCACCACCTCCGCCACCCCCTGACTCACAGCCAAGCCCACCATTAGCCTCACAGCGGAAGAAGTCATACCAACTCCTCCAGCAGAAAAACCACCGTCCCCCATACACCCTCCTCCTCAAAAAGAAACTCCCTCGACTTCTCTACCACCTCCCCAAGCAGAGCAACCCTTGGCCTCCGTTCCACCCACTACAGATCCCACTTCAACTACTGCAGGCACCCAAGAGCCACAGACAGACACTCAGAAGAAAAAGAAAGACCATCATAGAACATCCGGCCTGAAGATTAGCTTAAAAGATGCAAGTTCGCTAATCGACTCAGAGGTCAGCCAACTACTCAAAACTTTGGCCAAAGAGTCAAAGAAGAGGACGGTCACCAAAAGTAAAGAGCTCAAAGACAAGGAGGCAGAACAGGTTGAGTTTCTCGACAAATGCAGGTCTCTTGCACAATCTGTCGTCTCAGGACCGGTCGAAGACGCTACAGATCGACCTCTGGAAAGGGCATACCAGCTATTTGAAAGCATGGTGTCGACTATACAGACACATCTCCAAGAGACTAAGGTAGAGCAAAAGGAAGAGACTGCCCGACTACTCCTGACACAGCACACTGCATTTTTCGAAGCCTACAAAGTCTTACAGGACCATATGCAGGAATCCATTGTTACTGAGGAAGTACTAAGAGACTGGCCTAGTCATTATGGGCAAGTCTATCATCAGACCAGGCAGACAAGACAAGGTATTCAGGCCTTGGAGGGACGTAAGTCGACAGAGGCAGCAATGAGGCAGACCATTGAAGAGCAAATTGTGATGGAAACCAGCAAACTGCAGAAGCTATAACGAGAAGCTCATCAGTGGGTTCAGCAAGCCCTTCCAAATTTAGAAAAGGTCGACAACATCTGCCCACAGATGCAAAGACTCCTTATTGCTGCAGACGAACAGAACCAAATGCTGAGTCCCAACATGGAGCACATTGCAGAAATGCCCATGGTAGGAAAGATGTCGGTACTTTCAAATCTGACTACTCTGACGATCGACATCCAGAAGGCCTTGTAGACCTGGACAGATTTCCAACACCAGCTTGCCGTCACTGCACCAGCAATAGTCGAAGTATGCATCCAGCGAAGACTGACTATCCGTCTGCACAGTCTACCTCAGTAGCCGTTGCAGGGTTCGATAAAACAAACATTTTTTGTACCTCCCTGTTTCTTCGGGACGAAGAAACGTTTTGTTCGTGGGGGAGATGTAGAAGGAGCAAGTCGACATAGTCGACTTTAACGAAGACCGACTTAGTTAGCCGACTAAGTCGATGGACCGACTACGTCAGTCGATCGACTAAACTAGTTAATTAGGTTGGCTAACTAATAGTCGTGTCGGTTCACCGAACCGACAGGTAGTTATTCTGTAACTGTTTGTCTTTGAACTGTGAGAATGTAGCAGGAAAGTCGACTGCAGTCATTCTGTCAATGTCGGTTTTATCTGTGGTCTTGACTTTCAAGATGGAATAGATAGGTTTGTTAGTTTCACTGTGGTGAGGGTCCCATCTAAAGATTTTGCCTATGGTGTGTTCATTTTCTAAGTGTAAGCGGGTCGACTGTAGGCGGAATGTAGTTTGTATAGTATTACACTCCTTAACATGTCGATGGTTCGGGTAGGGTTGAGTGAAAGTCGGTTGGAGGAATTGTTTGATTTGCTGTGCTGTTTCATCCAATTTTTCGTTTTGAGGTGTAAACTGGAAGTCTTTGATAAATTTTTCTCTCAATTCCTTCCAAGAGAAGGTTTCTCCCCTAGCTTCCTCCATTTTATACCATTTGTTAGGTAAGTCGTCTAAGGTTGAAGGAAACAAATGGGGCCAGGCTCTCTCGTCTTTGTAACCAAGTCTTTTCGAATCCTTTTCAAAAGTCCTAATGTGGTCTTCTGGGTTCTGGCCTTGAGTGAAGATAGGGATTTGGGCTTCCTGTGTTAACTTATTTCCTCCAAACCGTTCGACAAAGAAGGTTGAAGCAGTTGTCCAGGTCTGTAGTTTTGATTGATGGGTATCCCACCATCTAGCTGCTTGACCTGTAAATGTTTCCACTAAGCTTTGCAGACGACCATGTTCTCCAATATTTTTAGAGACTTGTTCGACATGCATGACTAGGGAGTCCCTCTTCTTATACCGGGGTAGTTGAGGATTGTTTAAGTTCGTGGGTTGTAAGGTAGGACGTTCCCTTTGTTTCTTCTCAAAAAATTTAGGTATAATTGATACGATGAAGCACTGTCGGGTGGGTTTTTTCTGTACTGTTTGAATAGTCCAGCACCCTCTTGCTTGTGTTTCGTAGTTTCATATCTCCCAGTCATAGCTTTCAGCGTCTGAATTATACCCGACTGAGTCTGGGTTACCTAAGTAAAGCTCCCCTTGGGCGTTTGGTTCAGTATAGTTGGTATTATTCTAGATCTGATAAAGTTGTCGGATATCGACTTCCTCATCAATCGGTTCAACCCAAGGTTGTCCTTGGGAGGGATTGATAGGTACTATGACCTTTTGGCCATTTCCTTTGAGCTTAATACGTTCTTTGTCTAAAGAGATAGAGGCTTTCATCTTTCGACCCTAAGATCGACCTACAAGCACTGGGAAGGAGCTAGATCCTTCCTTTGGGTCAATAATTTCGAAATCAACCTTGGTTGATATTCCTTTGATGGTTGTGTCTACGTTTTTCCAAACCCGAATGGGTTCAATGAGACCTTGGTCGGCCAGCTTTAGATAAATGCCTGACTCATAGAGTCAAGGTCTTCCCATTTTTTCCCATGTGTCTCGGGTCATAATATTCACCTATGACCCGAAATCAAGTACCACTTGTCGGACATGAAAACCTTTGATTTCCAGGTCGACTAGAGGGTCGACATCGTTTTTGTCTTTTTGATTTAGGTTACAAATGTTCTTAGTTTGTTTTTCAGGGTTAGTATTTTTGATTTGATGCAATAAATCAATGAAGTGGGCTACCGATTCATCTATTTGAATGAGATGGGTTAACTGCTGTGTCGTGCTAAGTCGACTGTGAATAATGTCTTCTTGTTGTGCAATGTTTTGAAATATGTGTGATGCCTCTTGATAGGTGTGTTTTTGTTTGATAGGGTCTGGATAATTATTTGTGTCTTGTATTTTGCTAATTTGGGGGTGATCAGGCCCTGTTTTTGTGCCTTGATGAGTGACAATATGCAGATTTTTAGTATGTAATACATCATGCTTTTGTACACAGGACAAGACATTAACATTATTTTTCATATTAATTTTTTCCAACATAGTAGGACAATCCTCCAAGGAGTGATCGCCTACTCCACAATGCGTACAGAATTTCAGGTCAGTTCTGTCCTTGTACGGACAGTCTGCGCATCTGTGCCCCTCTTTATAGCAAATGAAGCATTGGCTAGGTTGACGAGTGCGTATGTCTCGATTCCCAACAAATCGACCTCTTCCAAACCCTTGTCGTCGATTGTCATACCGACGTTCATAGCGTCGGCCGTTAGCTTGTTGTCCATTCTGATTGTTCGGATTGCTTTGCTCATTAGTCTGTGCTACTGCGTTTGTTTGGTAGACGGCCTGATAGTTCTGTCTATTTTTCAGGTTCAGTTGACAGTCGGCCATGTTGTGGCTTTTTGTCTCATAGATAGCACACCAGGAGGCCTTTCCATTCTTCATGTTGTATGGACAATCAGCTATAGAATGGTCTCCATGTTCCTGGCAGATGTCGCAAAACGCTTGAGTCTGCACAAAATGGACATCTTGTCGGCTGTACTGCTGTCGACAAGTATCTTTTGAATGACCGGCCGTCGAACAGTTTGTACACTAGATCTCTTGATTATTCAGGGTCAACTCTTTTAAAGACTTCTGGACATTTTCTAGCTGTTCCTCCAGGCGGTGGTCGGTTGGATATGCAGGGATGTCTTCGTCCATCTCGACCTGCAAAGCTTTTTTCACCGCCTCTTCATATGTCTTGAAAGTTTCTAGACTGATATGTCGGTGAACTTTCTGTGATAGACCTGCAAGGAACCACTGAATTAATAATTGTTCGTCAATAACATAATCTAGTTGGCTCAGTAAGTCCTTCCAGCGTTTGTCATAGTCGCGGACAGTTTCTCCTGGCTTCTGTTGGGTTGTTTTTAGCTTTTTGGCTGCCAGGTGCTTAGCGTCTGGAGTTTTGAAAAAGGATAGGAACTGCGCCTTTATCTCTGCTTTGGTCGCTTTGTGGGTCCTTTCTGTGAATGTCATGAACCGTGTCAAGGCTCTTTTGCGGAGGGCCCCTGCGAACTAGGCCATCTGTCGTTCTTCATCTGTGACCTGGTTTGCTTCCCAGGTTGACTCGCAGACGAACCAATGTCGTCTGGGGTCTTCATCCCCCTCATAGAGAGGAATGTGAGCAGTGCCGTGACCCATGCTTGAATCACTATCACTACTTTCAGAAGTTGGTGGGGTGGGTAGTGTGGGTGGTGGTGAAAGAGGTGGGGTTGTTGATACGGTCGAACCTGTGGGGGTGACGATGGGGTTTTGGTCAACAGAACTTGTGCTTCCGTCGGTGGTCGATTCTTTCTCGCCGTACAGCGGATTGTTGATAATTTTTGTTCTCGATGGCCCACTGTCACTTTGCGTGCTCAGGTGTGACTCTTGGTTATCTTCTAAAGTTGTATGTGGCAAGGGGGGTGCTCCTTCATGTGTCGGTAGAAGCAAGTGGATACTGCGAAAGGAAGGTACCGTTTGAAAGGTCACCTAGTTCCCTTCGATCGTTCGGTGAATGACAAGGTGTCGGCCCGGGTATGGTTCATCACCAATTCGACTCCAGATTGTGATGTCACCAGCTCTCAGTCGGAGGTCGTCTTCAATAATAGTCTGTATTACGGTATGTGAATTGGCTGGGGACAGGGTTATGACCATTCATAACCCTTCTTCTTGTCGGTCATGACCCGACTCTGGAGGATTCTCATCACGATCGGTCTCCCTAGGGTTTTGTTCTCGACGCAGCTCATCAGCTCGTTCACGTCTGGCTTCCCTTCTTTGCTGTCGTTCATCCCTCTCGATTTTCTTAATGTCCGACATACGTTCATATAATGCTATTCCTGCGAGTCCTATTCGGTCGACTATTCATTACTGGCTTGGTCGATTGGTATCCACTATGCTCCCTCTCCAACACATGACCGGCTACCCCCCCATAGCCTACCCGATGATTTTTAGAAAGCTCGGATAGTTCTGTCTATTTACTCAAGAAGTATTCCCACTCCCTTTCAGCGATGAATTTCTCCCACTTCTTTTGCTTCTCCGCCCAATTAGTGTTTGATGGCGGTTCGTACAATGGTGGTCGAGGTTCGACGATATGGCCTCCTCCTTTCTCTATCAGGAATTTGAACATCAGCGTTGGTAAGGAGCACAGAAATTGGTCAGTGAAATCTGTGTAGAATTTGGCTTTTACAGTTTCCACTGAGGTTCTATCTTCGATTTCTTGCTCTTCACAGAAGTGGTCGGCGATCTTTTCACACCACTCCGACAGATTTGTCCTACCCCCTTGAATAAGTTTCTCCAGCAACTGTTCTTCTTTAGTTGCGTCGGTATTTTTCATCCAGGAGTTGCTTCAGTAGTTGTGGCACGGATTCAACAAACGTCTCGTGTGTCTCGGTGAAAAATATGGCTTTGGCTTCTGCAACTGTTAGTCTGTTCCTACATGCGTAATTTTGTAAGTAATTGGCAATATTACACTCCCACCAGTCCTTTATCTCCTGCTCTGGTATCATATGTGAACAGATATTCTAGACATGTACTACCGGCAATGGAACCAATGTAGTTGGATTTTCCGTTGTAGTCTAGTTGGTTAGGATACTCGGCTCTCACCCTAGAGACCCGGGTTCAGGTCCCGGCAACGGAACCAATGCTGTAATCTCACAAATCACATAAGGTTACCAATAATACATACTAAACATACACAATTATAAACAGAGACAGAAGACAAGAACAGATTGGATAGAACAGAATTTATTATAATGAGTTCTTACAAAGCACAGAACTGAACTAAGTTCTTGTGTGGCTCAACAGCCTAATATATACAAATTACAAACAGTTACAGAATAACTACCTATCGGTTCGGTGAACCGACACGACTGTTAGTTAGCCGACTTAATTAAATAGTTTAGTCGGCCGACCGACGTAGTCGGTCCATCGACTTAGTTGGCTGACTAAGTCGGTCTTTGTTCAAGTCGACTTATGTCGACTTGCTCCTTCTACAGTCACAAACTAGCTCAAGGTGTTCATAACAAAGCAAATGTCTGGTCTTGTGTTTTTTGGGTACCTCAAGGACCCAATCATCTGATGATACATCATAGCATCAACCACCTCTGATGAAGCATCACTCAATAGCTTTAGGTTCGATTCCATAGGTGTGGTCATGGCCTTGCAATCCATCATCCCGAACCTCTTCAGGATATCCACTGAATACTTTCCTTGTCTGAGGGAGATTCCATCTGCATTCTGCCACAACTCCATGCCTAGAAAATAATGCATCATACCCAAGTCCTTCATTTCAAACTCGGTAGCAAGCTTCCTCTTTGTATTAACAATCAACCCATCCATACCTGTTACAAACAAATCATCTACACACAGTAGGAGCATCACTGGGTTGCCATCTTCAACCTTGTAGTAAAGGTTGGAATCTGCTTTACTCTTGGTAAATCCCAAACTAGATAGAAAGCCATCAATTCTTCCATACCATGTCCTGGGTGCCTGTTTCAAACTATGCAGTGCTTTCTTCAATCTACACACATGAGACTCCCTATCATGTGTCTCAAAACCGAGTGGTTTCTCTACATACACTTCCTCTTCCACTACACCATTCAACAAAGTAGTATTGACATCCATTTGGTGTATCTTCCATTTCATTACTACAGCTATAGCAAGTACTGATCTGATGGAAGTGTATCTGGGTACAGGTGCAAAGGTTTCTTCATAATTTATTCCTTCTTTCTGTGAGAAGCCACGAGCCACGAATCTTGATTTATATTTTTCTATGCTGCCATATGCAGCATGCTTGATCTTGTAGATCCATTTGGAAGTTACAACTGACTTCCCTTCTAGTCTTGGGACATGTTATAGCTCAAAATGACACTTCTCTGCCTGTGACCACTTTCCCATGATTCCGTCGCATGTCGACACTTCCATGACGACACTTCATGAAAGTCACTGAAAAAACACCTAACTTGGAGGACCTATATCTTGATTTTTGTAACTCCGTTTCACCTCATCTCTACACCGTTAGAAATATATTTCTCTTAGCTAAAACTTTCCAGAAGACACCAAAGTCTGAAAATGCCTAGAAATACCATTAAAATGAGACTTTTTCCTATATGCGAATTGCTCTCTATGATACCCGCGTATGTACACGAGTTGCTCTCTATAATACCCGTGTACGTACGCGAGTTGCTATACATACGCGACTTTTTGTACTAGCAACCCGTGTGTATTTTTCATGTACACGACTATTGTATTCTGCAACATGTGTATGCATCTTAAAAATGTCAAAAACACGTCTTTTGAATTTCGGGTAGTTTGGTTATTTATGCAACTGACTCCTTCAGTTGTAACTACTTTGTCTTCTCCCCTAACTCTTCCTTAAGCATATAAATAGAGGAAGGGGGGGTCCATGAGAGGGGACTTGAATCTTTGCATTGTTATGCTGGAGGAATTGGAGCTCTCTTTTCCCACACCTTTTCCTTGGTGATCTTCCCCTTGTGTTGTAGATCTTGGAGGCTGAGTTCTTTGGAGAAGAGAAGCAGTAGAACCGGATCAAGGTTTTGTGAGGTGCCGAACTTGAAGAGAAGGTATACTTGTACTTGTTTTCAATATTAATAAAGATGTGATGTCCTTCTTCTTCCCCAAATCATTGTTCAATGTGTGATTGGATTTCTATTTATGATCATATGATGATGTTATTCAGATCATTAGTTCATGTTTATTTGATTATCATTGTTTTCTATGTGGTCATAATGGTTTGAGGAAGGTATAATTCGTTTTGCAGGTCTCTTGGAGCAAGAGGAGCAAGAAGATGATTGAAGAGAAAGCTTGGACCAGCCTTCAGTTAATCAGTTGTGGACCTTTTTTATCTATGAAACTTGCTTATGTATGCTTGCTGAACATTGTGCATCTCTCTTTCAACCCTAGTATGTTGATGGCCTCTTAAACCCTAGCCATAGGATACTTTCCTTTACAACAGATCTGGCGACTCCGCTGGGGATAGCCTTGTTTTTTTGGGGTTTGTATGTCTTTCTTTCAGTATTTTGCATTGTTTCGGGTCCTTCTTGCCACTTAGTAACACCTTATAAGTCTGATAGAACACTTCCCCTGCCTTCCTAAGGCAGTTTTTGACCTTTTTTGGGAGTTTTTCCACCCATACGCGACTTGCATACTGAACAGTCATGTGTCTGGTTCGGTACACACGACTGTCTATACTGTCAACCTACGTATGATACACGACTTGTCAGTTATACAACCCGCATGTGCTTATACACGCGACTTGATGTATTGGAAACCCACGTATGTACGCGACTTGCTATATTAGCAACCCGCGTATGACACGCGACCTGTCAGTAGTACAACCCGTGTGTGCCCCTAAAACAATGTTTTTCCTCATATTTTGTGGTTCTTTCTACTGTTGTGGGCTGTTTGGTAGGTCTTTTGGTGTCCTCTATAGGTGCATGACTCCAGGGAGTTAGTGTCATCCCTTTTTGGTTGTTCTTTATCTATGTGGTAAGCGCTTTTATAGCTTTAGGGTTTGCTCTTTGCTCTTTCCCCCACCTCCTTTGCTTGGTATGATTTTTGGCTTATGTTTTTGGTCAGCCTCTGTTAGTGATATTTGTTTGATTTCAGAAGCTTGTTGGTGTTGGTTTCCTTCTTCTTTTGTTGGTTAACTTCACCATGCCAAAATAGTTGACTTGTCTCTTATGCAAGCCTTCCTTCCAAGTAGGGTTTATGCTGACTTTAGTTCATTCTAGATTTTGTTTGGTGGTTGTATAGCAGAGTTCCTTTTGCTTTGTTCTTGTTATTTGCATACTTTGCTTTGTAGGTAGTTTTTCTTTTGCATTTATAAAAGAAAATTAAAAAGAACGTATACTTGTTTTTGCTGCTTCCCCCCCCTACCTCCTTCTTTGGCTTGACCTTGTTGGACAAGGTACTGAGCAGCCTTTGTTTGTAGGTTTAGATTGATACTTGGGACTTCTTGGCCTTTGTTTATGTCAGTCTTTTTGCTCAGTCTCTTCATTCCAAAGTTGTTGGCTTGTTTACCTTTTTAAGCCTTCCTTTCAAGAGAGGTTATATCCAACTTTAGGAAAACGTAGGGTTTGTTTGTGGGGTGTAGAGTAGTTGCCTATTTTCTTTGTTTACAGTACTTTCTTGCATTAGTTGATAGGTTGTTTTTCTTTTGCATTTATAAAAGAAAAAGACGAAAACACATGTTTTCTTTATATGCATGTAGATTAGTTTTTTAGTCTAGATCGCATGGCATATCATTGTTTTTGAAATAAAAATAAAAAGATTTGATCTTTTATGGCTTTCAAGTTTTCTATTTGAAAAATAAAGAGAATTTTTTTTGCTTTTTGCATTTCATTTCTCTTTGCTTAGTTGTTTTGTTTCAACTTTGAGTCAAAACACCACATAATTTTCACGCCATTTACCCTCTAGCTAAAAACAACCCTTAAAATAAACGATATAATTTAAAAATTATTAGTAAGTTTTATTTTATAGGGTCATACACCAACTAGCTCAAGCTAGAGTTGTGGATTAGGGAGTTTCAACTCTCCACAAGTGTATAAAGTTTCAGACGTAGTTGGCCAATCACTAGGTAAACCCTTTTCTACATCGATTGTATCTGGGAAGCTCCTCTCAAATGGGAGTTAAGCACGAGGCCACGTGGAGACTTGGACTGAGGAGATAACCCTCTGATTCCTTGTCAAAGCGTAGACCAAGGTTTTTGCGCATTTGGGGATTCTGTCTTAAACAGGGTTTCAAGATTTGCTACCCTGCCCATGCATATGAATCAGGCTTGCGACTGTCCCCCTAGACTGTCAATATAGTTAAGGTAGCCTTTAGTCTCTCTGACATCTAGGGTTCATACATAGGTACACTGGAAGGCTGTTTCTGGTTGACCTTAGACGGACTTGGAAGGTAACCCCGGTAGAAAGTGTGGGAGGGTGATGGGTGATTCCTCCGCTTGTGCCTAAGAACATCTATAGGGATGCCAAGTAACTGTCTATCAGCTTTCTTCTGGAAAGTATATCTTATACATGTTTGTCTGTTTCTCTTAAGGAATTTTTAGTGAGTGTTGTATGGTTTGTCTGTACTTAGTGTGCCTTTAGGTGTGTGCTTTGTATTTTTGGTTTCCTATCAACCTTGGATTTTGTCTCCTAGTTTGAAGCTATGGCTAACACCCCTTTGAACACCAACCAAGAGATCCCCATGATGGGAACTCCTTGTACTATTCCTCTCACGGGGAATGTTGGTGTTCCCTTGATGGCCACCCTGAATCTACCTGGATTCACCCTAGGGCTACTGGTGTGCTATTTTTCCACTACAACTATCCTAAATGCTCCTGATGCTTCTCAAGTAAGCTCCTTATATCAAGGGCATCAAAACACTGCTTCCCCTTCACCTGTAGTTGATTCTCCTCCTCCTTCTACCTCATGCGGTGAAATTATTGATACTAGTAACCGACAGTCTAAAAGGAGTAAAAGAATGAGGAATAGGAAGAAGGCACATAAGCAAGGGGGAACCTATCCAACCTCTGCAGGTCATGTTGGATCTAAGCACTCAACCTCTACAATTCAAGTTGATCTTCATCATCCAGCCTCTGTTGATCATGCTGGTGGGATCATTCCAAACTTTCTAGGTCATGTTGGATCCAGTCACTCAGCCTCTGTGGTTTATGCTGAGGGCACCTGTTCAACCTCTGTTATTCAAGTTGAACCTCCCCATCCAACCTCTGTTGTTCATGTTGGATCCATCCACCCAGCCTTTGTTGTTCATGCTGGGGAAACACACTCAACTGCTGCAAAGCATGTTGATCCTAACCATTCAACCTCTGTTGTTCATGTTGGTGGTGCCCATCCAACCTCTGCAGGTCATGTTGGATCCAGTCTCTCAGCCTCTGCAAGTCATGCTGGGGGCAGTCTCTCAGCCTCTGCAAGTCATGCTGGGGGCATTCTCTCAGCCTCTATGGTTCATGCTGAAGACAATCCGTCAACCACTGCGAGTCATGTTGACACTGTTGAAAAGACTAACTGTTCAAAACACAAGCCCAAGTTTCCTCATAAGCTTTGTGAGGGAGACCACCTTACTTATAAATGCCCTTCTATTGTGGAGGTGCGAAGAGTTTGGATTCATGGTCATCCCGTTTTTGAAAATTCTGAAGCTTTTCAACAACCAACCTCTCTTAGTCAGGTTGGACCCAGTCACCTAGCCTCTGTAGTTCATGCTAGGGGAAAACTCTCCTCCTCTGCAGGTCATGTTGAGAGAAAACAGTTAGCCACTTCTAGTCATGTTGACACCGTTGAGAAAAATGGTCATTTGAAGTGCAAACTTAAGTTCCCTTGTAAGCTATGCGAGGGAGATCATCTTACTCACCAGTGCCCTGCTATCGCAGAGGTGCGAAGAGTGTGGTCCAAGACTCAAGAATTTCCTTCTCCTGAACAACCTATAGTTTCTCAACAACCTACTCAACCTTTGGTTGATCAAGTGGTCAAACAAATCTCAGATTTGGTCGATCCCACTCTTCTTTTAGAGAGTGATCCTGATGTGATTGAACCAATGTCATCTTTGGTCAATCCCACTCTCCCTTCAGAGAGTGACTTTCATGAAGCGGTTGAATTGATTTCAGTATCGATCAATCCCACTCTTCCTTTGGAGAGTGAAGTGTCTACTAGTCACATTTTCTTCACTGCAAGTTCAGAACTTACTGAATAAGGGGGCACTGAACTTGCTTCATATCAACCCCCACCAAGCTCTCGGATTGCTTCCTTTGATTGGGATAGCCTAGTTGAGCCGTGCCTTCCTTCTGATGCACCTTTCCAGATAAAGGTCAAAGTTGAATCGTACACGATTGCTCATTGTATTGTTAATGAAGGAGCCTCAGTTAGTATTTTGTCTGCTCGTGCTTGGCGAGGCATCGGATCTCCCAGCCTTATGTCGACTGCTAGTCAATTACTAGCATTTGATAGAAGAAATTGTATAGCCTTGGGAATTCTTTCTCAAACACCTGTTACTTTGGGTGGGAAGACCATCTTAGTTGACTTCATGGTGATAGAAGACCCCTTGGACTTCAATATGCTCCTTGGACGTGATTATGTCTATACCATGCAAGCTGTGGTGTCAACATTCTTTCGTGTGATGTACTTTAATCATGGCAAAGAAATTGTCACTATTGATCAATTGGATTTTCTTGATCCATCTCCTGACCCAACTAGAGACCATTTCTTTCCTTTATTGATTCCCAGTGTTTCTATAGACACTACCCCGCCACAGGTGAGCTATGTGGCCTCATGTCCTCTTCGTTCAATTGCTACTGAGAAGCAGGATCTGTTTTCATGCTTACCTTCCCGGGACTTGGTCCCAGCAGTTTCCCAGGTGATTCATCCTATACATACTGTAGAGCCCGCTCTTCACTCTGTCGATCCATTTGAAAGTTTAGACATGTGTCCTATCTCAGATGATATCCTAGAGTCTTTGATACAGTCTGACCTTCTTTCGGATGTTGATTCAGTTGTGACTATGTCTAACCCTGATTTTCCTAGTAAGACTGACCTTTCTTCTTATGCTAGTCTTGTTGAGTCTTTTGACTCTTCCTTTGAATAGCAAGTCAGTGATCCTGATGAGTTTTATTTTTCCTATGAATTTTTCAACTCCTATGATATTGAGTTTGGTCCTACAGACTCTATGTCCCTTGTTGATTTTTCTCTCCTTCTAAGGTTGATCTTACTGATTATAAACCCTTGAGCCTTGGTTCTATAGAGTCTTCTTTAGTCGATTCTTCCTAGACTTTACCTTTTATAGAAGATAGAAAAGTCACATGTGTTTCTGCCAAAGTGACCCGCATCGAATCGTTTCTTCTGAATATGATTTTCATGTTCTTGTTTCTTGGAGACAGGATTTGTAGTTGGATTCACAACTGTTTATTGGCCTCACCTTTTTTTTCAAGTCATAATTGCATTTTCATGTGCCCTTCTTGTGCTTATGAGCCTGATGTCGGCTTCCACGCTTTTAGCTCGTTGTATAAGCCCTCATCTTTGTTCTCATCATCGCTAAGCCTTGTATCATTTTGCCTTTGCAACTTGACACCCTTTACCTTGAGGAGACATTCCCCGAGCGCCTTTATCCTAGTCATGTTCCTTGTATTATGCATAGATCTGTTCCTTGCGCTTGGAACTAGTTTCACCTGCCTATGACACTCGTCTCCTCGCATTTAGAGCATTCTTTCTACTCTCCTTCGATCTCGTTAAAAACAGTAAGGAGGTCACGAGTTGACTTTTCCGGACTCATTAAAACTTCACGGGAAAGATTTTGAGTTTCTTTAGGCCCAAGTCTGACTCCTCAAAATAGACTTGACTGCCGAGTAAACTTGTCCATTCAGGCTCGTTAAGAATATGTGAATGGGCATCCACATTGGTGGTAGGTTATCTCTTTCTCGGACCATGTGGAATAATACGAGAAAGGAGCACTCTCTTTTCTATTTGAATTGAGAAGAGTATTCTCAGGCATAGGTTTATCGCTCTTCTGAACCTGAGGGACTAAATTTATGGAAAAGGAACCCTCGGTATGAGCTTAGTTTTCTCTTTTTCGTGCTCTAGACCAAAACATGAAAACGATTCCGAGTGTACTTTATGTCTTTGTCATGCTCGTTAAACCTTAAAAAACAAAGCATTGAGTTTATTGTTCTAAGTCCCATTCCTCATAATCAAATGAATCTTTCCGAGTGATCTTTCCTTCCTTCACACTCGTAAAACTCAGGCTATATGCTGCTTTTGAAGGAGCGTTGGGTAGGTGGTAATTTAACCTTTTTCGGACCTTCCTAACTAAGTACGAAAAAGGTGCGCCTTTTCTTCTTCAGAAGTTAAGAGAGTTCTTCTTTGGTATGTTTTATACTTTTTCGGCCTTAGAAGACTAAATTGTATGAAAAAGGACCCCCTCTGGAGTCTTCTTTGGAGTTTTTAGACTCTCTAAACTATGAAAACACTGTCGAGCATGTACTAGTTCAGGCTCGTAAAATCCACGAATCAGTGCTTTATCAAGCATTCTTCTTTCTTTTCTTCGAGCTTGCCAAAAATGAAGATGGTCCCGAGTTTTCTTTCTTGGAATCGTTAAACCTTTACAAGAAAGAGGGGTAGGGAAGTTCATTCACATGTTTTTTACATCATGGCAGCAAGTCTTGTTTCCTTGAACAAAGCACCAGTTTTGAGTTTATCAACAGTTGGGTCCTAGTATTTTTACCTTATCTCGATTCGGAGTTTCTTACTCCTCCAGTTGGTCTCTTTTCCAATTATATGGGGAATCTGTCAATGTCTCCTACATTGTAGATTTGTTTCGTTGGTCCTTTTTGTGTCAAAATATGCCTAAGTCACTTTTGTGTCGTGCTCACTGTTCAAGGATTAAACCTTTGTCGCCCATTCTGTAGTTGCCTTGACCTTTTGTGCCGGCGATTCCCTGGTATCAGTTCATTACATCATGTCTTCGATGTTTCTTGTCGTGAAATTCAGTACCAATTAGTCTTTGACTTACCTCGTGTTGGATGATGAAGGATGCCTTAATGCCTTCCTTCCAATGGATCTCTTCCTATCGACTACAACACATCTTGCTCTGGGAATGAGATTTAGAGTATTATGACAGTACCTTGGGGATTGTTGTCATCAATGGCAATTTCCCTCGCTCTTGGGTAGTGGGAATACCTTAATGTCTCCTACTCAATGGATTCTTCAAGTGTTCGACTTCAAGTGCTTGTAATCATAATTGTTAGAATGTACTAGGTACCTTGGGGACCATTTTCATTAATGGTGGTTTCCCTCACGTTTATTAACGGTTCTCATTATTGACCGGTAATCAAATGGTTT
Source organism: Pseudotsuga menziesii (assembly GCA_001517045.1). Lineage (NCBI taxonomy): Eukaryota > Viridiplantae > Streptophyta > Pinopsida > Pinales > Pinaceae > Pseudotsuga > Pseudotsuga menziesii. The sequence continues at coordinate 208,373 of LPNX010792862.1, read as the reverse complement.
CCTCCATGTTCGAATTCAACTCTTTTATTCGCATGGTTAGGATTCGTACCTTTTGGACCGTTTGGATTGAAGACCTCGAGCTGACAGTAGCATCATCTTTTGCTATTTCCCGAGTTGCGCAAGACCTTGTTATATTTTATATGACCTTTTACTGATACATAGAGCCACCTTGTATTCTTGTGGCTATGATCAATTGTTGAGCATGGATCCACCTTGTTCATTTGTGGCCATGGCTCCTTTAGATTTGATATGGCGCCTTTTTGCATATTGAGCGACCATGATAGTTTCATCAGTTATACATATGTTGGATTCGCCTGTATCTTTATGGTGATGTTTTGTATATGGACTTGTATGTCCCAGGGATTAGTTTTTCTGACATTTATCTCTCTTACAGGTACCTTTGTTCGAGCCTTTCGATCTTGGATTCTCTGCTCTCTCCATACTCAATTGTTTCCTTTATAATGTATTTCGACTATCGTCTTCCCCTCTAACCTCACACATCAGGGGGCATCTCTTATAGCTCAAAATGAAACTTCTCTACCTGTGACCACTTTCCCATGATTCCGTCACATGTCGACACTTCCATGACAACACTTCATGAAAGTCACTGAAAAAACACCTAACTTGGAGGACCTATATCTTGAGTTTTGTAACTCCGTTTGACCTCGTCTCTACACTGTTGGAAATATATTTCTCTTAGCTAAAACTTTCCAGAAGACACAAAAGTCTAAAAATGCCTATAAATACCATTAAAATGATATTTTTTCCTATATGCGAGTTTCTCTCTATCATACCCGCGTATGTACGCGAGTTGCTCTCTATAATAGCCACGTGCGTACGCGAGTTGCTATACATACATGAATTTCTGTACTAGAAACCCGCGTGTATTTTTCGTGTATGTGACTGTTGTATTCTACAACCCGCGTATGCATCTTAAAAATGTCAAAAACACGTCTTTTGAATTTCGGGTAGTTTGGGTAGTTATGCAATTGACTCCTTCAGTTGTAACTACTTTGTCTTCACCCCTAACTCTTCCTGAAGCATATAAATAGAGGTAGGGAGGTCCATGAGAGGGGACTTGAATCTTTGCATTGTTATGCTAGAGGAATTGGAGCTCTCTTTGCCCACACCTTTTCCCTGGTGATCATCCCCTTGTGTTGCAGAGCTTGGAGGATGAGTTCTTTGGAGAAGAGAAGCAGCAAAACCAGATCAAGGTTTTGTGAGGTGTCGAACTTGAAGAGAAGGTATACTTGTACTTGTTTTCAAGATTAATAAAGATGTGATGTCCTTCTTCTTCCCCAAATCATTGTTCAATGTGTGATTGGATTTTTGTTTATGATCATATGATGATGTTATTCAGATCATTAGTTCATGTTTATTTGATTATCATTGTTTTATATGTGGTCATAATGGTTTGAGGAAGGTATAATTCATTTTGCAAGTCTCTTGGAGCAAGAGGAGCAAGAAGAGGATTGAAGAGAAAGCTTGGACCAGCCTTCAGTTAATTAGGTGTGGACCTTTCTTATCTTTGAAACTTGATGATGTATGCTTGTTGAACATTGTGCATCTCTCTTTAAACCCCAGTATGTTGATGGCCTCTTAAACCCTAGCCATAGGATACTTTCCCTTACAACATGACAACATCCCAAACATCATTCTTCATGATCGATTGATACTCTTCGATCATAGCATCCTTACATTCTTTCCGTTATGCCGCTTCTTCATAGTTGGAAGGTTCTTTATTAATAAATTCACACAATAAAGCTACATACCCGAAGCCAGACCTGGTCCTCTTTCTTTCTCTATGATTCTCTTCTAGAGCCCCATATCTTTCCACATCTTGGATAGCTTCTCGTACCCAAGCAGGTTTCCTCTTATGAGGATTCTTCTCCTGAGGTGGATCTACAAGTTCTTGAGGTTCTTCAAATTATCGATCTTCTTCTTGAGTTTCCTCGTTCATGGTTGTATCATGAGTTTTGGGTGCTTCTGATTCATCAGGATCTTCAGCATGTCTCTTTCTAGATTTGTTTTAAGCTGAGTCTTCATCAAATGTTACATCCCTGCTGATGTCGATCTTCTTGAATCCTCAGAAATATATTCTGTAAGCCTTTGAGCTTTCAGAGTATCCCACAAATATACCCTTCTTTCCTGAAGGATCTAACTTTGTCCTCTTTTATTTCAGAATGTGTATGTACACTAGACAGTGGAATATTCTGAGATGGATGACTTCTAGTTTCTTGCTTGAAAAGACTTCTTCAGCTGTCTTATTCTTGAGTACTCTGTGTGGAGTATGGTTCTGTACATACACCATTGTTCTGGAAGGTTCTGCCCATAGATGCATGGGAAGATCTTGATCATGAAGCGTTGCTCTTGCAGCTTCCATGATAGTTCTATTCTTCCTTTTTGCAACCCCATTCTGTTGTGTATTATATGGAGTGGATAAATCCCTCTTAATCCATGAATCTTTGCATAACTCATTGAAATCATTTGATGTGAATTATTTTCCATTATCTGATCGAAAGGTCTTGATCTTATTTTCTATGTGGTTCTCGATCAAGGCTTTGAATTCCTTGAACTTGATGAAAACTTCGTCTTTGTTCTTCATAAAGTATATCCATGTCTTTCCAGAATAATCATCAATAAAAGAAACATAGTATACATACCTACTTAAAGAATTGGATGACATTGGACTGCATACATCGGAGTGAATGATTTCCAAAATTCCTTTTGCTTTGCTTTCACTACTTGGAAATGTCTTCTTTGTGTTCTTTCCTTTCACACATCCTTTGTAGACTCCTTCATGTTTTGCTTGAATTTCTGGAAGACCTTCAACAGCTTTTCTTGCAAGTGGTAGTGCTCTATAGTGCACATGTTCAAGCCTTCTATGCCAGAGTTCATTTGGCTCTACTGTGTCATGGACCAAATCTTTTTCTGGATGGCCCTTCAATTTTTATAATCCTCCTTCTTGTTCTCCAATTACTATTGCATCAACAATAGTATTCCTCTTGGACACAAGAGGACTTGGCCATATACAAATGCAACCCTCATTCCCTTTGTATCCAATTCCAATATGGAGAGAAGATTCTTCTTTAGTCCTAGTACAAACAAGACATCCTTCATTTTCATATACTTTCCAGAGTCTATCTTGTAGGAGGATTCACCACCACCTTTTATGCAATATTGGTAGTCATCCCCAAGTTTCACCTTATGAGGTAGGTTATGTTCGGATATTTTCTCAAAAGATTCCTTGAATCCTGTCATGTGTTTGAATCCCCACTGTCAATGAGCCAATCTTTGCTTCCATGAGTGACAGTTCTCATGAGAGCGGAGATCAGAACATATTCTTCATCACTTGAAGAGTCTTCACTTTCCTGTTTACTTTCTTCCTAGGAGGATCATCATCCTCAACGGTGTGAGCGTGATGTATTCTTTTGGAGTTCTTCTTCTTCTTGGATCCATTCTTATTCATGGGACAACTTCTAGAAAAGTGTCCTCTTTCATCACATGTATAACATCTGAGTTTGAATGGATCCCTTATTACAAAATTATTTTTCTGATGACAATGCTTACCTTGGTGATGATGATTTTCCCTTCTTCCTTTCTTGGAGTGTACTATGAGATATTGATCTCCACTTCCCATTTTTTCTTCTCGAGCTGCTATTCAAGGTTCTTCTTGTGAAAATTCTTCCCACAGTCTACTAAACTTGATTAGCTTCTTCCTAGCACAGATTACTTGGATGAAAGAATCCCATGACCTAAGGATACCATTCAAGGTTGTCATCACAATTTATTCATTATCCACTTCTTCATCTACTGCTTCAAGTTGTTCTTTGATCTGGGAGACCCTTGTGAAGTATGACTGGATGGTCTCCTCATTCTAGATTTTTACATTCTTCAACTGGTTCCTTAGAGTCATCTTTTGGTTTATGTTCTTCCCTTCAAACAGTTTGGTTAGGGCATCAAATATAGCTTTAGGTGTCTTGAGGGAGGAAACCTGTGGTATGAGGTGATCCTTGATTGAATCAGCAATAATCCTCTTTTCCATAACCAACTTCTTTTTATGTAATGCCTTAGCCTCATCTTCTTCTGGAACTGGAACCTCCTCATGGATGTAGGAGTCCAACTCATTTTCTTCCAAGACCAGGGAGATCCTATACTTCCAGGCTCGGAAGTTATTAGATCCCTCAATATTTTCATCAAGCTTGGTATGATGAGACATCTTAACTGAGAACCTCAAATGGAAATACAAAAGATTTAGATCTTACCAGGTCAAGATGTCGGATCTGGATTTGGAGCTGAAATTCTGCAGTGCTGGTTCAGGAGCATATTAGGGTTTTGCTTTTCTGGAGTTTTGTCCAACCAAATTATTTGATATTGATATCTAAACTTCAATTTTGGGGAGGAGATCAATCCAAGACTAGGCTCACTGAAAACTTCCACCTCTGTAGAAAGCCCTAATTTTCGGCAGCAGTGTTGGGTCCAAAACTCAAAAAGCTCAGAATTGGATTCTGCTTTGACAGAAAGATGTGCCCTAGGGAGGAGAGTTAATCCAACCTTATTTTTCTGAAAATATATGGAGAGACATCCACAAAGTAGGAATCCCTAGTTCCCGCAGCTACACAGTGTCTTCTTCTTAGGTTAGCTCTGATACCATCTTAGATTTCTAACATTAAGCTAGCATTATATTAGGATCTTAAACTAAAAGAATAACAATCACACCAATCAAACATAAGAGACAATGAACACAATGTTTTTCCTCAGGGAAACCATAAATGGATAAAACCTCGCAACTTCCTCAGAGATAGAATCAACACCAAAAGTAAAACCCAAAACAGTAAGATGATCTCTCGATAGCAGTAGCATATTTATTCCTAGCCCCAGTGTCTTCTTATTCCTCGGCTATGTGCTACAACTGAGTGTGAGTGAGTGTGTGATAAATAGAGAGACTCAATATTTATTTATACTAATTCCCAACTTGAAAATAACCTACTAGGGCTGACTTCTCTAGGAGAGTCTAATAACCCTAGTGCCCTGGAACTGCAGGGACTTTAACCCTTGACCAATAGGAGGGTTACCCACATTGACTTGACATGACTTGTTTACATTATAGAAACTACCGATTGGAACATCGGAGCATAACATGACTCAATTACATTACAGACACATCCTGAAATAAACATCGGGGTACAATAGTTTAAGAGTCCATAGTTATGTGAGATATAGATGAGAACATGCCATTTGAATCATCAAGAAAATGTGATTATCTATTCAAGGATTTGATAAATAAATATATCACTGAAATGGAGGATCAAGGATGCACTAAACTTACTTGCATTAGTAGAGAATTGTTTGACATGCATGCCTTGGAAGAGAGACCTCACAAGCTGTCGATATGGAATGAAGAATTTACTTTGAATAAATTCATTTATTACATATCAAATAGATCAATAGGACAAATTGTTTATTAATCCATGGATAAGGTGGATCGATACATAGCTAAGATGGAGATTCAACAAGATAAAAAATATTTTTGCTTCTATGATAATTCTTTTAGTTTTACTGATATTTTCTTACCATGTGAGAAACAACAAAGATATATTTTGTAGCCATTAAATACCTCTAGTACACATGCACATGAGTATTGGATGTGCAATCGCATGACAACAGTTTTCAAAAGTGTGGGAAGGAATGGGGTTCCAACATGGCTATGGGATCCTGGCATCCTTTGGAATGCCAACTTGTCACTGAGTTTTATTGCAGGTTTTGAAGAAATATCCAAGCAAGTTCTACATCCTAGAAGAATAAATATCAAGCCATAGTTTGAATCTTCTTCTTATTCATCTTTCTCTTATATTCTCTATCATTCCGTGAAGAATTCAATCCCCTATGTAAAGATGAATCCTTTATGGAATCCCATATGAAGTTAATTTCTGATTCTAAATCATTTTTACCAGTGCTAAAGTTATTCTAATACAAAATTTTGCATTTTTGAAGTTATCTCCAAGACCTTCTCTAGATTTGCATAGAAATTGTCTAGTTGTGAGGAACCTCCAGTAATAAACAATGAAAATGCATAAAATAACAGAAATAGGAGAGAACAAAAGAGATTTTATTGGTCGTAGGCCACTTCGAGGGGAAAAACTACTTGTAGCAGTCTCAATACAAAATAACTTGTCGATCCTTCATTAGCCTCAACACATACTTATATACTCAGTCTGATATAAACAACTATTACTCCTCATGAATGTGGGATAATACAATATACTAATGGGATGAATTACAAAGCATATGCGTCCAACAAAAATATACTAATGAAATAAAGAGGAGGGTTGAAACGGGTTCTTAACATCCCCTCCCTCTTAGAAAATCTTTGTCCTCAAAGCTTTATATGTGGAAATTGTTATTGAATCTGAAGCAGTGGTTCAAATGTAGCATCCTATTGTTGCATGATGTGCCACTAAATTTATACCTCTATGATGGAGCGAGAGTGAAGTTAGAAAGTGTGCTTATTGAGGATGGACTTCATATCCAAAATGATGATCCTTCATTATCCAGTTCTGGTAAATCAGTTTGTTCTATGATGTTGGTGTCGGTACTTTCTTAAGACAAGATACATGAAATACTAGGTGGATGCAAGAAGAGGGAAGAAGTTCCAATTTATAAGCAACAAACCCAATCTTATGAAGAACCTTATATGGCTCGTAGAACTTTGGATCTATATTTTGATGCCCTTTGAGTTTCAAGGAGGATTTTTTGTAAGGGGGGAGACAAAGAAAAACCATATCACCAAGTTTAAAAGTGTGCTCAGAACAATGTTGATCCATCAATTGTTTCATGTGGTTTCTTTCCATGTGAATATTGTCCTACAGAATGTGAAGAATCTGATCTTAGTTTTGGGGAGCCGTGTCAATTGCCTAAACTGGTGAACTATTGGTAGTGTATGGAAGGACTATTGTCTATGCCTGACCATAAACTGCTTCATATGGAGTCATTTTAGATGCAGTATGGTAGGAATTATTGTACCACCATTTAATGAGAGGGAGCCACTTTTCCCACTAATGTTGTTGTTCATAGGTGAAGCAATGAAGATAAGTTTCCAAACATTTGTTGATGACTTCAGTTTGACCATATGTTTGTGGGTTATATCCTAAAATCATAATCAATTTGGTGCTAGTGAGGCCAAATAATTCTTTCAAAAAATGACTTGTGAAAGTTGCATTACCATCTGAGACAATGGAAGAAGGGATTCCATGAAGATGGAATATCTGGTCCATGAAAATTTGTGCAACTGAGGAGGAGGTATATGGATGGATGAGAGCACAAAAATAACTATATTTGGAGATTCGATCAATAAAAACCAAGATTGCAGTCTTGCCTCAAGATTTAGGGATCCCTTCAATGAAATCCATTGAAATATCTATCCAAATCCTTGTAGGGATGAGAAAGGGTTTGAGTTATCTAGAAAGGAGTGTCATTTCACCCTTATGGAGCTAGAAGGTATCACATTCGGCCACCATTTATTGAATTTCTCATTTCATTCCCTTCCAAAATAAGTTACACCATGCCCTCTCATATGTTTTGAGGATCTTAGAGTTCCCTATCAATGGAGAAGCATGAAGTTCATAAAATACAATGTGCTCAAGGTAAGCACCAGACTACCCTTGCATCTCAGAGAAGAACCATCCCAAGAGTAATGTGGTACAACAGAAGGGTTACTAGCCAGCTGGTTAATGATTTCAAATAAGGAATATTCATTGACATATCCCTATTGAACATATTGTAATTGATTTGGAATAGGCATAGAAATAGATGAAAGAGAAACGTGGTCATCAAATGTGTGGGAAAGAGAATCTACCAGAAGATTTTCCTTACCCTTCTTGTAAGTGATATCATAGTCATAACCTATGATTTTACTAACTCATTTCTGTTGTGTTGGGGATGAGACTCGTTGTTCGATTAAATATTTCAAACTTTGGTGATCAGTCTTGATGCATAAATGATTCCCTAATAGTTATGACCACCAGTTTTGTACTACATGCAAAATATTCATCATTTCCTTCTAATATGCAGAGGAGGATAAATTATTACCAAAAAGGGATTTACTAGTGAACACAATGGGATTTTAATATTGAAGGAGAACAACACCAAGTCCATTGTCACAAGCATCACTCTCAATAGTGAATGGCTTGGAAAAATTAGGCATAGCTCTAATATTTGTGGTACACATAACTTGTTTTAGTTTGTCAAATGCACACTGAGCAACATGTGTCAATACAAAATCATATTTTTGTTAGTAGATTTGTTAATGGAGATGCAATATTCGCATAATCCTTGACAAAATTACGGTAGTAGAAAGTTAGTCGCAAAAATCCACGAAGGCTCTTGAGTGTCTGAGGATGCAACCTATTTTTTGTGGCATATATTTTGGCAAGATCTATGCAAACCCCTTGTGCTGAAACAATATGCCCGAGATACTATAATTTATTATTCCCATAAACACATTTATACTATTTGGCATGAAGATGATGATCACATAAAAGTTGTAGTACAAAATCCATATGTTGGAGATGCTCAGCCCATGTTTTACTATAGATGAGGATATCATCAAAGAAGAGAAAAATGAAGTTCTGGAAGTAGGGATGAAGTATTTTATTCATCAATGAGTGGAATATGGAAGGAAAATTCGTGAGGCCAAATGACATGACCAAAAACTCATAGTGGCCATCATGTGTGTGGAAAGTTGTTTTAGGGATATCATCCTCATGAACACGAATTTGGTGATACCCAGAACGAAAGTACAACTTGGAGAAAAAATGAACACCATGAAACTCATTAAGAAGATCATCAACAACAGGAATTTGAAACTTATCCTTGATTATGATGTGATTAAGTGCTCAAAATTCAATGGAAAAGTGCCATGACCCATCTTTTTTCGGACAAGAAGAACTGGTGAATAGAAGGAACAGGTACTAGGGCGAATGATACCTTACTTCAGTAAGTCTCGAACAAGCATATCAATATTTGTCTTGTGGTGAAAAGAGTAGCGATAAGGACTGATGTTGGGAGGGAATCTTCTAGGAAGGATAAAAATACGATGGTCCTCTGGTATGGAAGGTGGAAATCCCACTGGCTAAGAAAAAAAACATGCATATTGATCCAAAATTTGTTGTATATCGAAGGGATTAGTTGAGAACACGGAAGGTTGCATCTAAATGAAATGGAGATGAGCGATGACACCATGTGAAGTCTTATTAAGGATATTTTCCATGCAATGTGAATTGATGATGCTGAGAGACCATGGTTGTAAGTCGTTCAATGTATGTTTTTCCCCATTGACTGAAAAATGCATCCAAAGTTAAGAAAAATACCACAAAATGGGTCCAAGTGTGTGTAACCATTGAGCGCCCAAAACCACATCACATCCTTTTAAGGGAAAGGAAAACATGTTAGAGCGTAAGTTATAATATTCAATAGATATCCACACATTACGACACATCCATTTTCAAGGTAAGGTTCCCCCATTGGTAATCGTGACTTCAAAGATGGAGCAAAGATGGACAAAACAATTAGCCTGTTTGGCGATCTTGGGGTCAATTAAGTTATGAGTGCTACTATAATTAATGAGTATTGTAAGAGGGATATTTTTGAAGAAACACTTGACCTATATGGTTTTCCGGGTCATGACTCTCGTTAATGCATGGATAAATATCTCTGGATGGTTGTCTTGAGTAGGAGGTTCAACAAGAAACTGTTGAATTTCACCCCTTATCATCTACTAGATCCATAGCATCATAAGAAATTTCAAGTGCAAGCGGGGAATCCACATCCAGCAGATAGATCTTTTGCTCAGCACATCAATGTCCACAGGTGAATTTCTCATCACAATTATAACAAGTCTCTTTTGCTCTACGTGCTCACATCTTGGATTCAGACAAATGATTGATAGGAGTGGTTCTAGGAGTTGACAGGATTGTAGGTCTTTGGGGAACCATATTTTTGAATGGAACAAAAGTGGATTTGGAGCGTTCTTGAGCCATGATCTTGTCCTCCACCAACTTAGCCAACCCTAGGGCTTCCATATTTGTGTTGGGGCATAAAATTTTAACCTCAGATCGGATTGCATCCTTTAGACCACTGATAAAACAACTCCTGTAGAATGCATCAGAAAATACTTATGTGTGATTGGATAGTTTCTCAAATTATGCCTGATACTCCCTCATATTTCTAGTTTGGAGAAGTTTGGTGAGTGCTCCCATGAAGTCATCAAAAGTATTAGGGCCAAAACATTGCAAAATTAGTTAAAATAAATGTGTCTAGTTTGGCCCTTCATGAGCCTTGATGTACCAACGAAACCATTGAAGGGATTTATGTTCCAAATGAAAGGATGCAAGTAGGACTTTATTGACATTTTTAGTGTTATGCAGACTGAAATATTGTTCTTCCTTGTAAATCCATCCAATCGGATCATCACCATTGAAGCGAGGAAAGTCGAGCTTAAGCCCAAGAAAATTGTTGGAAGAAGAGACCTTAGCGTCTTCAGAATTTTTGGGTTGTCGTCGGGTTTCTCATGGATGAATGTTGAAGATAGAGGACAAGAAATTTTTCATTTGTATCTTGTAGTTTTGTCTTGAGGGTGGCCAGTTCTTCTTCCATTTGATTATTTTCTCCTATGTGGGTAGCAACCATAAACAAAAAAAAAAAAAATATTTTTAGAAATGGGTAGAAAACAAAAACAAAAACATAAAGGTTTTTAGAAATGGAAAATTTGGAGTTGGGAAAAACTCGGGTGGGTAATTAGGGTTTGACTAGGTTTTGGACACTTTCTAAGAGACACAGAAGAATAAAATGAGAATTTCAGAAGCGAGCTGAAAGAATGGGAAAATTTGTTAGAGAGGAACAAGGAAGCATAAATTTGAAACGAGCACTATGGAAAAATTTGAAGGCTATTGGGTGAGAATAAAAAAAATTATGGGAAACCCCAAACATAGACAGATGTGAGATTTTAGGCTTCGAGAAGTGGAATTTGGGATAGGGTTCTTAGGGAAGAAAATATGTAGAATGGAATTACGAGGGTTCCACTGAATTTTCAAGGGAAACAAAACTAAATTAAATAAGATCGGTTCAATGGAATTGATCTATGGTGGCTCTGAAAATCTGCACTTTATAAACTCGAAATAGATATGGAACACAGGTATGTTCTANTATATATATATATAATTAGTAATGTCTTTATGAAAAGACATGACTCTTAATGAAAGGGTATTCTGCCAAAATATAAATAGTGGACCCTCAATTGTAACCCATCACTTATCTATCCAATTATCAATATATATATGTGTCCTATTAATGGCTTATCAAATATTCGAGGTGTTCTCATAATATTGATTGTGTGAAGTGAATAAATATTTGCTTCATTTGGTATCACAGCTTGTTTGTGATCCAGGCATTTTTCCATATCATGATTTTTAATCATAATCCTAGGGAGTCCCTAAATTTATGGTCTTTGACCAAATAAAAAAGGAAAATAAAGTCAAAAGAAAAAATAAAAATGAAAAATAGTTAAAAAAAGTGAAAAAACTAAAAACTAAAAAAACTAAAAGGAGGAAAAATTAAAAAAACGAAAGAAAAAAAAAGTTAAAAAAGAAAAGAGAAAAGTAAAAGGAAAAAAAAACAGAGGGTAAAAGTGAAACCACACCTGGTTTCTTAAAGTGGGTTTGGGTTTGAATATAAAAGTGAATAATAATAACTACTAAGAAGAAAGTGAGATTTGAACTTAAGTGGGGAAGGTAACACTCATTCCTCCCAACCATCCAATCTACTAGAATTTTACAAAACTTACGGGAAAAAATCTAAAAGTACATAATAATTGCTACTAAGAAGTAACTGAGATTTGAACTTATGTGGGGAAGGTAACAATCATTCCTCCCAACTACCCAATCTACAAGAAGTATTTATCAATCTTCAAAAAGGATAAAAATGTATTATTATTATTATTATTATTATAACTACTTAATAAGTGTATTAAGTACAATTATTAAATTACAAGAGTAAAGAAAAACAAGAAAAAATCTAAGAAGACAAGAAGTCAATCAAAAGGAAAACCAACTATCGTCAAAGAACACCAGAAGTCAGGAATTATGGAAAAGTCTAAATCAGAATTGCAGTCCCAACTACAAGTAGCAATTCACAAAGTATTTGACATGACAAAGCTGGATATTTCTAAGGAATTAATGAGTAAAAAATATTCCAATCAGAATCTACAAAACCAAAAGATCATGAAAGATGCAGTCGAGAATAATGGAGAAATAAAATGATTAAACAAAATCATCAAGGACAAAGATGACAAAATCACGCAAATTCAGACAAAAGTAAGATGCCAACAAGCAGAGAATTGTTTCCTTCAGCAACAGATTGAGGAACTCCAGCAAAAAGAGGAAGACTCAAAAAAAGCATACAATTTGGAAATTACAAAAGTATATAACACATTAACAAGTAATACTGAAGAATCCCGCACGGGTGTGGCTCATTGGCAGTTTCTTTGGTATGAAGTCACCTGGGTTTACCTGTGTCCCATGTCTTGCGGCGGGTGTGGGGCACCTAGGGTTACAGTGGTAGTGGGAATGAATCCCTGGACCCCGTGTCATGTGAGTACCAGTCTGGCCATAGTTGCTGATTCCCCTAGTAAAAAAAAACCAAGTAATACTGAAGAAATATACCGATTAAGAAACCATAATAAATTATTAGTTACGAAGATCAACAAGTTAAAGAGTACCAAAAAGGAAGACAACTCGAATGAAGATATGGAAGGAAAAGTCCTAGAAAAACAAGAAGAATATCAACGCCTTCTAAATAATAATCAAGAACTAGAGAAAGAAATCAAGAAGTTAAATGAGGACAAAATGTCGCAAGATGAAAGATTTGAGAAGATTTATAGTAAAAACAATCTACTAGAGAACAAAATAGCGCAAATCCAAAGAGAAGCATCTAAACTCTCCAAAAAACAAAGTCAATTCAAGGAGGTGAAGGAAGTCCTCACTGCAGTTAAAAAGGAAGAAAAACAAACAACACATACGCCTTATAGACATCCAAATTATAATCTTCATTTTGACCAATGACACGATCAAAATGAGCATTCACAAAAGACTTATGTTGACAAGTAAATAGTTTGACATACTAAGCAAGAATTGAGACAACTCGTTTCCCAAAATAGTCTAAGAGGTCCAATCAAAATAGATATGGGATGGACCACATCATATACGATGCGAAAATTCTCCTGGAGAATCCGTAACTCGTATCGTCTTATCTGATCAAGTGTTGCAAAGGATCCAAAGATGACAGTTCAAACAAATCAGATGTTGTTGTTAATGAATCTTTGAGGACAAAGCTTCCCTTAAGGGGAAGGCAATGTAACAAACTTAAATAATAACAACAAACAATAACAATAATAATAATAATAATAAACATCAACACACACACACACACACACACACACACATATAATAATAATAATTAATAATGTGTTTACGAAAAGACATGAGTATTAATGAAAGGGTATTCCGCCAAAATATAAATAGCGGACCCTCAATTATAACTTATCACTTATCTATCCAATTATCAATATATATTTGTCCTATTAATGGCTTATCGCATATTCCACGTGTTCCGGTAATATTGATTGTGTGAAGTGAATAAATATCCGCTTAATTGTTTAATGATTGTGTATTAGTGTAGAATCCCTCACTCCACATCTCAGGTAAAAATGATAACCTATTTGACACAAACGATAACTCTTAGTTAACCTCACGAGTGGAAACTAGTCAATCGGGTAGGGGTCATTTCCCTTTTCTCTTGGAAGGTCCTCCCAATGGTCAGCTACTTCGGGTTTCATGTGGTACTCTTCACAATGATTTTATCGATATTCCCAAGTACTTCCTACATTTTAGAGGATAGGTTTTATTCCCTAATCCAAATGAATACTAGAAATGCAAAAAAGAAGCACCATTGTAATAGTCACAGCGTCGGGAAGCACTGTAAAAGAAAACAAATGGCAAAAATTCCACCCAGCGAGCCCAAGAAAGTGCTCTGATACCAGATGCGAGGAACCTCCTGCAATAAACAATGAAAATGCATGATATAACAGAAATAGCAGCTTGCATAGAAGATATTTTATTGATTGCAAGCTAGTTCGAGGGGGAAACCTCCTTTCAGAAAGCCCAATACAAAATAACTTGCAGATCCTTCATTGGCCTAAACATACACTTATATACTCAGTCTAATCTAAGAAACTATTACTGCTCATGAATGTGGGCTAATACAATATACTAATAGGATGACTTACAAAGCATATGCGTCCAACAAAAATATACGAACAAAATAAAGAGGAGGGTTGACACGGGTTGTTAGGACTAGTCATTAGTAATATTCCTATGAATGAACTTATAATTCATGAATTCAAATTATTTCTATTCATGAAACTATTTACATCCTAATGAACATTATACATATCTCATTTTGTAAGCTCGAAATTCGTTTGAGGGTATTTGGGATGCCTTGAATCAATGCTAGTTGAGCTGTCCTAGAATTATCTTAGCTAAAAGCTTACTCTCAAACTATGTCAAAATTCATATAAAACTCTTTTTTTGACCCATTGAAAAATTTCATGGATTTAGTTTTCAAATGATGGGGTTCCCAAGAGCTTGGAAATAGACTTTAACCTCGCAAATGCTCGAAGCCTAAATGGTCTCAATGCTTTATGTAAAGGAAAATTGATAATTGTGCATCTTCTATGCTAACCATGAATGAATGATGATATGGTGTGTCTTTGAGATGTATTTTTTTCATACCTTTAATTATCTAATTAATGATCCATTTCTTAAGTCTCTATGAGTTTTAAAAGAGCCTAGCATTGTTTCCAAGAAGTCTAGTCAATTCCAGTGCATTTCTAACACCTAGTCTTGAGTTTTTTTTATTGATTCTTGGTGTTAGAGTTAATATCTTGTGAATTCCAATATTAGGATATTACATAGCAAGTGAGAATGATAGCTGGTATTTGAGGCATAAACAACAATTGATTACAACTACACATGGAGACAACCGATTTAACTCGAAGGTGGGTAACAACAGGTCATTACAACTACCTATAGAGAAAAAGTAATAGATAACTTTTTTGTGGCACTTAATTTGTTCATAGCAATTTGTGACACTTAACTTATGGCCAATCCTTCACCAACTACAATTAACCAACTACAGTTAAGTGGCTTCTATAGTTTAACATTTATTCAACTTTAGTGGAATTTCAAAATAAGTGACAATTTAATTATGTAGATGAAGTGGCCATAATGCATACGCTTCCTACTATGCTATAACACAATCACACTAAATTTAGTGAAATGATTGCACCTCTTTCAACGAAGATAGGATGCCTCATGTAAATGATCAAATCTATAGAAACGAGCAGTCACACCTATACCAATGAATGGAAGGTTGGGTGCACCATGGGCTAAGTCACACATCTTGAACATAGTTAACTTGCACCACCGACAATCTAAGCCATATTGTATGAATTGAAGGGTTACAGGGTATATGTTTATACAAAAAATTGCTTGTACATCTTAGAAACAAGGGTAACTGGGTAACTCGCACCAGGTATGTTCGACTAATCAAGATGAGAGGTATTGCACCGATTGAGACAAAGGAAATGGATGTTTTGAATTGGAGGAATGTGAACGAAGTAAGGTTGAACTATTTTATCTAGGTTGATGCAATTTGAACCCAAAAAAGGTGCCATTCACCCATATTGATGTAATTGAGTAATAAAGATCTTTGTGCTAAAATATGCGATTTGATGAAGCTTTTGGAATTTGGAAATCATTTGAAGAGTCACAAAAGGGAATTCAAAGAATCCAAACAAATGTACAATATGTCTTGAAATTTAAATAACTCAAAAGTGGGTTGGCTCAGTATAATATGTTTTTAAATAAATAGATAAATAGGTTGGTTGATGCTTTTTAAGATAAATGTGTTGTCTTACATTTTGATTTAGAGATGAAGATTGGACATATCTAGAGTTATAGTGCTCAATTTATTAATGAGTGGTGTTTCAAAATAGTTCTTCAAGATAGTGACAAAGTTGGAGACATAACCAAAGGGAACGAAGCAAGCTCAGATTCTAGTAGCCTGTTTTTATTATGCTTGAAGATTACAAACAAACACAAATGAGAGAAATGTTGTAGATGTCTAGAGTTTTGTGCAAATTATTGTTTTCTTGTGACTATGTGAGAGTAATTGTGATATGTATTTCCTTTGTGTGCAAAGTCATTTAATTGTAAGACTTTTCATAAAGTTGGTTTCTCCAAAGTAAATTTGGTGTGCCAATTGTTTTGGTTGAATGTGTTCATCAATTTAATTTATTTTAATTGTTTTATGCAATAAGATGGAACAACAAAATTTACAATTTTTTATTATATAATGAGGTAGTCTAATGGGATATATGCTTCAATTTAAGGAACCATTGTTATCATGGTTGAGATGAACCATTTCAAAGAGTTCAAAAAAATTCATAAGAAATTAGTTGAGCTCCATGGAAATGTGAAATGCGATTTGAGGAGCTATATTTTAGAACCAGTTATTATGATTGTTGAGGTGAACAATTTTAAACAAGTTTAAAAAATTGATCAAAAAATTTTAAAATCTATAGAAATGTGATTTGAGAAGCCTTGGAAATAGAAATTAAATGATCTTAGTTACAATTGTGGAAATTTAACTTGAGAAGCCCCAGAAATAAAAATAAAAATGAAAAGACCATAAACAATGGTTACACGTGATATACTATTGGGGAGTCTTATGAGATTCGTGGCTTAAAAGTATCAATCTGCTGTTAAAATCTATTTAAAAACTCATGTTCCTCACTTTTGAGTCTAGTCATTTCAAATAAAATGTAAATCCAAATTTAGGATGTTTAAATGTTTATTTTTGTTTTGTTAGGAAGTAATTAATAAATATATAACTGTAAGTTTTGTAACAGAGTACTGGAAAATTTCAAATAATATATATAAAAATAATGGCTAGAAAAATATTTCAAGTTGCAGAATAGTATAAAAAAATGAATAACTTTGAAAGTAGTAAAGTGTAATTTAATGTTATATTTTCATGCTTTGTGCAAATTTTGCAAAAAAAAAGAAAAAGGTTTAAATTTTTAAAATGAGAAAATATAAATGATTAAGCTTTTTTAATACCATGTGTAAATTTTGCAAATGACAGAAGAAGGATTAAATGGCTGAGTGGATGATTTACTTACATATAAAAAGACTTTAATATAAGATAGTATGTTTATGTGGAGAGGAATTTTTATTGAAGGTAGATCAAATTTACTTAAAACACAGTAACAATACTAACAGTTCAAGGTTTTTATGGAGACTTTAACATAAAATAGGATGTTTATGTGGAGAAGGTTAAATAACAATAGTAACAGTTCAAGGTTTTTATGGAGACTTTAACATAAAATGGGATGTTTATATGGAGAAGAGTTTATAGTGAAAGTAAACAAAATTTACTTAAAAAAAATAATAATTATACTAAGTATTATTCAAGGTTCAAGGTTCTGAAGGGGTGGATGTTCATTCTTTCCAGATGCTTTTAAGTTTTAATTCTTAAAAAAGCAAGTTTTTGGTAATTAAAATTTTATATTACTCAATCAAAAATTTTAACTTAAATAATATTTAAAACAACTAAAAACCCTATATTCATTTATAAAACTACCTCCATTAACTCCATTAAAATTATATGATTTCCAAAAAAACCTTAATCTTATACTTAAATCCACCTACTGATCACCATTGAACCAATGTGATCCGCATTGAAACCATGCGCTATATAAGAGAGTTCTATAATCTTATACATCAAACCACGGACTAAATATCCTTTTTAAAAGCTCAGTTAATAAATTAACGTTAACCATTCTACATTTGAACAAATAATTCAGATCTAGGAATTAGCGATGTGTTGACTTAAGCAAAAGAAGCTTCAACTTCATTAAAATATGGAAACAACGCAAATCATGTCTGTGTATAGCTAAAATTCATTTCACGTCCCGTGATTTTCAGGCCAAAGACAAAGCCACTTAGTTCAATAAAAACAATGTAAATAAAAAACCTAAAACACATTTCTGATGCCGGAGGATCTATCTTTTGACTGTTTGTTTCATTTGTTAGTAAGTATGTGGGATGAATAGGTGTATTTTATAACTTAGTAGGAAGAGATGTATAAGTATTTCAACTTGTTTTTTTTGTTTTTTTCATTCTACAACTATGAAAGAAGAGATGTGTAAGTTTTTTAATGCTCATCTTAATCTTTTTTAAAATAAAAAAATGTGAGTATAAATTAACATTAATTATTCTGAAAAAAAAAATTCAAATATAAGAATTAGCTATTTGCTGACTTACTGAAAAGAAGCTTCAACTTCTTTGAAATATCAAAAGCACTCAAATCATGTGTGTATAGCTGGAATCTATTGAGGCCAAAGACAAAGCGACTTAGTTTAAAAACTGTTAAAAAAACCTAAAACACATTCATGGTGTAGAAGGAGGCCATCCTTATCTCCATTGTAGATTCCCTCTATCTAACTGGCAAGGAGCAAAGTCAACTGTTGACTCTGCTCTTTGATGGTTGGATGGAAGAAATCAGCAATCGAGTTAAGCTCAGGCATGGAAAGATCTATCTTTTGACTATTTTATTTGAGGTGCATTCTATAGTCCAGTATGGAAAGACGTGAAAGTCATTTCATGTTCTTCAGCTCATTTTACAGCCCAGTAAGAAGAGATGTGTCAGTCTTTAGTACTCATCCTAGAGTTGATACTTATCATTTATAAAAATAATAAAATGTTATAAAAAATAATAAAATATTATAAAAAATAACATGTCCGTTCAATTTAGATTTAAAATATTTTTTAGAATCACATATATTATTACAAATAAAAAGCATAAATATTTCATTCTCATTTCTTGAACATTTCCATTCTAAAAAAAATTACAGTTAAAAATTTGATCTTTTAGTAAAGAACAGATAAATCTATACTAATGTATATATATTTTCAACTGATGTATTTTTTTTACATTTTTTTTGAAATCCATAGGTCCCTGTAATTTTTCCCCAATAAATGTTTGAATTACTAATCTAATTGCACTGCGAATTACTATAAATGAAAATGGACATAATTGCATTTCTTCAAAATGGTTTGAAAGATTCAGAGATGGCTGCATTTCTTGAAAATGTTTTCAAAGGTCCAGAATAGCTATCTCTGTATTTCATAGAAAAACACATTAACGCAATTCATATACTGTTTTATATGTTCATCTGAATTAATTACTCGGCACTGTAACATGAATATACAATATGAGACATGGACAAACAATTAAGACCAGAAAGAATGAAAAAAAATAGCTGCTTCGGATTCCAAGTTTTAGATTAATCCTGAGCACTGATCATCCGAGTCATAATAATATAAATATGAGAAAACTTCCGTAGATTGGAGATATTAAAATCACCAACAAAATTTGCTGCGAAAATCTGAAACACGGAAAAAGTGAAGAATGCCTGGCCTTCCCTGTATGCCTGCTATCTGCTTGTCTATTGTTTATTGCTACAGATCTGTGAATAATGCAAGCCAAACCTCCATAAGTATTTATTTAGAGACCAGGAAGGCAAAGGGAATAAATTAGCACTATGTTTGAACTGCGAATTTGATTCATTTCTACGGATTCGACCGATTTTTGTCCTCAACGCGCAGGAAACCTCTGAATCGCCTAGAACGAAACCCCGACGGTACAACAATTCGAAATCCCTAGGATTCGAACTGCTGACCTGCTGCTCTCGGCCAAGAGAAATTAAGCAATCCCTGCGAGGAGCCTTCATGTATACTCTCTTCTGAGACCTCCGGCAAATGCATATCATCGAAGCTCTCGGGCCTGATCTGCTGCTCAGAGCCTTACCGATCTTAAAATATGAATCCACCGATCCGAAGAATCGTAACGCTGTAACCCTAACTGAACGAGCGGCTTGCTGATCAGTTATCAAGATCTGCAATGTAAATAAAGTACTTAGGGCGGGCGAAAAACAGCACAATCTGCAGAGTAGATCCCTGACCAACGAAGGCAGAGAGCTTGTTGGATTAAACTGAATGATTATCGCTGGAACCTGTGAACCCTGCACGCGCATATACACAATATGTATCCATCCATTCAAGGATAGAAACAAGGTACAAAAAGACAGAGGTCCACCGAACAGATCCATGACAGACGGTCACCGAACAGATCCATGAAATCGGGGGACCTTCACGGGCATCTTCAGAAGATTCTTCAACATGGATTCAACGCTATAGTTTTCTACAACTAATTACGTATCCAGGTATAGCAGCGTGAGAATCCGAAAAGAACAGCAGTCCAGACTCCATGTGCTGTACCAAATTATGGACATGACATGTTACTCGTTTGGATTCTTTCCATTATGTCGGTTAATATACGCGTTTTCCGGACAATCCAAAACAACTTTGTTACACGTGGCTAAAACAGGTCAAAGTTTGGCAGTTGTCCAAATCTTAGGTTTTCATGGTCAATGGACTCAAATCTCAGGGTTATAAAAGAAGAACTTGGTTGGGCCTTTATATTTTGGTTAAGTTAATGTTTAGATGATCAGGGTTATTAGCTAATTCCTTTATATTTTACTTTAGTGGATTAAATTAATTCATCTTATTTTGTGAATTTATGAGTTGTGGTTTAGAGATGAGGATGGTAGTGGCTTAGTGTCAGTCAATTTTTTATTTTTGAAGGATGGAGGAATATAATATTTTGTGAATTTATGAGTTGTGGTTTAGAGATGAGGATGATAGTGGCTTAGTGTCATTAATATATATATATTTTTTAAAGAATTAATATATATATATTTTTTAAAGAATGGAAGAACATAATAAAAATAAAGAGTTTGAAGATAAACATTCATAGATAAAAAATTAAATTTCAAGGTTATTGCATATGGTCACCCACATCATTATAGTGATGCAGGCATTCATTATAATGTCTCGAATTTAAGAATGGAAGAACATAATAAAAATAAAGAGTTTGAAGGTAAACATTCATAGATAAACAATTAAATTTCAAGGTTATTGCATATGTTCACCCACATCATTATAGTGATGAGGCATTCATTATAATGACATTCGAGTGATAAAAACAAGATTGTTCTTATAATGACATTCCAGTGATAAAAACAAGATCGTGAACATTAGCAAAGTATGGAGATAGTAAAATGGCGACCATAAATGTACATGGAGAAATAAAAACACAGAATACGGATCTGAAAAAACCACAACGAGGGAACTAAAAAACTTGGCAACTAAGGGAGTAAGCATAAGTTGATATTGCTATGATAAGGGTGCAGCTAAATTTTTTTGTCCAAATATTATTGGGATCCATGGGTTTATATTTTTTGTCCAAATATTATTGGGATCAATGGGTGCTCATTCTTAGTACGAGATGACTATATTGATTAGGAGATTTTATTTTATGGTTTTTACAAATGATTTGAGAGTGAAATATGTGAAAAGAAATTAAATGGAATGGAAAGTAGTTGGTGAGTTGGTGTGATTGGACTTATCATATTGAAATATGTGAAAGGAAATGGAATGGAAAGAAAAGTACTTAAGAAAGATATACACATTACCAAAGCATGTATTGAGGAAGAATAAGGAATATAATTTAAGCATATTCATGCAATAAGGTTTATTAAGTAGTTGGTGAGTTGGTGTGATTGGACTAATGATTGTAATATAGTCATACTTATTCAATTAGACCGAACATTAGTAAAGAATGAAGATAGAAAAATGATGACTGTAAATGTACATGGAGAAATAAATGTACTAGGAAACTAAACAACTTGGGAACTAAAGGAGTAAGCATAGTTGACATTGATATGGTAAGGGTGTAGCTAAATATTTTGTCCATATATCATTAGGATTGATGGGTGCTCATTCTTAGTACGAGATGATTCCATTTTTACAGCGATTAAGATATCTTATTTTATGGCGTTTACATATGATTTGAGAGTGAAATATGTGAAAGGATATGGAATGGAAATGAAAGTATTTAAGAGAGATATACACATTACCAAGGCATGTATTGGGGAAGAATAAGTAATATAATTTAAGTATATCCATGCAATAAGGTGTATTAAGTAGTTGGTGAGTTGGTGTGATTGGACTTATCATATTGAAATATATGAAAGGAAATGGAATGGAAATTACTTAAGAAAGATATGCACATTACTAAAGCATGTATTGAGGAAGAATAAGTAATATAATTTAAGCATATTCATGAAATAAGGTTTATTAAGTAGTTGGTGAGTTGGTGTGATT
Organism: Pseudotsuga menziesii; assembly: GCA_001517045.1. Taxonomy (NCBI): domain Eukaryota; kingdom Viridiplantae; phylum Streptophyta; class Pinopsida; order Pinales; family Pinaceae; genus Pseudotsuga; species Pseudotsuga menziesii. The sequence continues at coordinate 185,970 of LPNX010792862.1, read as the reverse complement.
GAACTAATGATTGTATTATAGTTACACTTATTAAATGAGACCGAACATTAGAAAATAATGGAGATAGAAAAATGGTGACGGTAAATGTACATGGAGAAATAAATGTACTAGGAAACTAAACAACTTGGGAACAAAAGGAGTAAGCATAGTTGATATTGGTATCGTAAGGGTGCAACTAAATCTTTTGTCTAAATATCATTAGGATTGATGGTTATTTTAAGAGATCTTATTTTATGGTGTTTACATATGATTTGAGAGTCACAATGGAATGGAAAGGAAAGTATTTAAGAAAGATATGCATAGTACCAAGGCATGTATTGAAGAAGAATAAGTAATATAATTTAAGTATATTCATGCAATAAAGTTTATTAAGTAGTTGGTGAGTTGGTATGATTGGACTTATTATATTGAAATATGTGAAAGGAAATGGAATGGAAAGGAATGTACTTAAGAAAGATATGCACATTACCAAAGCATGTATTGAGTAAGAATAAGCAATATAATTTAAGCATATGGGTGTGTGCAAGAAGTTGAGGGTCTCTTTTGGCGCATTAGATGCAATACAAAACTGAAAAAACAGGCATCCATCAACTTGGACGCATATTTTGAGACACTTACATAATGAATCTTGCGATCAATAAAAAACACGAAATGTAGGAAATTGAATGACCTTTCCAAATATTTTTTTTTTTCTATTGAAAATGCCGTTAACTATCTAAAGTTAGATAAATTTTAACGGGCACTTTTTATTTTTTGGACAAATTATAAGGTATATGTTTTTGTGGGTGCAGCGTCTGAGTGTCTAAATGATGGAATAAACTTACAAAAACCGGTATACATATAGAGAACATATAGGA